>OU426984.1:57603905-58203905 GCA_911387785.2 Aelia acuminata
ATATCTGATTCTATTTTATCTTGTTACAATAATATAACAAAAATATACTAAAGTAGATACAATAAAATTAAATAACAATCATTTTCGAAAAATCCCAGAAAAATAAAATAGAAAAAAGCCTTCGGAACGTTTGTTTTTATTACCGCAGCAGAGCTCGAAGCTGTAGCCACTTCGATATTATAACCATTTTCGTCCATTCTTTGAATCCAAGCCAAAGGAAAATAACAAGGCTCTTGTCGAAGGGAAATATGAGGTCTCTTCTATAGAAATATTCCTTTTTGTTTCGTTTCATTTTATTATCTTGTTTATTTATTCATTTTTGTGGATATAGCAGACTCTAAGTTAAAACATTATATTGGTCCTATAACTAATTGATCAAATAATTAAAAAAAAAAAAAAAAAAAAAAAAAAAAAAAAAAAAAAAAAAAAAACCTAGCACCCTTAAGTCTAGTCATGCCTAAAAAGCACTGCTAAAAATGGAAAAAGTGTTTTTTCCTCCGACATGTCTGAAACAATCCTCCATCAGGTTAGTATTTTTATTTATTTGTTTTAGATTTCTTTTTTAATTTCAGGTAAGAAATGAAATATCCACCATTATGGAACAAACAAGCCATGTATTTTAAGTTTAATAACCCTTTTATTGGTATGCAATATTTAGTTTTAATTTTTTTTTTTTTCAAAATCACATTTATTTCCTAATACATGAATAATTTATTTCTTAAAAAAATTAACTTTTTCTAAAGATTTGGTCGTTGGAATAAACCGAAATAAGTTAATTAAAAATTACTTATTTTTTAATTTCTTTAAATCATATGACCGAAAATTGTCGAATTTAATAAAAAATGAGGTCATAAAAAAAAAAATTGTTACACATTTCATCGCGTTTTAATAAATTGAAAAAAAAAAAATCTCATCGCAAAATTAGTAATTCTTTTTATTATTGGTGCGTGGAAAGCAAAACCGTGTTAAATTATATTCATTATCTGGGTTTGTGGTCACCTTTGGTGTAGCAGTTAGCATATGCGACTACTAAACACACAGGCACGGGTTCGTTGTAGTTTCGTAAAAAAAAATCTATTTATACCATGGATGGGCATAAAATGGAGGTCCTTAGCATCCTAACTGTACCTGTACAGGAATAATTATGGGCTCCTACTGTCGTATCGTCCTATTAGCCAAAGAAGCTTAAAATGACGTTAAATAAACAAATAGTATCTTGCTTTGTATTTTTCTTATATTCATAATCTTTTATGTTTGCATCAAAGAATAATTAGTTAAATTTTATATTGAGTTTTTTTTTTTTTTTTGAGTGGGGAATGGTTGAGTGAGTAAGGCACCTTACTACTGCGTGATGTTCCTTCCTTGTCATGTTTCTACTTATATGTATATATATATATATATATATATATATATATATATATATATATATATATATATATATAGAGAGAGAGAGAGAGAGAGAGAGAGAGGAATCAGGAGATACATAGATATATATTAGAATGCTATAGTATGATGTTGAGGATATTGGGACAGCTGTAGTTGGATTGAAGCAGAGCTTTAACAATTCATCGCCCTCTTCCAGCCTAATGCTTTTCCTCTGTTCCCATCCTCCTTCTCCATTCTTTCTTTCCTATTTTATCTCTTTTGTTCTTCTTATAAACTATCCCTTCCTATTCAATCGCGATATATATATCTCCTTAACGGTAAAGGTTCGTCTCATTTACATATATTACTATGAATGTATTCATTCTTCCTTAATTAATCCTTAATCAGCCCTCGGTTTCGACTTTAGTTCAACATTGTTCGTGTTAGAAATTAAACCGAAAAGGCTTAATTGAAATGTTTTTGTTATAGGTTTTGGAAATGATTTTTTTATTTCAATATATATGTATATATATATATATATATATATATATATATATATATATATTATTTATTTATATTTACATCTGTTATCAGTCAGAGGCTATACAGAGGAAGTTGGCATATTCATAACATAAGCATAAAAAAAAAATAAAGTTATCTCCAAGGCTAAAAAAAATATTGAAAATAAGGAAAAGAAGAATATCATTTAAAAAATAAACAAAAGAACATCATTTGATATAAAAAAATAATAATTACAATAGATAACATACTTAGATCCATAATTACATTTATAGCATAACTATGAACATAACTAAAAATCAATACAATAATAACAATGGTCAACACAATTTTTGTTTCCTTAATTTTTTATACTGTTATTGGGTATTATAAAGGCCCTGAGCATGAAAAAAATGATGGGAGATTGCTAATAGATTTATTTTGTGAAATATGAATATTCACTGTTTTGACTAAAACATGCAAGGAAATTAACAAACAACGTTAAAAAAATATTATTGAACACAATCAAATGATCTTTTATAGGATTTTCTTGAATAAACGGCTTTAGGTAGATCTCTTTGCAAACTCCAGCAATAGTCGGTCAACATGTGTGAGTCCCACCTTTCCTGATAACGCTCTTCCATAATCCGAATGTCCTGATGAAATCTTTCACCCTGCTCTTTACTAAAATCGCCCAGATTTTTTGGGAACCGGTCTAAATGCGAGTGCAGGAAGTGGATATTTATGCTCATGTTGCACCCTATGTTTTGCATGTTCAGTAGCATAGTCTCAACAAGCTGGGCATAGTCAACAGATTTATTATTTCCTAGAAAATTATTTATTACTAAAACAAATGAGTTACAGGCTTTTGATTCAACCTCAGACATTGATTTGACAAAATCGGGATCCTTCACGAGTTGCCTAATCTGTGGCCCATCAAAAATACCGGATTTCAATTTGTCAGTTCTCAATTCTGGAATCTTATTTGAAAGAAAATTGAAACATCCGCCACTTTTGACAAGCGCCTTCACAAATTGTTTCATTATGCCGAGTTTAATATGAAGTGGTGGAAGTATAATGCGGTCTCGGTTAACTAAAGGCATGTTTATAACATTTTTTATACCAACTTTCAGCTCTTCCCGTTCTGGACAAACCTTTTGTGACCAATGGTATTGTTTGTTACGACTGTCCCAGCGGCACAGAAAACAAGAGACATTTTTATACCCCCCCCTGTTGACCTAGAAGGATGTTAACCATTTTTAGATCCACACAAAAGGCCCAGTTGTGGTCTTGATACCTAATTTTTTCCATAAACTTTGAAATATTTGTGTATTCTTCTTTCAGAGTCATCGAATGTGCAATAGGTACGGATCCGTATTTGTTACCGTTATGGAGCAAAACACACTTTAAACCTCTTTTGCTGCTGTCCATAAAGAGACGCCAGTCCCTGGAGTTGTAGTTTTTCAAACCCATCTGTCGAAAAAGTCCACCAATATCGTTACAAAATACTAAAGCCTTCTCTTGAGAAAAATATGGTTACAGATTCTTTTCTCGGGAACGATAAAAAGTGAATTTGCATTCGGGAGTAAGCAAGTTTTTTTCATTTAAACGAGATGCTAAAATTTCAGATGATTCTTTTGATAAGTTCAGATCCCTCACCAAGTCATTTAATTCTTTCTGATTAAATGGTTGAGGTTCTGAAAGGCTACATTTGTAGTCTGGATCAGAGTCATCACTTGATATATTTTCTTCGCAGAGATTTGAGTCATCAGAAAATTTAGATGTACTGGGTTTTAATTGAGGTCGTTGAGCAGAAGATAAGTTTGGATAAGACCACTTACTTCGATTCCCGGGGTTAATTCTATTTATTTTGACAACGCAGAAGTAACAGTCGTCCTGATGGTTTTGAGGTTTTCTCAAAATCATGGGAGTTTCGAACTTCGCTGTATCTCTTTTCCCACTGGTCCATAACCGTAGACACACAACACATTTCTGGCAAACAATATGTGGAACCCATGGCTTGTCCTGATTATTCAAATATATTTTAAAGTATTTATAATTGTATATAAGCAATTTTTACAAAATTTGAAACAGGTTTTCTGTATTATTCAAATATATATTCGCCACAAATATAGCAAAAATAATCTGGATTGAGCACACAACACTGTCTGAATAAAGGCATATCGAAAATAACAGAATATATTTTACTTTTAATAAAAAACGAAAATCTGAATAAAAACACTAAAAAAGATTAATAATCTGTAACTCAAAAACAAAAGCTGTTAGAGAAAAATTGTTTTCACATTTAAAATATATGTTTCTCATGGAGATAGAAACAATAAAAAAATCCCAGGAAACAAACAATTTCTTTTATTTTGTTGACCAGTGTATTCCTCCAACTGAGGATAGATTTAATTATAAACCTTAAAAATAGATATAAAAAATAAAAAAAATATTTTGTAGATAGAATAGAACCTATTTACTGTCCTCAACTAGCTTAATAAAAAATATATAAAAATCATTCAATTTATTTAAATCCTCCGGCTCCGAGAAACTAAGTAAATCTGCTAATTGCTGTTCCTCATCAGCAGACGCTGATAAATATTTGTTTAAATATTTTATTCTAAATGCTAAGTTAAAGGGGCAGATTAAAATATTCTGCGCTAAATTATCTGGCTCATTCAAAGCACAGAGCTTAAAAGAATGACTGGAATTTTATCAAATTTTATTTTATTCCTATTTAAATAAATCGTGGAACACTTTTTATTTGCTACCCTTATTCGAGCCACTAATCTTAATTTATTGATGTGAGCATTGAACATTAAATATGGTTCACAGGAAAATGAGAAACTTGAAATCTTCCAAAAGATTGTGTTGCAACGACTATTCAGAATAAAATTAATGTCTTTGCTGAAAAGATTATTCAAATGCATTTAGCAAGCTACTGCGGTTCTCTCTGAGTAATTGGTGATCTTGAGATCTAAAAATCTGATGCGTGCGCACAACACACAACTTCCACTTACCAACTTACTTAGATTAGAAATTAATGCGACTTCTCAAAGTTACACATTTTTCCAAATTCCACTCAGAACATTTAAATAATGATAAAGCTTATCTGATATTAAAGAACACCTAATTTTCATTAAACATAACGAATTTGATGAAAATCGTAAAGCCGTTTTTGAGTAAATAAAAAAACACGCGAAAATGATACAAAATTTCTACAGTCATATCTCGGGCATATACATACATCAAATACTCAGTTTGATCAAAACCGTTAAAGCTGTTTTTGAGTAAATAAAAAAAAACACGTGAAAATGATACAAAATTTATTAAGTAAAGTCCCCCCTCCGGTTAATCAATTTTGATGAAATTTTTAAAGTCATATCTTGGGCATATACATACATCAAATACTCAGTTTAATCAAAATCGTTAGAGCCGTTTTTGAGAAAATAAAAAAAAATATAAAAAGTTATTAAATAAAGTACCCCATCCCTTTGAGCAATATTGATGAAATTTTCGCTGTCACATCGCGGGCATATACCTACACTAAATACCCAATTTCAGGTTCTCACGGTTTATAGTTTTTGAGCTAGTCTGTTCACACACACACACACACACACACACACACACACACACACACACACACACACACACACACACACACACACACACACACACACACACACACACACACACACACACACACACACACACACACACACACACACACACACACACACACACACACACACACACACACACACACACACACACACACACAGACACACACAGACACACACACACAGACCATTTCGCGGGACTTGATCTTTTGGACTCAGGGGACCCCAAAACATGTATTTCCGTTGAAAACCGGAAGTCGAAATTTTTCACGTTCGCAATATTTCCACTTACTATATATTTCATATATACGTAAGTGAACGTAAAAAATCTTTGTCAAAGGGAGCATAATGTTCAAGGATCGTATATATTTATACATACATATATATATATAATTGATTTTGAATGTTATTTAGCACCGTTCAAAGAGAAGTTAACAATTCGTCGTCGACGAATGTGACGTGTTAAGGCATGGAAATAATTAACATTTGTGTGTTGTTCAAATACCATAGTTTTTTAAGTAAAGATATCTTTCAGCCTTTTTGATTTCCTTTTCGTATTTCAGGGAACGTCATCTGTACCAACTGTAAGTGGATTAGTCCAAAAAACCGGCAAAAATACCTCGCTATATCCTAGACACCCTTTACTTATTTACCCATTATTGACAGTCAGACAGACATTTTTCCATTAATGTGGAAATTATCATTCAGCTAAGTAAGCATAATAATTATTTGTATTTTAAATTATTTCCACCTTTGCTGAAACGCATTTGGCAAATCTGTCGAAAAGACAAACTTTAGTATCTGCAATTAGGCTCTTGTATGTGATGTACGTCATGGTTGTAGTGAAGTCCTGTTCCTCTTTAATATTCGCTGGAGGGCTAACTGGAAGAAAGAAAACGAAGGAACAAGTAGTTTGATTAGTTGTGCGTAGAGGAGTTAAATATGGAGTATTTTTCGTGAATGTATGATTTTACTTTTGGAATTTCTATGCCTCTGTGTATCGTGTTTCTTTGTTAGAAATATACCAAGGATGGTTACAATTTTTCTAAGAATTTATGACTTTGTGGTCTAATATTCTTCATCCATATAAGTAAATATAATATCTCAACTTTGCAATTATTCATTCATGATTTCACTGTTGTTAGGTTGGTACGTGCAGTTTGTTAATGGACTACCAAGTTAGTTTTCATGAGTCATAATAACTTTGATTAGCACAATCCAAATTTTTGGAGAAGATATTTTTATCAATTCCATATCGTATCCCCGTATGTGAGGGATATTTGACCATATTCAGTTTTTCCGGTTCAAAATAGCTTTTCTCCGTCCGGGGGTGGTTAGGGCTGGTTAGTTATCCATAGTTTTTGTTTTTTGGTTGGTCCTTTCGTTACATATGCTTCCCACTTGACGAGGACACACATTCAATCTTAAGCTAATTAAACTATCTAGATTTCGTAATGTGATATGTAGATTTCCTACTTTGTAGATAATCCGTAACTAAAGTCGACATGGTAACAAGGTATCTGAGTTACTATGGATCATTGGATGCTTCACGATGATGTCCGTAGAAAATCATCGTAGAAAAGCATACTGTTCAGTCTCAGACTGTTTGAATTTGAAAACAATGTTTCCCGCCATCCAATGCCTCCTAACTTATTGTAAGTGCGTAGCTTAAGTGCAAGTTAAGAAGGCCATGAAGATCAGCTGTCGGATGTCTACCGCCACGTGCGTCATCCCCACTCCGTCTCACTCTGCCTTCGACTGCCGTCACGTTAAGATCTCCATCTCTCAATCATCCTGCCACCGGCCGCCATCACGACGCAGGTGCTATCTTTGGTCAGATTGCTAGTCGACCACGTAAGTAAGATCTTACTATATGCAATTGCCATTTTTCTTCAAAGAATTGACTCAGAGCAGAAGAGAGGTCAACGTTGGAGATTGTGCAACCCAAGCATATCTCTATGAGTTTCAGTTCACCGGAAGTTCGCCTTCAGAAACACTAGTGAGTTTGTTCGCCGTATTTAATAGCTAATTATTTTAATCACCAGGAGTGGATTAGAATACAGAGCTCTGTCAATTAGTCTGGTTTTCTTTATCTCTGTTTAATTTTCTTAAATGTTTCATGATCATTTCTTAACATGCTCTAAGGCCTTAATTCATTGTAAAATTGTTAGTGCTAAGTTTCATTTAATTTCAAGAATTCTAGTTTCCTTTTTTTTCTTCATCTTTATTCATTCATAACCTTTTAAGTTATTGTTGTTATTAGAAGTGTCATATGGTTCAGCTTTATTTTATTTCATTTTATCTAATGCTCGAGCTGTTTATTAATTGTAATTTTCCTTAAGAATAAAAGTTTTGTTTTTCTCTCTCTGTAATTTCACCGCTCTTCTTTTTTTTATTATTCTCCTTCATCATTATTTTTTTTAATATTAACGCCCTCTTGAACATTTTGGTGCCGAAACCCGGGAATTTAATTAATAAAATTAAATATTATTTAACCGCTGAGAGATTTGTTTACATTTCAGAAAACTTGTTTCGCCATTGTCTAGAGTCATTCCTGGTAAAGCTGAATCATCATTGTTGTTCTGTTTCTTTTGTGAGTCATTGTGTTCTGAGTATTAAGATAAGTTCTCATTCTTCTTAGCTCTATTATTTTCTATTGTTACTATTATTATCATTTTTATTACTTTAATTCTTATATTATCTCTAACATTGTAATTCTTTTCAGCACCCCGTTTTCTTTTGTATATTGTAATTGTAATCATGGGAAATCGCCGTAAATCAAATAATTTAGGGGTGAGTGCCCGTAAGGCCATTCTGATAAAATCATTAGAACAATTTTCTACCTTTTCCGAAAAATGTAAAGAGGCATTGGATCGCCGGGATTTCCAAGTATCAAAGGTTTTCATTAAAAAATTAAATCAATTAATAGAAGAGATGCGAGTAACTTTCAACTCCCTTGTCGAGGAATGTTTCAATTTGGATCGAGGGGTTCCCGAAGATGTGGAGGAACAATTCATACAAGCGCAATTAGATATCATAGAATTAGAGTCTAGAGTGCCTGACCGATCGGCATCCGCGTCACCAGTTCCTCCCTCAGTTCACCGGTTCACGGAAATGCGACTTCCCTTACTCAGTTTGCCCACCTTTAACGGGGATATTTCTCAATTCCAAATTTTTAAAACTACTTACCTCCCTATCGTTCACCATAATGATAGTTTAAGTGATGGGATGAAGCTTACTTATTTAAAGAGTTGTCTATCGGGCGAGGCTCTATCCGTCATAGGTCATTTAGACAATTTAGATTCCAACTATGCTATTGCCTGGGACGCATTGACCAAGCGTTACGATAACGCATCGACTCTCGCCGCCCGTATCCTGACGGATATGTTGAATTTCCCGCCGATTTCACGCCCATCTCCCGAAGCTCTTGAGAAATATTTAAAGATCTATTCTGAATTGGGGCAACAATTAAAATCAATGGCTATTCCGAATCTAAGCGATTATTTATTGTATTTCATGGCGTTCCGCAGTCTAGATCCGGTCACGCAGAAGGAATTCAAATTTCACCATCCCGAAGACTTTCCTACCCTCACCGATTTGTTGGGTTACATCAACCGTCTCCAAATAGCGTCCACTTCCGTTTCCGGATCACCTCCCCCTAGGAAACGGGAAGCTTCGCCTATTCGCCAACCACCGCGCCCTGTCAATCGCGTAGCGCGTGCCTTCGCCTCCAGTATTCAATGTCCTTACTGTCGAGAGGCCCATAACATCTACCACTGTCGTGAATTCAAGGAACTCTCCGGCCGGGACCGATTACAATTTATTCGCCGATCAGGGCTATGTTATAACTGTTTGGGGGCCCATTCACAACATCAATGTCAGTCTAGCCAGCGCTGTCATAACTGTCAGGAATTTCATCATACTTTGTTACATAGGGGGTTTTCGGAATCCTCGCGCCCAGAGGCGGGTCCGCGCTCTCCGCCTAGTTCACCCCGGCCAGCTTCTCCCACCGTCCGAACTTCTCAGCCGCGCCGCTATTCGGCCCAACGCCCCCCGGTCCGTTCGCAAGGACCTCGCTCCTCGCCGCCTCTACCGGTGTTCCACGCGGCACCGCCATCTCCTCCACGGGGCTCACACAGACGTTCGCCTAATTCCCATGATCATGCCCGAAGGTCCTATGAAAATTCGCCGCCTTCGCCGTTCGCTGCCCCCGTTTCTTATCACCATCCGGGGGGGTCCTTCCGCCCTTATCACAGTGAATCTTCGCGGGGGCCTTCTCCACCGCATGGAACCTCACCTGCTCGCCGATCCCCGACATTAGGGGCCGCCGGTCACGATAATTGACTACCTACCGCCGCCGACACTCCCGCTCTCGCTCCTACTCGCCCAGATGATCAACCCTCGCCGATAACCATTGCTAACCCTGTCCACCGCTCATCGAGTAGGAGTGACGCGCCATTCAACCACCATGCTTCTTCGCCGTCCCCCAGCCGCTGTCCTATTCGCCAGTGCCGCTCGCCGTCTCCTGATGTAAGCACCAAATCCTTTCCGCCGTTAACGTTATTAGGTTCCTTTGGGAATTTTTCGCCTGCTCTCCTTCCAACTGCGCAGATTGCGGTTCGACGTCCCATTTATCCTCCCAAGCTTCTCCGCGCCCTTCTTGACTCCGGAAGCCAGGTAAGCTTCATCACCGCCGATTCCGCCTCTCGCCTAGGGCTGCCTGTCACACCCTCGCCCGTCGGAGTTAATGTTCTTGGGGGCCCTTCAAACATTTCTTGCCCAGGGTATACTACCGCCTCTCTAGAAGTCCCGAACTCCTCGTCACTTAGGGTACGGCTCTTTGTTATTAAGAAAATAACCGACACTCTTCCTACTTCCCATGTAGATTTGTCCCCTTGGCCGCATATTACTCAGTTGCCACTCGCCGACCCTTCCTTGTGTCAACCAGGGGAGATTGACCTCCTGTTAGGTATAGACGTCCTTCCCCTCATCATTCTGGGGATCGCTCCCGTATCTCAGGGCGGACCCATCGCCCTTGAAACTGTATTTGGCTGGTGTATCATGGGGAACTGTCGCCCCCCAGCCAACCAACGCCGTATTACATGGTCGAAAGACGTAATCGACAACGAAGGAAAGACCTATCGCCCACCTCCTCGCCGCCGTTCTCATCATCTTCCGCCTGCCCCCAAGGCTGATAGCCTGACTACTTCCATTGTCAAAGATACATCTCCTGTGGTTCCCAGTCCTCCAGAAGCACTAATAGCTTTTAATGCGCTCACCAACCTCCAACTCAATAAAGAGCTGAAAAAATTCTGGGATCTCGAAGAAGTGTCCGCCATTTCCCCCAAGTTCTCTGCTGAAGAACAGTTGTGTGAGGATCTATTTTTAAGATCCGTCTCCCGGAACCCTGAGGGTCGCTACATCATTCCTCTACCACTAAAATCTGTTGATTTAGGAGAATCTTATTACCGAGCTCTAAAACAATTTCACCGTCTCGAAGCCCGCCTCCAACGCGAACCTATTCTCCGGGAGGCCTATGTCGCCTTTATGCGCGAATATCTTGACCTCGGCCATATGTCCTTAGTTCCTGATCCTGATGACGCCCGCGGTGCCACCTATTATCTTCCTCATCATCCTGTTCACCGACCTGATGACCCTCCGTCTAAAATTAGGGTGGTATTCAACGCTTCCTCACAATCATCTAATGGAAAATCCCTCAATGATATTTCTTACACCGGGCCCAAGCTTCAAACGGACATTGTTACCCTTATCACCCGCTCACGTACTCACCGATATATATTCACCGCGGACATTAGGCAAATGTATCGCCAAATTTTAGTTCCCCCGGAACACCAAGACCTTCAAAGAATCATATGGCGCTTTTCACCCGAAGAGCCTGTGCGCTCTTACCGCCTCCGCACGGTCACTTACGGGGTTAGTTCTTCTCCTTACCTAGCCATTCGGACACTTCACCAATTAGCTCAAGATGAAGGGGACCGTTTCCCTAGTGCCGCCCCGGTTCTACGCGATGACACCTATGTGGACGATATAATCACCGGAGCCTCCTCACTCGCCGAAACAATTCAGTTAAGGGATAATTTAATAGCTCTTTTGCACGCCGGGGGATTTGAACTAAGAAAATGGGCCGCCAATCATCCCGATATCCTCGCCAATTTGCCCGCCGACCATTGTCGTATCGGACCCCACGCCTTTGATTTTGACACGACTGATGAGCCCACCATTAAAATTCTAGGGTTAATATGGTCTGCCGATACCGATGCCTTCTCATACCGGTTCTGTTCCAATAAATTACCGGCTACCAAGCGGTTGATATTATCTAAACTTGCTCGCATTTATGACCCGCCTGGATGGTTAGTTCCTGTTACATTCACCGCCAAGCTGTTGATTCAACGCCTGTGGATTGGACACTCCGATTGGGATGAACCTGCCCCCGCCGATGTTACCCGCGATTGGGATATTTTTCAAAACGAACTTGAATCTGTATCAAAGATATCCATCCCTCGCCGTTTCCCCTTCTATCAGGAATCCCGCAGCAGTCAACGACTGGTCGCCTTCTGCGACGCTTCAGAATTAGGATACGCGGCCACCATTTATCTCCACTCTACCTCATCCGCCGGTGAAATCGCGGTTCATCTACTCATAGCTAAATCCCGAGTAGCTCCCCTCAAAAAGGTATCCCTTCCAAGGTTAGAATTATGCGGAGCTCACCTTTTAGCAAAATTAACCACTAAAATTCTCGGTATGTTCCCTCAACCATTTGAAGATATCGTTGCTTTCTCGGATTCCGCGGTAGCCCTCACCTGGATTCGCGGCGAGCCGCACCGATGGAAAACTTTCGTGGCCAATCGCGTCACTGAAATACAGGAAGTTATCTCCCCTTCTCAATGGCGTCACATTGACGGTAAGGAAAACCCCGCCGATTGTGCCTCTCGGGGGCTATTCCCCAATGAATTCACCCGTCATCCTCTGTGGTGGACAGGTCCCTCCTGGTTATCAAAACCGCCTAGTCAATGGCCAAAATCGCACATAGATTCCCCGCCTGACGCCGTTAACAAGGAGCGTCGAATCTCCAAAGAAATCATCACTTGTGTCGCCCTAACTTCCCTCGACTTGGAAAGTCAATATTCTTCCCTGACTCAACTCCAGAGAATCACCGCCTGGTGCCTCCGCTTCGCCCACAACTGTAGGAATCCTGATCGCCGATACACCGGGTTTCTTTCCGCCGTTGAACTAAACATGGCACTTGATACCCTAGTCCGCGGAGTCCAACAAGTCGCGCTAGCAGATGAATATAAAGCCGCGTCAGAACCCGCCTCCAAGTTGCGCATTAAACGCATTTTACAATTGTTCATCGATTCCCACGGCCTTTTGCGCGTAGGCGGTCGTCTTCATCTTGCTCCTCGCCCGTTTGATGCTAAACACCCGGCATTACTTCCTAAGGATCACCCCCTCACTCACTTAATAATCGATAATGCTCATCTTACCAACTTACACGCCGGTCCATCTGCTACTCATTCATTCATTCGCCAGAGATTTTGGATTTTAGACGGAAAGAACGTTGTTCGCCATCGCCTAGCAAAGTGTAACCGATGTTTTCAAGTCAATCCCCAACCACTCATTCCCACCATGGGTTCGCTCCCTAAAGACCGTGTTTCATCCACGTATGCTTTTCTTAAAGTAGGAGTCGACTACGCCGGTCCCTTCTCGGTTTCTTCTGCCCGCATTCGGGGATGCCGCGTCACTAAAGCCTATATCTGCGCCTTTGTCTGCTTTTCCACCAAAGCTGTGCATCTAGAACTCGCCTCCGAGCTCTCCATCCCCGCATTTCTTGCCGCTTTCGCTCGGTTCTGCAGTCGCCGCGGCGTTCCCTCTGACATCTATAGTGACAACGGTACTAATTTTGTAGGGGCTAGTCGCCAGCTGAACGAAATTGGGCGTTTCCTGCGACACGCTGATACCCGCGAGGCAATATCACAACGCTCATCCGCCCTGGGTATTCAATGGCATTTTATCCCGCCTAGTGCTCCCCATTTCGGAGGTCTTTGGGAGGCTGCAGTCAAATCCACCAAGCGACATCTCCGTACTGTTATGGGTTCCCAGATTCTGTCTTTCGAGGAATTTTCTACTCTCTTGACTCAAATAGAGGCCGTTCTCAATAGTCGCCCCTTGTGCGCTCTCTCTCCGGATCCTCAAGACTTAGAAGCCTTAACCCCTGGCCATTTTCTCATTCACCGACCTCTTAACGCCCCACCTAGTCGCGATGTTTCCGACACCCCGGTTAATCGGTTAACAAGATGGAAACTAGTCGATAAACTTCACCAATCATTCTGGAAACGGTGGACGGTAGAGTATCTGCACACTCTTCAACAGCGTTCCCGCTGGACGGACTCCTCTCCTGAATTAGCTCCGGGTTCTCTCGTTCTGGTCAAAACGGACAATCTACCTCCCCTTTACTGGCCTCTCGCCCGGGTCGTCGAGCTGTTTCCAGGTACTGACAATGTAGCCCGAGTGGCCAGCATCTTAACCCCTTCAGGCTTGCTTAAACGTCCCGTTAATCGCCTATGCCCCTTACCCTCTCAATAATGCCGCATCCGCGCCATGGGGGGGGGGGGATGTTCAGTCTCAGACTGTTTGAATTTGAAAACAATGTTTCCCGCCATCCAATGCCTCCTAACTTATTGTAAGTGCGTAGCTTAAGTGCAAGTTAAGAAGGCCATGAAGATCAGCTGTCGGATGTCTACCGCCACGTGCGTCATCCCCACTCCGTCTCACTCTGCCTTCGACTGCCGTCACGTTAAGATCTCCATCTCTCAATCATCCTGCCACCGGCCGCCATCACGACGCAGGTGCTATCTTTGGTCAGATTGCTAGTCGACCACGTAAGTAAGATCTTACTATATGCAATTGCCATTTTTCTTCAAAGAATTGACTCAGAGCAGAAGAGAGGTCAACGTTGGAGATTGTGCAACCCAAGCATATCTCTATGAGTTTCAGTTCACCGGAAGTTCGCCTTCAGAAACACTAGTGAGTTTGTTCGCCGTATTTAATAGCTAATTATTTTAATCACCAGGAGTGGATTAGAATACAGAGCTCTGTCAATTAGTCTGGTTTTCTTTATCTCTGTTTAATTTTCTTAAATGTTTCATGATCATTTCTTAACATGCTCTAAGGCCTTAATTCATTGTAAAATTGTTAGTGCTAAGTTTCATTTAATTTCAAGAATTCTAGTTTCCTTTTTTTTCTTCATCTTTATTCATTCATAACCTTTTAAGTTATTGTTGTTATTAGAAGTGTCATATGGTTCAGCTTTATTTTATTTCATTTTATCTAATGCTCGAGCTGTTTATTAATTGTAATTTTCCTTAAGAATAAAAGTTTTGTTTTTCTCTCTCTGTAATTTCACCGCTCTTCTTTTTTTTATTATTCTCCTTCATCATTATTTTTTTTAATATTAACGCCCTCTTGAACACATACTTATTAGTATGCTTGAATGCTTACGATGAAAATCATCTAGAAAAGCATACTTATTAGTACTGAAGCACATTCAAAGATTTTATAACTCGTATTCCACTAAAAACATATTTTGCTTCCCATATGGTAGTTTTTCATGGGTGCTGTCGTCTATTTAAGTAACTATATAATCTCTTAGGTCTATCGCAGTAAGTTACTATGATTTAAGTCAACCATTCCTATTCTTCTACTATTTCCGCTCACTGCGGAGCTCTTCTAATAGAAATAAAGGTACTTATGTACTATATGGGCCCCCAAGATTTTTTATTATATTACATTGATTATGAATAAAAATACTAACAAAATTTAACATATGTTTATTTACAATTATTTTGTTCTAACCAAAAATCTCTGATATCTGTTAAAATTGCCTCAAAGTGATCCTTTTCTTTTAATTGAGTCCTCCACATAAATTCGGCAAGGTATGAAGAATCTTGTAGAATCTTGTAGCCACGTCCCACATCTTACTCCGTTTTTCTGTTTACAATTTTTGACGTTACACCTCCATCTAATGGAATCGGAATAATATAGTTTCATTGGATGAAAATTATTCCATACCTTTTCTTTAGGAATAATCTTCTTTGTTTGAAGAAAATTAACTGCACTTTCTTCATTATTAATTGTCCTGAATAACCACTTTAAATTGTACATTGTGAAAATTAACTGAGAAATAATGATATTATATTTCGAATATTTAATATAAAATCTTGGGGGCCCGTATAGTACATAAGTATCGAAATAAATCACAAAACAAACAGGATATCAATAACTACTTTGATCGGTTTTATGTTAATAAATCCTAAACGTTCTGTGAGCTTAGTATTATTTGGTTAGCCGAAAGCTAGGAACAGATTTTACTAAATATTCTACTAGTCGTCGGCAGAGGCGACAAATAAATATTTTAAGTATCAACAAAAATAACGAGCGATTTACATGATTAAGCTAAATTACAAGGACTGAGGAGCCCCTAGACGAAAGAGGCCTGTATCCAATGACTCGGGGAACCCATTGAATGGAACGTTAATTGGGGTAGGGGCCCTGCGGATGGAAGAGATTTAAACAAAGTGGGCGAACCTCGGCGAACATTATCGAACAAATCAAGTCCGATTCTGTCACGCTCGGAGCCCAATTATTAATCACAAAGCGAGTTGTTTGCTCTGCTAATTGGACCCTAACCCCCGCGCATTGTTACCTGTTTCGATTATACACTCACTGGGTTCTTCCCTATTCTGCGTTCGTTGTCGGTGGTAAAATGCAAGTTATTCTAATTGTTTAAACTCCGTTCGGCCGTTATACCATATATCTCGGGCTCGAAGGGTCAGTCAGAGTATTTAGTTTCATAAAGGGACAAATTAAATGGCTAATGAAGTCTTTTGTTTTGGATTATTCCATCATTGTAGGAAAAATGGAGTTAAATGCATACTGTAAGAACGAAATAACATGTAAATCGTGAAGAATGGAGCTCTCAACAATACATAACCAAATGTAACTCTACAACCCATAGATTGTAATGAGTTCATTACTAAGTAAAAAAATACCATTTCCAGATCAAAGAAAGGTGAAGGTTCTGAAAGAAAGTGAAGTGGCTGAAACAATGACCCCCCTCTAGACTTTCGCCAATTTTTTTTTTTTTTTTTTTTTTTTTTTTTTTTTGGCCATGTGCACTGTGACCTCCTGGGTCTACTGTGCGCCTAACTTGTCTGAGTTCTAAATTACTATATTTAGAGCATCAGTAAATTTTAGCAAACTTGTTGGGTTGACCAGTTCATTAGTGCTTGGGTCAGGTAGGTTTACCTCGCCAAAGATGCTGAATCTTAGCCTAACAAGTCGTTCACACCAGCTTATAATGTGATAAGCTGTCTCATCCTCCTTGCCACAGAATCTGCAGATAGGTGTGTCTGCGAGTCAGTTTTCGCCTATTAATTATTTTCTTAAATTATTTCAGAATCTATCATTCTCAGAATCGATCGAAAACTATTGTGGCAGAATGAAAAAAATATCCTACCACAGTCAGTTTTAACCCGTTACCTTGAGCATAATAGTTCCCAACATCACTCCCTGAGCTACGATATCCCATATGAAATGGCCGTGGCCAATCTTTTCTCTTCTGATAAGATTTTTTTAAAAACATAAATAACAATTAATCTTCAATTCTTTATTTTCAATTTAAATTAAAAATTCCAACCTTTTAAATACTTATCTCAATATTTTTATCATGTTTATTTTTTGGATAACGTAGGTAGTTGTTGTTGTTTGTTTAACGTCACTTTATGCCACTAAGGCTAATCGGACGATGCTTGAGCGGGAGTCCTAAATTTTGCCTATCCAGGTATAATTAGGATAGGGATCTTAAACGAGTACCTGACACGAGGCTCAGACCTCTATTTTAAGTACTATCTGAGAGTAGGCATAGACAAGGATTTTTTACTCCCATTAAAAAAACCTAGGGCCACCCCGGGACGCGAACCCGCGACCTTTAGTATTGTAGGTTACTATGCTAAACACTACACCACAGGTGACCCCAACATAGGTAGGATTTTGACTACATGGACAAGGAACGCCAGATTTGATTATTATAAAACAATTTTTGTAAACATCTTTAATAACTACTGTGTTCACACCCTTATCAGCTATAGTCTATTACAATTTCATGAATGTTAACTGTTAGAATAATGTAACTTTTTATATCAGTAAATCATATTTTTTTTTTTTTTACTCCTGTTGAGCGTTTTTTGAATTTTAAAATTTTCACCACAATCTGATTAGTAGTTATAAGAAAATAATAACTAAAACCAAAATTATTAAAAGTGAATAATTTTCAAACGTTAAAACTTAATTTGTTTTTAAATTGATAATATAAAATGATGTACTGTTAAATTAATAAAATACACCCATGTGTGTGTATTGTATAATTTATTTTATCAGAAATTGAGAACAACTTCTGAACTTAGAGATTGCTTTGCGGTATGGTATACCCCATGCCCCTATCCACATACCATTTTTACTTTCACTTACCTATATATGAAATATATAGTAAGTGGAAGTATTGCGATCGTGAAAATTTTCGACTTCCGGTTTTCAACGGAAATACACGTTTTGGGACCCCCTGAGTCGAAATAACCAAGTCCCGCCAAATGGTCTGTGTGTGTGTCTGTGTGTGTGTGTGTGTGTGTGTGTGTGTATGTGAACAGACTAGCTCAAAAACTATAAACCGTGGGAACCTGAAATTGGGTATTTAGTGTAGGTATATGCCCGCGATGAGACAGCGAAAATTTCATCAAAATTGCTCAAAGGGAGGGGGTACTTTATTTAATAACTTTTTACGTTTTTTTCGATTTTCTCAAAAACGACTGTAACGATTTTGATTAAACTTAGTATTTGATCGATTTATATGCCCGACATATGACTGTCAAAATTTCATCAAAATTGATTAACCGGAGGGGGGACTTAACTTAATAAATTTTGTATCATTTTCACGTGTTTTTTTTAATTTACTCAAAAACGGTTTTAACGATTTTGATCAAACTTGGTATTTGATGTATTTATATGCCCGAGATGTGACTGTAAAAATTTCATCAAAATTGATCTACGGGAGGGGGGACTTTACTTAATAAATTTTGTACCATTTTCACATGTTTTTTTTATTTACTCAAAAACGGTTTTAACGATTTTGATCAAACTTGGTATTTGATGTATTTATATGCCCGAGATATGACTGTAATAATTTCATCAAAATTGATCTACGGGAGGGGGGACTTTACTTAATAAATTTTGTATCATTTTCACGGGGTTTTTTATTTACTCAAAAACGGCTTTAACGATTAACAAAAATAAGATATGAATGTACAAAAATGTGTGACTTTGGGAAATGATAATTAGCAAAACACGTCAATTTCTAATCTAAGTAAGTTGGTAAGTGAAAGTTGTGTGTTGCGCGCACGCACCAGATTTTTCATTCTATACCTATTGCTTCAGGAAAGATGATTTTTTATTCCTTTTTCTTTTGAATAATTTAAATTCAACTTATTCCAATACAATCCAAACCAATCTAATGGCGTTATGGTCCTTGCAGGACACTGGCCTCCTCAGCAATCCTTTTATTACAATAATACATCAAATTTATCTACGAATTCCATTGTTTCAAAAATACTCTTTGAATTATTGTAAAATTTGGTTCAACTTGGATTTTTTAAAAATTTAATTAAAACCGGATATTTAATATTTTAAAATCATAAAATACTTTCCTTACGATAAATGTTCAAAGAACCTCTTTAGACAGACAATATGTGAAAAAAAAAAAAATTAAAACAGCTGCAAATGCTGTATGAAGCGATAAGATACATACATACTGTATGGACAATAGAGGAGCAGTATCAGAGCCATAATATACCTTTTATCACCCTCCAATGTATCGATTATTAGACTCATTTGTTAGTATCGATAAATCTCAGCTTATCGACATCGGCCTGATGTTGGACCTCCTCCCCCCCAACCATCCCTTCGGCAGATAACTGGAGTAATTAATGCCCGAGAAAGTTTCACGTATAAATGTTCCTCTTAAATTTTATTTTTCCCTGCTATACAATCTTTACTGGGCTAAAACTTTACTACTTAACTCCGTGTTTAATGAATGGAAAAAAATCATAATAAGCTAAAACAATCGAAACTTTCTATGAATTCTAATTTTCGTTCCTGGTATTAATTAACCCCTCATTAAGTTGCTTAATGATTTACAATTAATCACGCTATAGAACTTAGTTTTTCATATCAATGTGTGAAATAATTATTTTATTTTTGAGGAAAGCTAAGGAGGACATTAAAAATGTTTTAAAGCAGACATAAACTACTCAAATAAGCGCGTTTAAATTCATTCATTCTTTCATTTCATTTATTTATTTATTCATTCATATTTCATTTATCTCTTCACCTCCCATATGCAGGGTGAAAAAGAATCTTTATCTCTGGGTGAGAATTTTTTTTTTTTTTTGATGTGACAATTTTAAAAATGCTTTCTTTATGCCTTTGTATTGCAAGTTTATAACTGGCTTGATTGTCGAAAATGAGATTTTTAGAACTTCTGGCTCTCCATTAAGACAATATTTTATATATTTGTGATCATTATCCCATGCCGGGGGTACGATGAAATAGCGCAAGTTGAAGAATGAAACAACTGAAAAAACAACACCATAATTAACGAAAAAAACTTTATTCGGCTTCCGGTCGGTTTTTTCGTTCTCCTCTTTTAGGGTAGCCACATAATTCTTCAGGATAGAGGTAAGTTTGACTTGGTTGTCAGAGAGGAAAGTAGCTCTCGATTTCGCACCATCCTGTAAGAAAATGAAAAAAAAAAAAAAAACGGACTGCTTATTGCACTTTGAAAAAACACATGGTGCACGATGAAGCGTGGGTCTCCATGAAACATTTCATCACCCCTGCTTCAAGAAACCCCACTCCAGCCATTTTGATGTCTTTCACTTCCTGCGATGAACGCGAAGAGGTAGGAAAGCCAAAGTCAGGCAAAATAATTACTCTTACCTACAAACGAAAATCCGTTCGACTAAAACTTTTAGTTTTGCCTCACAAAATCGCACTTCAGTACGTGGAGTCTGTCAAGCAACAAGACGAAAGGGAACAATAAGCCGACTTCGTTTCAAGCAAACCTTACTGCTTGTTTTCTGAATTTGGTTGCTCTACACCTTTTGGTTCGCCCAGTGCAACGTCTGTTTCATTGTGCTCCGTGTTTCATTGTGCCCCACACTCTCCTACATATTAACATGAAAAGTAGATATGACCACTATGGCTGAACATCGACTTTGAATAAAAGTTTTAAGTTAATCCATCGGCTACTACTTGACTTTTAATGTAAAAAAACATTCGTCACTTGCTTTTTTTATATATATGATTGGAGTTTATTAATATGTCTACATTATATAATTTTATTTTTATAATTGATTACATGTTTATATATTTTTTTTATTTTGGGTTTCGAAAACTCATTTTTGCTCTGTAAAACATTACATTTATTTTATTCATTATTTACGTATTTATTATTAGGATATATGGTGTTTATTTATTTATTACCGCTAAGTATGGCGTCTATAAACTAATTCTAAATAAAAATATTAAACATTTTGGTGTTTTATCGGTGTTAGTAATCCGGATCGGCGACTTGTCTAAAGTTTATTGGACGAATAGGCAAACACCGTGCCCGGAGAACGGAAGTGGGTGTATCGGTTAATTTAATAAAGGGGAGGATATTTGTGGAGCTAGGTGTTGGAGATTAATCACAGGTAAAAGGGAGCGGCGGGGAGGGGTAGATGGAGGGAGGGGGGTGGTAGATGAGGATGAGGATGGGAGGGAATGGGGGGTGGGGGGGGGTAAAGAAGATGGATGGTGTTCTGGTCCTCGCCGCCCATCGGTCATCCTCCCTATCCATCCTCAATAAGTCACTCCCAATTTCATAATGCATACATACATAATTTATTTCACTCGGATATTAAACTCTCCCCCCCCCCATCTGACCGTTCGGGCCTATTCACACTATCGGTTTCGCTCCCGCTCCACTCTCGCTCCGCTCCCGGTCCGCTCTCCTTCTACCCCATTCGCACTAGCGCTCCGCTCCTGCTCCACTCCCCGGTCCGCTCTCCTAATGTCTTACCATATTCACATTATATAATTTTACACCGTTCACTTTTGAAAGTTTTAAGCTATTAAAGCCATTAATAATCGAATTTGTCTGTATTCGGATTTTAATTAATGATTAACTTTCAGTTATTAAAGTATTTATTTTTTCATCAATTTTACGGCCAAAAAAAAGTTCAATTTTTCGTTTGTAGAAATAGCTGTTAAGTGTACTTTTCTTGATGAAGAAGATAATATTATCAAAACATATAACAAGAAGAATATATTGCAACACAATGATAGTTATAAATTAATTTAATTAATGGTGAAGAAATAATTCAAATTTTTTCCTAATGTATTCGAATACGCTTGAAATCGGTAAATGCTGCAATTTACCGATTGTGTTCTCTTTTTTTCCTGATTCATATTTTAATTATTTTTTGCTTTAATATATTTTTTATTAATGATTTCGTCAAATCATCCAAATTGAACGTTAATTTATAATAGCAATGAGTATATTGTCAATAAATAAATCGGTGACCGTTTTTTACGAGTACATTAATTCATTGCAAAATATATCACAAACATGACATGAATTTTTTTCGTGGAAAAACCACGCGTATTGTTGGTGATTTTTTTTTTTTTTTTTAATCATTTCAAGCGTATGCGAATACATTCGGAAAAAAAAAATTATTATATTTCATCACCATTAATTAAATTAATTTATAATTACCATATATATACATATATTCTAAAGTTGAACTTTTTTTGGCCGTCAAATTAATGAATAAATAAATACTTTAATAACTGAAAGTGAATTATTAATTAAAATCCAAATACAGACGGCTTCGATTATTAATGGCTTCAATCGTGAACGGTGTAAAATTATATAATGTGAATATGAAAAGACTTTAGGAGAGCGGACCGGGAGTGGATCGAGAGTGGAGCGAAAGTGGAGCGGGAGCGGAGCGAGGCCGGACCTGTACCAATATTGTGATTACCCTCTTTCTATTCCTCTTTAGAATATTTTGCCATTGAGACCGGACCGGGAGCGGAGCGATAGTGTGAATGGAGTAGAGCGAGGGCGGACCGGTAGCGGAGCGAGACCGGAGCGGTGCCGATAGTGGAATTCTCTGTCTATTTCTCTTTAAAATATTTTACCATACCGAGAGTGGAGCGGGAGCGGAGCGATAGTGTGAATCCGCCCTTAAGGTGTATTTCGGACTCCGTTTTGTCGATTGAGACACCGCTTATGATTAAACTGTTCAAAGAAATTTTCAAAATCAAAATTCATAAAACTGGTCTTGAGAGTCGATATCCTTTATATTAATTGAATTAAAGAGGTCTGCGATGAAAAAATTGATAAAAAAATTTTTTAGTGATTTTAATGGTATTTTTTGCGCTGATTACAGAAAAAATAATGAAAAAATTCCATCACCCTCTGTTTACCCACAAATCACACATTAAATCATTACTTTCCAGGTTTCTATATAAAACGTAAAAAACTGATCTTTCTGAAATCAATTTATATAAATATTCAATTATAATATCTTTTTCACTTCACTACTATGAGTTTGGCTGTTTTCGTTATGTGTTTTCAACCTGCGAAACATCATATTTTCAACAGCTGTCTATTGTTTACTACCGAAAGTAACATTGCTTACAACCGAAAATTTTCCACTGCCAGCAACTTAATAACCTAAACGCATTGTTTACTATTGCAAGCACAAGTAAACAAGAGGTCGATAAATATATCAAGATTGATGATATTTTTCACGAAAGTGATGAGGAAAGTGATCATCAAACAAACAACAATATTTTGAATGTAATGAATAAAATTCCTAATAAAACAATATCTATTTCTAATAACAAAAACTGTACAATTAATGTGAATTTTCATTTAAAATAGTAGACCTGGTTTCAAAACATGTTTCTAATTTGATAAACAGTTAACATTCCAACAATGAGTTTTTATTCCGTAGTGTAGTGAAAAGTATCGTTCAAAACACGAGCGAAAGTGTTTTGCATATTCTCGACCATGTGTGAAGTGCTCGATAAATCTCGCACTTCAAACATAGGGTCTCGAACATGCAAAACCCAACTTTCCACTCTTGTTATGAAATATATTATTACATTATACTGCTTATGAAAGCATTTCTTTCTAGACTGTTAGCTAGCCTACAAAGTGATCCATTACACTACTAGTAGTGTAAAGGAAACACATGTTAATAGAACTCTTAAAAAGCTTAATAACCTTGTTATCACTATAATTTAAATATGTATGAAGTTAGTGCTGTGAATATTCCCAGAACTATAATTGATCAAGACAATGAAGCTACCGAATAACTTCCTTCAAAATCACGACACAGATACGAATGTGCATATAATAAACTACAGGAATAAATACAAGAGAGACGATCCATTATATAATATGAATAATAAAAAGTATAATAACTCCTAACGTGATATTCAATTGTTATCTGAAGGATTCAATATTAGTAATAATACAAAAATATAAATTGTACATTTAATATAAAAATAAATATGAAGATTTTTTACGAGTAATCAATACATCCTACCATATGATTTTTATTCATTATTTGTTACACTTTTTATTAAATGTTACCCAAAATATAATTCTTATAATATATATTATTTTATTTTTCAGAATAATGTAAAATAATTTACATCACTTGTACAGGAAGTGTCTCTACGGTACTCAGTCAAACCCGACCTCGTACTGTAAAAAGTCACTTTCTGTACTAGTGATGTTAATAACTATTAGCTACATACGTTATTTTACTAATGTAATAAAACTAAATTAAGATTGGAAACCCTTTCTTTAGTTTAAGAAAAATTCGGGGCCCCCCGGGACTCCCATGCCGGAGCTACGGGTTCGAGTCCCGCCCTGCGTGGTGCTTTTCTTTCGTAGGAGAAGTATCACCCAGTGCCATGGGTGTTAGTATGGGCACTATAGGTCTTCAGTGGAAGCCTTGAAGTCCAAAAAAAAAAAATATTCTACTTCCGCCACGTCATATCAAGTTGGGACTAATGAAGCAATTCCTCAAAGCATTGCCTAAAGAAGGAGAGTGTTTCATAAAGCTCAGTGAGCAGTTTCCCGGTCTTTCCGAGGCAAAACTTAAAGAAACGGTATTTTTGGTCCGGATTTAAGGAAACTTACGAAGGATGAAGACTTCGAGTTGAAAATGGAAGACCAGGAAAAGAAAGCATGGAAGTCTTTCAAACAAGTGTTAACTGGCTTCCTAGGAAATGAAAAAGACCCAAACTACAACAGTATTGTTGCCAATCTGCTAAATAACTACAAAGTTTTGGGCTGTAACATGAGCTTTAAAGTTCATTTCCTTTCATTCTCATCTGGACCTTTTCCAGAAAATCTTAGAGCAGTGAGTGTGGAAAAAGGAGAACTATTCAACCAGGATATAAAAGAAATGGAACGCAGATATCGAGGACGCTGGAACGTTAACATGATGGCTGACCACTGCTGGATGTTAAAGAGGGAAAATCTTCAATCCCACAGCAGGAAAAGTACTAAACGAAGTTTTGAAGGAAAAAGGAAACGTTACTACAAAGACTTGTAAATGTATTGCAGTAAACCCTTACTAACTTTTCTTATTAGTTAGTTAGTTATGTTTAAAGCAATTTTAATAACATTGCACATAAATAACACCGATATAAAATATGTCAATTTTATGATTTTCGCTAAGTTTTTCACCTCGTTTTGTAGACAAACCTTACGCGATATAAAAAAAAAAATACAATATTATTTCAGAAATCAGCACTAAAAACTATACAGTAATCTGTCTTCAAAATTTAAACATTTATTAGTTAGAGGTAAAGTTGGTATTATGGGCGCCCATTTCATTTTATCACTATAAGAAGTTCAATATACATACTTTGATAAAACTATATCGTTAATAATAACAACCTAAATCTACTACTTAACATGTTAAAAAATGATTTTTCTATGATGCACATTTGGAGAATAATCCCTGTTGTGCTGGTTATCTGAGCACCATGATAAAAACAAAAATCAATAGTTATATGATGGAAAACAAGGATTTTGTGGAAAAAAAAATAAAACTCATCATATAGAAAATGAAAAAATATTTTTCTGAGGAAAAATAATCATAGGTGGCAAAAATATAACAACCCTCCCCCCCCTCCCCCCCTCCCCCCCCCGCTGCTCGGACAAATTCTCTGAACGACAGATATGCGACTTTCATCAACATTGAATACGAGATCTGATAAAAGATCTCCTAAAACAGGGGCCTTTAATACCAACCCTGCCATTTTGTTAAAAAAACAAAAAATGGCGCCGTTGTCGGTGAATTTAATTAAAAATAGTTTACAGATATGTTAATTTAATTCCTAATTTTCTGCACAAAAACTGTTTGACTAGTATAATGCGTTGATATCCTCCAATGGTTGTAAAATCATTATAATTGCTTCCATTTTAAAGTTGCAGTACCGGCATAATCATCTAACACAAGTTGATTGAACACGTGAAAACTAACTGCAGCAGAGGTCGAAACATGTGTTATAAACTTTCGCTTCAAGTTCAGGTAGTTTCACATTTATATTTCATTCATGTTTGGGCAAAAGGGCTTAAGTCTTAAAAACATTTTTTTTGTCTCGTCTTCTTAAAATTCATAAAGGACTGTAATCTATTCGTTATTCATGATTTATTACAGTCTCCGTTGAAAGAATATAGGTTCATTTATTATTCTGTAATAAAGAAATACAATCAGAAAGAATTTATAATGATTTTCAAAAGCTTGGTAAATCGTTGTTTAAGCTTCACATTCGATGTCTTAAGCCCTTTTGCCCAAACACCAATGATTTATTAACTAGTCTTGAGCAATTATAAAGATTTTTCTAGAAAGTTTATTTCAAGATATTGCAACGTTAAATCGTTCAATAAAAAAATCTGGTGCGTGCGCGCAACACACAACTTTCACTTACCAACTTACTTAGATTAGAAATTGACGTGTTTTGCTAAATATCATTTCCCAAAGTCACACATTTTTCTACATTCATATCTTAATTTTGTTAATCTTTAAAGCCGTTTTTGAGTAAATAAAAAAAAAACCCGTGAAAATGATACAAAATTTATTAAGTAAAGTCCCCCCTCCCGTAGATCAATTTTGATGAAATTTTTACAGTCATATCTCGGGCATATAAATACATCAAATACCAAGTTTGATCAAAATCGTTAAAACTGTTTTTGAATAAATAAAAAAAACATGTGAAAATGATACAAAATTTATTAAGTAAAGTCCCCCCTCCGGTTGATCAATTTTGATGAACTTTATACAGTCATATTTCAGACATACAAATAGATCAAATATTCAGTTTAATCAAAATCGTTAGAGCCGTTTTTGAGAAAATCGAAAAAAATTTAAAAAGTTATTAAATAAAGTACCCCCTCCCTTTGAGCAAATTTGATGAAATTTTTGCTGTCACATCGCGGGCTTATACATCCTCTAAATACCCAATTTCAGGTTCGCACGGTTTTTAGTTTTTGAGCTAGTCTGTTCACACACACACACACACACACAGACACACACACACACACATACACACAGACCATTTCGCGGGACTTGGTTATTTTGACTCAGGGGACCCAAAAACATGTATTTCCGTTGAAAACCGGAAGTCGAAATTTTTCACGATCGCAATACTTCCACTTACTAAATATTTCATATATAGGTAAGTGAAAGTAAAAAATCTGGTGCGTGTGCGCAACACACAACTTTCACTTACCAACTTACTTAGATTAGAAATTGACGTGTTTTGCTAAATATCATTTCCCAAAGTCACACATTTCTCTACATTCATATCTTATTTTTGTTAATCGTTAAAGCCGTTTTTGAGTAAATAAAAAAACCCCGTGAAAATGATACAAAATTTATTAAGTAAAGTCCCCCCTCCCGTAGATCAATTTTGATGAAATTTTTACAGTCATATCTCGGGCATATAAATACATCAAATACCAAGTTTGATCAAAATCGTTAAAACCGTTTTTGAGTAAATAAAAAAGACACGTGAAAATGATACAAAATTTTTAAGTAAAGTCCCCCCTCCGGTTGATCAATTGTGATGAAATGTTGGTTATCACATCTTTGGCATATAAATACATCAAATGCCAAGTTTGATCAAAATCGTTAAAACCGTTTTTGAGTAAATAAAAAAAAACACGTGAAAATGATACAAAATTTTTAAGTAAAGTCCCCCCTCCGGTTGATCAATTTTGATGAAATTTTTACAGTCATATTTCAGGCATATATGTAGATCAAATACTCAGTTTAATCAAAATCGTTATAGCCGTTTTGGAGAAAATCGAAAAAAACTTAAAACGTTATTAAATAAAGTACCCCCTCCCTTCGAGCAAATTTCATGAAATTTTTGCTGTCACATCGCGGGCTTATACATACTCTAAATACCCAATTTCAGGTTCGCAGGGTTTATAGTTTTTGAGCTAGTCTGTTCACATTCACACACACACAGTAGTATTAGTCGAAGTCTGTGTCTTGACTGCGAAGCTCAAGTCATATGATTGTGTGTTAAAACGTTATCATTTTTGTATCCTGCTCGAATATTTAAGTTTTATTAAATCGTTGGCATTGATAATTGTATATTTCTGTTCATAAAATATTCTTTAACCCACAGAAGCCTTACAATATATTTAAGTAGGCTACTACGTTTAATATTATTTCTAATTTTAATATTTTTAAATATTAAGGGTACCCATAATGCCATCCTTGCCTCTAATAGTTTTCGGTTATTTGTTGCATGCATCAATGTAAAGAAAAAAAAAATTCAAATTTTTCAGACATACGGGCAGTTTTTGAGTTATAAATGTTTGAATTATTACAAAATTAAAAAGCAAAAGCGTTGTTTCCTAAACATTCCTTGTGTTATATCTAAAGATATAATTTTTTTAGGATATGGTACTGTGGTATATTGAAAGGAGATCACTGAAAAATATGACACGTGTTTCACCTTACTACCTCATATAGATTTCGAGTTATAATCTAAACTATTTTCTTTTCTTTTTTTTATTTCTTTAAAATATTTAAGTGAACTGTAACTCCGAAAAATCTGACTAAAACTATAATTTTGTTTTTGTTTTTTTACTTTTATGTATGCATCAAATTACCGAAAAATTATTAAAATCCAAGACCTAATGTTTCTGACCCTCTTTGATTTGATATGGTATGACCCATTCGAAAACTTAGCTACAATTTACCCATCAAATTCTGATCATTTCAATTACGTTGTAGGGATTAATTTTAATTAATAATTTATATTAAATGATATTAATTTCGTTGACTGCGATTTACAAAGCAATCGCAATAATAACTATACTTGTCCGGTCATGTTCCTACCTTGAAGGTAGTGGAGTAATCCTTATTACCTATTAAGCCATAGACACAGAAGGGTCAACTATAAGAAGACCGTTGAAGAACTAAAGGAGAAGAAGAATTAAGAAAGGGATTAGGAATGGAGAGTGGACGCTAACCTGTTGTTCCCTTCCGCCTAATTATCCCTAATCCGATTCCCTCCCGTCCTTTATTGTCCTTTATCATTATCTTCCTCCTCCTCCTCCCGCCTTCATCTCCTTCCCTCCCCAAACCCTTTTACAACGGCTTTATCCAGGGTCCCGAGGGGATCCTAACTTAATCACGGCTGTTTTCGGCGAAATATCCCGGAGATTTTATACCTCATCATCATCTCTAACCCTCCGAAGCTCGTATTTTTTAATGATATGACCTTAAAAAATAAAAATAAAAAAATAAACGTTCGCGAACATTTGTCATAATTCTCATGAACATCTTATATGACAAAATAAATTCTAATCTTTTTCAGCATAATCATACATAAACCCCTTTAACTTTCATCTTTAAATGTATTTTAGGATTAAAAAAAACGCGAAGAGGCAAATTATAACTGGCCTTCAGATATATAATTAACGAATTTCCTTTAATTACTCTTTTAGTTAATAACTATCAAACAATAGCTAAATCCTAGTTTTATTCAAAATTAAATAAACTAAATTAAATTTACAATACATCCTCATTTATCCGGACTAATTGCCATTAAAGGCAATCTGGATAATCGAAAATCCAGGTATATGCCCGCGGATGAGAGGAAAAATTTCATCAAAATTGATCAAACGGTGGAGGCACTTTATTTCACAATTTTTTTTTTAATTTTTACGTTTTTTGTCGATTTTCTCAAAAACGGCTTTGACGATTTTGATCAAATTCGTCATGTTTAATGAAAATAAATAATAATTATTAAAATTTTCTGAGGGGGCTTTAATGGGGAAGGCGCCTTTTTTGTTTTCGTATGGAGAAATTAACTGTCTCTCTAAAAATGAAAAATGGCTAAATATGAAATATGAAAGTATATATAGGGGAGAGCGGGGTTGGTTGGCAACAGTTTTCACTTTTTTGATTGTTGAGTCGTTCCTGTTAATATAATCCCAACAGGGCTGATACCACTGTAACAAGTATTAGAGTACTTCAAGTATTTTTTTCACCACATAATATTTAATACTAAGATCATAGAAAATTGAAGAATTCGTGAATCCAGAGTATGACAATTAACCCCCTATGTCGGGCAGGTTGGCCTAGAAGGTGGGGTTGTTTAGCCATCCCATTCAAGTACTGCCATCCCATTCAAAGCCTGACACATATTATTGTTATTAAAAGCTGCACTATAGTGGTAAAATAATTTTGAATCGGTTTTTACCAGCTTTTAAGGGAAAATAGAATGACAATAGAAGAAGATAGAAGTTTAGACTGTCATCACTTTCTGAGTAAGAAAAATTGCTCTCATCCTCCTTGCTGGAACTAAAGACAATTGGTAGTTTTACCTTTGTTTATGTTTAACTTGTGAATTGCTGCTGTGCCAACAAACCCCAGTTGAAGAGAGCCAACTAACCCCACAGGAGATATCATATGAAAGATGGCTGCCAGGACAGGGGAGAACAATAAAAAAAGAAACTGGTTAGTCGAAAGGTTAGGTTTTTCAAAGGAGTTTGGGGCTATGTGAACGGAATCGGAGTCAAAAGGTTTCCCATGCCTTTAAACCAAATTTACTGAAAATAAAGAATTTACTTAGATGTTGTAAAATCAATCAATGAAGCACACTCTTCTCTACACTGTTAGTATCTGATTGAAAACTCAGGACAAGACTCCCGAGGTAGAGCGGGTCACATGGTACAATGGTGGGGCCTTCACAACAGGTATGACGGAAACTATAAGCCGATGGCCAACCTACCCCCCTATGCCAACCAACTCCTTTCCCCCCTACATATGCATAAGAAAAAAAGAAAAATAATCCGTCAACTCATAAAACGCGTTGAGCACATGCATGAGCAGTACACCTTTAATGTCAGACCCTTGTTTATAATTAAAGACGTTCTGTTTATTAAATGGAAATTATTTGTTTCATGGTAACTAAATGAAGTTATCAACAACTATATACAGAATTATAAAATCAGTCGACTTGGAGTATTATGCTTGCATTGACGAATTATCGTTAGTAAAACTTTTATATAATGATAAAAAAAAAAAAATAGTGTAGTTTAAAGAGCAAATACAAACAAAAATAAGTAAAAGAATGTGGAAAAATGTGTTATTTTGAGGAATGGTATTTCCATTCCTGACAACACATGTCAATTTCTAATCTAAGTAAGTTGGTAAGTGAAAGTTTTGTGTTGCGCGCATCGCACCAGATTTTTTTCTGATATAATCACCAATCATAATGAGTAGCCTAATCGAAACGAAGCATGAAACGAGAAGATCCTTGCACAATTGCACACCCTGCCAGTGCAGCTTAACAACTCGGAGGTAAACCTACTTCCTTTATCTAGCGGTATAAAAATGTTGTGCCGAGATGGGCCCCCTTGCGGTGTAAGTATTGTAGCCTCTGCAGCGGGCACAATCTCACCCAGCCGTGCCTCCAATTACACTGATGGGTCCGTAACCAACTCTTTGTCTCGGCGATACCTCTCTCAGAAATGATCCTGTTTACGGTCCTCTTTGAAGCAATAAAGGGCTCGCGAAAATACCCGCATACCACTTACCAGATGGGCTCACGGCGATGATTCACTTAGCAAGCCAAAAAACTCATTTTCCTTTTAAAGTAACAATTTACAAACAAAATTACAGCATTGTGGAGGTAGAAAATAAAAGTAATGAGCCTTCTCATGCTTATAAAGAAAATATTTGTTGACATTAGTCTCATAATACTTGTAAATCAAAATGGTGGAAGATAGATGACCGCAGATGTCCTGAAGAGGAAATGGTTGGATGTGCATCCAAATTAATAGCACTCATATCTGAGAATTACATATTGTAACACTTCCGTGGGTTAACAAGTATTTATCAAACGAAAATATAACAATATCATTGCAAAACGAAATATAACAACATAAATACACAAATTATAACTTATAGCACACTAATCATATGGCTTGAGCTCCACAGTCAAGACAAAAACTAAGACTCAGACAGACTAACTGGTTCAGTCACTCGCTCCTTATATATAGTCGTAAAAGGATGTTCCATGGAATGTTCCAGGCCCCCGTGGAATCATCCAGGCCTTGAACTCCAACAATCTAGTCCCAAACACGTGCTCTGACGGTCCACTCCAATCGCTAGTTGTTCTAACAAAAGATTTGGGATTTTAAACCATATGTTTTTTTTTTCTTATTAAAGGATGTAACGTTGCAATATTTTATTTAAACCAACGTTTCGACCCAAATTTTAGGTCATCATCAGGGCTCCTTAGCTGATGGTGTCACACTTTGCACTTTGACACCATCAGCGAGAGAGCCTCGATGAGGACCTGAAATTCGGGTCGAAATTCGGGGGCAAAAATAATACTTATTTTGACCGCACCCCAAGCCCCTAACAATTTCCTCTTTGACTGGTGGTATATGAAACAGTGCTTTCATGTACCACCAGTAATGAGCCCTCGTGATGATGACCGAATATTTGGTTTGAAAAGTGGGTTTAAAGAAAATATGTAGTTCTCACAAATTAGTTAGCTATTTATTTTGACCCCCACCCCCAACAATTTCCCCTTCATTTCAAATCAAAAGGTCTCGAAGACATATTTTTTTCAGACATCTTGGAGATTTATCACGAATAGACGAGGAAGCGAAGAGGTAAACAAATGGTTTGGAATGGGTCTGGGTTTGTTGAGAAAGCACATACTTATGGATGAGGCCATAACTTCATAATATTAAGGTGTAGTAATGTTACGTGGAAATTAAGTGTTTTGAAAAAGATAGAAGTAGGATATTTTAGATTATTTTATTAGAAGATAAAAGATTCGACCACGGCCGGGAATCGAACAAAGGTCCTCCGCATCTACGTTGCGGCGCTCTTACCACTGAGCTAACCGTGGGGCCGTCCCAGTCGTGATCGAATCTTTTACTTATGCGATCCCTTCAACCAAGTCTCAGTGGGAAGAGCTCACTAACCCCACGGTTAGCTCAGTGGTAAGAGCGCCGCAACGTAGATGCGGAGGACCTGGGTTCGATTCCCGGCCGTGGTCGAATCTTTTATCTTCTAATAAAATAATTTAAAAATTATTTAACAGAAGACCATAAATAAATAACATCATTAAATGAATATCTTTGACGTATGTCAATCAGATCCCGTTCGTCTGGACAATTGTTCATCCCCCCGGTACTTCGCTATAGTGTGGCGAGACTTGGTGGGAGGGATCGCATAAGTAAAAGATTCGATCACGACTGGGACAGCCCCACGGTTAGCTCAGTGGTAAGAGCGCCGCAACGTAGATGCGGAGGACCTGGGTTCGATTCCCGGCCGTGGTCGAATCTTTTATCTTCTAATAAAATAATTTAAAAATTATTTAATAGAAGTAGGATACATTAAAATGCCCTTTTATTTAAATAATCGCTTTAATTGATTTACACAGTATTTATTGATAATGGTTGGAGAATTTGATATCTCGAATAGCGTCAGGAAAGTTGATCTAGCATTATTTAACAACTACTGACATAAGCACCGCTATTGGCGAGCAAAGAAAAACGAAGAGCTCTCGAAACTTTTTGGCGAACCTAATACTACTGTGTTCGTTAAGACGACAAGAATAGAGAGCTTGGTCATGTAGAGAAAATGGATGAAAACCGCATACCAGAAAAGCTTTTATATAAAAGTCCTGGAGGAGAGCGATTAAGAGGAAGACTCCACCTGAAGTTGCTGGAGGATATGGAGGCGGACTGGAGTGAGAAAGTGGAGGGAGCCAAAGTCCTTCAAGGGCTCTACAGCAGTGGATAGCTATCTCAGTTTTATTTTATTCAGTAATTAAATATACTCTGCAGATAATTACAACTTAGATTGCAAAATATAAAAAATCTTGACTAGGTTTCTTGAATTTATTCTCACCCTCCCCCCCACCCCACAAAAAATACTGAATTCTTATAATTACACACCTTTCTTCCAGGCTAAAGACGATCCTTTCTCCAGTTGCTCATTATTCTATCCAAACCATGTCATTATTTTTAATGAGATCATTTTTTAGCTCATTATTCTGAGAAGTCCTTACTAATTACACGGAATGGTCAATGCTTCAATTATATTAATCCTTGGATTGGATTATTATTATTACCTATGTGACTGAAAAATATATTTATTGCCTTTACATAACTAGAACTTAGGTATGTAACAATGAAAATTTGTTCAAATGTTTCAAATTTTTTGCAGCGATTTATAAGTAAGAAGAGCCTACAATGAAGAAGTTTTGGGCATAGGCGTAATTGGAAGAATGTAAAAATGATTGGGAAGCTTTAAAGGAAGTATTCAATGCTGCATTTTAGTATATACATAGGGGTTGAAAGGATACAAATAAATTGGGAGCTAATCTTTTGCCTTTCTGTCGGTACTCCTTTCTGGCTACGTGTTGTATCCCAGAGGTATTATCCAATCTGTTTCCACAGGAGTGGGATTTTTCAATTTTTTCGGGTTCGCCACGAAATAAAGTCGGACCCACCAAGGCACAAATATTATGGGTATTTAAGTTTAAGCAAATAATAAATAAAAACAAATTCTTGAGCTTAAATATTTTGTAGAAAAATTAGAGAAAATACCACACACTCTGTGTAAGGATGAGACATCTAGACATGTTTCAGTAGTGATTAAAACAAATTGAATATCATTATATACCTTATAGTTATTAATCCAATCATAAGGAAGATAAAATCCAAAAATTGAAAAATTCGAGATACACGACTGAGTGTGAAATCTCAATCAATCAACGTCATCGACTTTTCGCCTACTCTCACGTATGAGTTATGAATGAAGGTATTCATTCATGGTTAAAAAATCTGAAAAAAATGAGTTTAAACTTTTCATTATACAACGAACTCAAGTCTAGAGCAAGATGTTTATACAATCTTTACTTTGGAGTTATTTATTGACGCTATTTCAGATAAAGGCGATATCCTTACTACTTCACGTGGCTTAAAAACATTGTAGTAAAGGGAAAATATACCTTCGTAGTAGGGTTGGAGATCTGCAGATTCTACCCAAAAGGAGTCCGCTTCGTTATACAGGAAGAGAGAGAGAGAGAGAGAGAGAGAATATTTGGTCGAAGAACAGTTCGCCATGGATATGGTCCCATTATATCATCTCTCTCTCTATATATAAGAGGCTTTGTCCTGACTTGAAGAATCAACACAGAGCAAAAACTACTAATGATAGAAACTTGATGTTCGGAATTTATGTTTTAAACGCAATGTAGGTAACCACTAAAAAAGGAATTTCAAAATGGCGAAGTTGTCGCTAAACTCTAACAGACACCTATTTTTGCACTTCGAGAAAAAATATCTAATTTTTACTCATTTTAAAGATCTTGATACGACGAGTTTAACTCGAAAGCCCTACGGAGTGTCGAAAACCATGTTTTAAAGCCGAAAAATGAAGCGTCCACGACGAGTAATCAATTTTTTGTTTCGGGGGTTTTAGTGAACTCTCTCCATTGCGCGTCTCGCTCTCTTCTTCCGAGCCGGCAGCTTCCCTCTCCAACATTCCACCGATCCCTGTTATGTTGTTAATAAATAAGATATGTTGTCAATATATAACATATTATATTAAATCAATACCAAGATAATGATCACAGAATTGGTTTTAAAATCTCGCGGGCAAGGCCGCGACGGGGAATAATAGTAGTTTATATTAAATATATAAATTTAGAGGCGAGAGATAGTCATGTAATTCTGTAGGTTGAAAGATTTCCAGGATTTTCAGTTAAAACTTTTTTATTTTTAAAAACCTGGCTTTAACTTAAAATCCGGACTATCATTCAACCTATCGTTAAGTATATAAACTATCAAAAATTGTACATGACACGCACTACTTGCTGAGACAGTTTTAACAGAAAAAGGTTAAGGTCGTTCAAAGGGTGGTTTTCCATCTACTCTGGGTAGAAACTTCAGTTCTAGAATCTTACGACTAGTACAAATGTATGACTAAAGTTTCATGAAACTACAATTTTTTTTTCCAGGTTATTTTTCCTGTTATATTGGCAGTGACTACTAAACTTCTTCCATTCTCTATTGATGCCTTGTACTTTGAGGACCAAGTCATTAAGGGCTTAGCACCATGGTAGATATACCTATTACCCCTAACATGATATCATCGAACTAGCCATTTACTCGATCGGGAGGTGACGCGAAACGATTTGTCGTAAGGGACGGACGTTAGCCTGAGGTCAGGTTGCTTGGCCATTATCATCATCGGGGTAATACAAAACTGTTCAATTAGGGGGCCTCGTTTGTTTGCCTCCATTAGCCCCTTAATCATCCCGCCCCGATCCATCGGAGTCCGGCCCTTTTAAAATCCAGTCAGCGTCCGCTCCTGTTACAGACAACTTCTTTATGAGTGAATAATCTGTCAGTTGTTTCAAAAAGAGGTCTATCCTATGCTTCATAGAGCTATTCTCTTTTAAAACTAATTTCAATTCTCTGGAAATTAAATTCGACCCAACCCTACCCAATTCAACATTATTTATGCTATATCAATTGGGGAAAATGTGGTATTTTTTCAATAATGAGAGTATGGTTTCCTTTATTGGTGTGAATAAAAAAAAGCAAAATACATAGAACCTTTCTGAGCATTTAAAATTGTTATCTTAATCCTATCATCATTTTATTTGTTTGTTTTGTTTGTTTTACGTCTCTTTATCTAAAGTACTAAGGCTAATCGGACGATGCTACAGTGGGTGTCCTAAATTTTGCCTATCCAGGTATAATTAGGATATAGATCTTTAACGAGTACCTGATTCCATTTTAGGTCCTATCCGAGGGACGGCATAGCCAAGGATTTTTTACTCCCATTAAAAAATCTTAGGGCCACCTTCATTTTATTTATTAAATGGCTTATGGGAATAAAATTCACTCATTTAATTAAATGCGTATATTCTGCGTATATTTTATATATATATCTTTTATGCGCCTAAGAAAAAAAAAAAAACAAAGCATAAATTGTTATACTATTTCATGGAAAGCAAAAAAAAAAAAAAATATTGTATTTTAGGATTTTGTCACCATTAAGCATGAAAAAATATAGAATATTTAAGTACGGCTTCAAATCGCATAACACTGATCGATCAAATTTTATTATGATATTTTAGAACCATAACACTATGAAAAAATTTGGTGCTATGCGCGCAACACACCACTTTCACGTACGAGCTTACTTAGATTAGAAATTGAGGTGTTTCCTCTTCGAGACGCCATTCCTCAACTTCACACATATTTCAAAATTCATATTTTTATATCTGTATATCTCCATAAGATATAGAGTATTTTCACAAATAAAATTCAAATCAATAAATTTGAAACAACTACTTACTTACAACTAAGACGTGGACAATTGATAAAATTATTTATCTTGAAACTATGAGAAGAAAAATAATTAAAACGCACTAATAGTTGGTAATTACTAATTAAACTAATAGATAAAATAACGAACTACCTAACACATTTATAGATGTGTTTAAACTTTTGATAAACTTGATCAAGGAAAAAACTTACAAATACATATTAAAAACTTCCTAGTTCGTTAATAGATGTAAAATCTTACTGATAAAAATTTAATAATTTATTTATATTACATTGAATAAATTGCTGTTTAAGAAACAGCATTAAGTTGTTTAGAGTATTCTTTATTTAGAGCAACTACGACTCCACAATCCATAGCTTGTTATCTCTAGTAGCAGACCAGATCCTTTGCCAAGCCAGCCATGATTTTTCATTAATTAAAGAGACAACTTCACCCTTTTGTAAATATAAAAATAATATAATTAATTTTATGTTAAAAGTATTTTTTTATTCGTTATACTTCTTCTTACTAAATATTGTAATCTAGGGCGAAAATGAACCAGGTGGTCGAAAAGCCCAAAACGATTATAAAATAATAAAAAATTATTGTATCAATAATTTATTGATTTATTTATTGTTATTGTTATCAATTATTTATTGTTATTGTATCAATAACAACGATTGTTGTTGGTTGAAGTTTTATTCATTCTAACTAGCTGAGTCATTTATTTGCACAGTATAGTGGGCAGAAACCAGTGGAAAAGTGAGTACTATACCCTTTGATGGTTTTTGGATAAAATATGAACTTGGATGCTCACATCATTAAATTACCATCTTGGAATTTTAGTTTTACAATTTTTTTAATCACTCGGTGTGATTATTACTTATGTTAGTGCGATTATTGATTATAAAGGATTAACCTAACTAATACACCTGTTTTCCACTCTTCTACATCATCCCACGTATTAAATGAATAATTGAGTTAAAATACTGTTATTTTATAAGCTTTTATTGATATTATTGATAAAATAGACGTATTACACACTTACATAGCGTAACTGTACCAATAGTTGACAGTTTAAGAAAAAAAAATTATATTATTGACACTGTTTACCAATATATTGATGTTAGGATAATCTTTGTTAGGAATTAAGTTAGGCCAATCCCTCTAGAAAACTAGGAATGCAATATACTACGGCCTACATTTACGTTTTTTTAAAAAAATGATTTCTTAGAAACTTCTAAAATGAACCAATAGTTGACACATCAAAATTTAAAGGTTTGGAAAGTTGACATTTTTGGTTTTAACGTTGACACATGCATTAATTTTTTATTTGCTATGATTTTTAATAGTCTATTAATTATAAAGTCTAAATAGGCTTTATTGTATAATCTAAATAGACTTTATTATATAATCTAAATAGACTATTAATTATAAAGTCTAAAATAGTCTATTAATTATAATCATATTAAGGACTGCAATAAAAGTTATTGTTTTTTTTTTTTTTTATAAACTAGTAAATTCACAATGAAAACAAAATAAAATTTCCACAATTTGATTATTTCATACACAAAAAGCTTAAATAAGACAAAAAAACAAAACAAAACAAAGTTAAACGAAGTCCAGTTAAGTATGATAAATAGATTTTAGTAATGGTCAGAAGTTCCGTTTCAAGAGACTCTCCTATGATGAACTTCACTCTTCCAGTGGTCTTTTAGACAATTACTGAAGGCCACATTCATTGGTTGGGTGAAATGTGTAACATTTTGGTATAGTGCGACTAATAGCCAAGTATCCCAGGTTCTTTGCAGAATCAGGAAGTGGGGAGAGTTAGATGAGACGCTTGTCCATGTAGGAATAGGATTGTTGGCAATGCAATTTTGCTCTCAATGAACCACTAGCTATAAATTCATATAATAAGACACCTGTCATCCAGCCAGACTCAGACTTCCATAAACCACGCCCAGATGGAACACTATTTGCTAATTCGCGGTAATTGACGTCGATGTCAACTATTGAAATAATGGATTAATTTCTGTTCTCGTAGTTGACACCTACATTTAAGCCCTAAAAAATTTATAAATATATTAAAAAGGATATCAAATGATTCTTATGAACTTAATGAATACCATAAAAGTAATTAAAACATATTTTAACACAAACAAACCAACTAAAAAACTTATTTAACTTGACTTCCACCTTAATGAAACTATGTAGCAGAAACCAAGTTTTGAGACCACTAGAAAATTCGCCATCATAACCTCTCACCAATAAGCTTGAGTTTTAATCAAAGTAATCCCGATGGCAGCACAGCTAACTAGTATAACTTGGAAAAGTGCCGCCAAATTTTGAACCAAAATTATCAAACGTGAATTTTATTATTCGCACTTTTGTACAAAATGTCTCTGGGCAGAGGCTAACAATTTGAAGCTGAATGCAGAGAAAACAAAGGCAATTTTAATAGGCTCCAATCACCTCCTTAAAACCGTCCATAACATCCCACCCTTGTTCCTAAATAACAATCCCATCAAATTTTATCCAACAGTCAAAAACCTTGGGGTAACCTTTGACCAAACCCTTTCCTGGAAAAACCATATCTCCAATATCTCCCGTCGCACCATTTCGACCTTAAAGCAACTAAACCATTCCCGTGACCTTTTCGAAACACGCAGACTTCTGGTCACCTCCTTGATATTCCCCCACCTTGACTATTGTTGCACGGTATATGGGGGTATCTCAGGGGATCTCGACGCAAAACTAAAACGTTTAATAAATTGTTCCATCCGATTTATATTCGGGATCCCAAGAGACGTCTCCATATCGTCTTTTTACGAAGAGTTAAAGTGGTTATATCCTTCCTACCGCCGTAAGTATTTCCTGGCAACCTTCCTTTTCCAAGTTATCCGATCCCGCCGACCACCATATATCTCCGAACTCCTTCATCCCAAATCCTCGGTACATTCCCGCAATACCCGCTCTAGGCCTTCAGATCTATATACACCGGCCCACCGAACGTCAGCTTTTGATAGATCTTTCATTATCCGGTCTACCTCGTTATGGAATTCCATTCCCACTTTCATCCGTAATTCCAATACCCTCTCCACCTTTAAATCCCGTATCTATCATCACTTCATAATCATCCAGCGTCTTTTTTAAACCAATGGAAGTTCTCATTCTCCTTATATATTCTATTCTATTTTTTTTTATTATTATCTGCCTTCTTTTTTTTTTTCCTCCTTTAAGAAAATATAAATACCATTTAACCAATCTGTAAATAAATGAGTAAATATGAATACATTATTAGATGAAACTAGTTTCTTTCACCTGAGCAAATATTTAATGTGTATTTTATTTTCTCCTTTTAAACTAGAGGTTCCCTAATTATTTTTAGTTATTTTAATTTGTATCATTTTAATTTGTTTATTTATACTTTAAGGCTCTAAAGCCCACTTTGTATACTATTTAAATTTGTTCTTAAGGGACACTGTCCCAGAACAAATAAATAAAGAATTTATTTATTTAAAAAAAAAAGAATTTATTTATTTGAAAAAAAAAAAATGTCAACTATTTGAGCACTGTCAACTTATGTTACAGTTACCCTATATTATATATTCACACATAAATAAGTTTCGGTTTCGGTCCGAAACTAGGTCTATGGCTGAAATTCGGTTTCGGTTTCGGCTAAAATTTTGGTTTCGGTCGGATGCTAGTAGATTTACATATTTTTATAGCTATATTCTTAAAGTAAAATTTAATACTATAATATTTTGAGAAGAGGTAGGATTACTGTGTATATTTATAGTATATAGTAGAGATAGGATAATATTTAAAGGGAGGAGATGGATCCAGGGAGGGAGGTGGTAGCAGCTGACCCGTGTGATCTCCTCTTTAGTCATCCTCCCTATTCATCAGCCTTAGCTCTCCTCCTCGCTCCCTCCGCCTTATTCCAATATTTGAGGATTATATTCAATATTATATTACTAAACGGGAATAAAAAAAGATATAATATTTAACGTAAAAATTATAATTCATAATGTTTGTTTATTTTACTCATTTAGAGTATTATAAGGTATTACTTATGCTACTATGGCTAAGCTATCGGTAGATGCTATTCACCTATAATTTATACGTTCACGCCGGGACTGTTTAACTCTGTTCGCTCTATCGGGCGAGAGCTAGTCCAGGGCGATATGCAGTATTGGCAATCAAAAATAATAAAATAAAAAATACTTTCCTACTACTCATGTTCATAATAAGATATTAATTATAATTTGTATTAAAAAATAAATGTTTATACGTTAAATTTTCATCATTTTAATATTCAGCTATCCAGAAATTATTTCTACTTTCTTAACATTTTGGCTGCCATATCACTTGAAATCGAGTCACTGTTCTCTTGTCAGGGAATTAAATATTAAAATCGTGTAGAAACGAGAGCATGACTCTCAGATATCCTTTTTCGGCAGTCAAAGTGTTAAATATCTGATTATTTGGCAGAGGCGGCATTCTAGCGTGAGCCACCGGTGGTACACGCCGGCGTGAACGTGTTAAGGTAGGGTAAGTACTCCCTATACAGAACAATATCCATAGGTCTCGGTGGAGACACGCGGTTAAGTTTTACACCACCCAGCCATAGAACTCCTCCTAAAGCTAATGTTTAAATTCTAAAATCTATTCAAATTCTATCCCCATTCCAGATATTATTGCATTGAAATAAGTTCCATGTACTACAATCTTTCTGGATTAAATGACAAAATGATAGCATATGAATGATTGAAATTTGTATCGGCCACCAAGAAAAATAATGTCATTAAATAAAATTATAATGATTGTTTAAAAAAGGATTATTGATCAAGGGGAAAAAAAATGTTTAAGATAGACCGTCCAGAGCTTCTAAATTACAAGATCTTAATCGGATTGAATATTAAACGGTTTTAAAAAGCTTTTTCGCGCCCCCTTCCTCCCTTCCCAGGGTTGTGTAAAATCAACAGACAGGCCAGAAGAGAGGGTAAAAATATGAGAAGTCATTTAATTTGCAAATGGCGTACTTTAAATTCCTCCTTCCAGAAGGAGGCCGTTGGAAATATATAGCCTAGGTTTGATAACCGGCTTGAGGAGCATTTTAATGACCCTACCTAACTCTTTGTATTTTTTCTTGAAGCGGTTCCTATTATAAAATCCGGATTAATTTCCTGAAATAATATTTAGTTTAAGTCTGAAAGATAAATTCTGGAAAGGCGGTGGAATTAACAATCCTGACGTATACTCATTATCATAATAAAAATATTATAACAATTGTTCATTGCCGAATACTTGCAGGGGTGAAATATTAACCGTATTCCATGCAATTAAAGGTACTTATGCCAATGTCAGAGAAATATCAAAGATAATCACAAAAGTGACAATTCGTCCTTATTTTCTCTGCCCACTAGTGTTCTTCAAGGTAGCTTCTTCAGCACGACCCTTTATTATATTCCTACAAAAAGTTGAAGATGACCTGCAAGCAGAGTTGGGCAAATGGTAATTTGAATAATAATTAATGAATATGAATAATTGGTAATCATAAAACAAATGAATAATGAATAACCATTATTTATAATCAGTACGGAGTATTTTTAATAATTATTGAGCGTTTATGGTATTCATTTGAAATTAGTAACGAATAACTGGTATTCAGTTACTCATGATACTGATAAACTCAGTTAGTCATTATTCATGAATAAAATATATTCATGAGCTAGGATTTATATAATATTCATCAATCATGAATACCTAATCCTTATCAGTCATGAATAACAAATATTCACCAATCATCAATCATGAATATGATATATTCATAACCATTAGTCATTTAAATTTAAAAGACGAGGATGCATTTCTGGATTAAAAGTTGTCCTAATGAGCGACGACAAGTCCTAAGCAATGGGTGCAGTCAACTGAATAGTATTTGAAGTCACAAGTAAAGAATTAGACCCTAATTCCAATGGGTAATAGTAAAGGTCTATTGACAAGAATGGAAAGAGCAAACAAATTTTCAATCATCATTCATGAGTAGTAAGACTCAGAATTGTGATTTGTTTTGTAATTATGATTAATGAATTTATATTATTCATGATTAATGAATGACCTGTATTCATGATTAGTGCATTCGCATTAGTCATGATTAAGGAGTAATGAGTAATCATGAATAATAAATTCTTTTTAATCATGATTACTGACTAACATTAAATAATGAATAATGGTCATTCATGATTGTTGAATACATTATATTCATGAATAATCCATGACCAGCGATTAATACAATTCATGATTAATGATTCAGCGCTAAAGAAGGATTTGTGAATGATGATTGCAACCAGTATTCAAATTTTTGATTATATGTCATAATCATGATTACATTTTTATTTAAATATGCCCAACTCTGCCTGCAAGGAATCCATGTTAACCAAAACCAAAACACAAATCTGCGAGATGGAAAGGTGGGTCTATAGTCTCAGATCTGAGAATACAAATTAGTTTTAAAATTTCCCATTAAATCTCCTTTAAAAGCTGGTTTATACGCAGAAGTCCCAGAGCACGTGGCAGAAATGTGTCTTATTTCATACTGAATTTTGTGCATACAAAATTAATATATCCATTGCCCTGATGTGAAAAATCCTTGTCTGCCATCTTAAAGCTGGTGGAATATAAAATTGTGGCCTTGTGAGTACTTATTTTTACTTTTTTCAATGTTTTACTTATAAAAAAAATGCACTCTCAGAAAATTATCATAAATGAGCATAAAATTTCGCTTGTAATTCGTTTCACCAAAATCGGTTATTTTTACCTTTTAGGCGGAAAAATAAATTACATCAAATTTAATAAAATATAAAATAATATTTATGTTGGGATCTTGAATTACTTTTTTTTTTATTCTAAAATCTCAACCAATTATATGACTGAAATGATTTTCAGTACCAGTACTTCGAATAGCAGATATAGTATTAAAACTTTAAAAAAGCGGAGGGGGGAATAATTATTTTTTTACCAGTTTATCAGATTTTGAAAAAAATTTAAAACACAGTTCGTTTTATAGAGTTAAATGGTGTAAGTATATTCCACATAAATTTTGTCACGAATAGCTTTAGGTAGGATAGGAGAAGGGGGAGTATTATTAATTTTTTATCGGTATAGCCTATTTCATCGAATTTTTATAAACTGTTATAGTTTTCAACACATATAGTTATATTATACTATAGTATTATAGTATATTATAGTATATATTATAGTAGTTACATTATACTATAGACATATAGTTATATTATACTATAGTTTATAACACACTTATTTTAAAAATTATAACTGTCTTTTAATACGCTTCGATGTCTGTTGTTTCTAAGATTGGTATATTGACAAGCATATTCCGTATCTAACTCGATTTTTAAAAAATGTCAACTTCGTAAACTTGTAAACCCTATCGTACGTTCTTTGAATTTAAAATAAATACTTATTAAATTATTGATTTTCAAGAATAATATTAATAAAACATTTATGATTTTCTCCTGTAAGCTACATGATTGTTTGACATACCCAAAATTCCGAAAGGTAACCACTTGATTATTAGCTTTATTCTGTTTCCAGGCTGGAAATTTGTGTGGCTAGGGTTGAAAAGCCGCAGGTTAATTGCTCTCTAACTGTTCCCAACAATTAACACCAATTAATTAAAAAGTAATTAGGCACAACAAATTTTCCACCTCATCATTAGTTCATCCTACCCTCACCAATTTATTTTGTTTGCTTTAGTAAATTCAGGAATGTTAAACATCACTTGTAAATTGGCCAAGTAATAATGTTATTTAAATCTACTTAAATAATTTCCTTATAAATTATACTGTCCGTGTATATAAAAATAGATCACCTTCTTGCACGAACGCTGACCAAGAAACAGTGCTCTTCCTTACATAGTACTGAACCCAAGACCCTTCATGGGTCGTAGTGGTAATAAATAAATGTTCTACCACTTTATTCAAAGCAGATGCTGGAGTCAGTAGAAAATTGAATATAAAAATAAGTTTGTATCCCTGGTCAAAAAATATTAGACGCATAGTACGACAATTGATATTAGTAGCCGAAAAAAAAATCATTGAACTACTTTATTTTATACGAAAATTTTATAAGTTATTTACTGGTATGATTCATATTTCATTTTTTGTTTACTGTATATTTGAGATATATACAGATTCATAGATTCAGTTTTATGTCAATGAAATTATGGAAAAAGAAGAAAAGGTTTAGACCTTTAAGTAAAATTGTAAATTTGTTCACCCAAAAAATTACTCCAGATTCGAATTCAGCACCCTCAAAAACATTCAAACATTTATTAAATTTCATCCATTTCATTGACCTAAAGCAAACTATATGTAAGGGCTGTATTTTTCTTTGTATACTCAAAAAAAAAAAAATATAATAATAAAAATCATGTCAATATCAAAATGATTCAAAACCGAGATATAAAATGGTATAATGTTATATTATTTCAATTCCCATATCTTGTAGGGCCCATTGGAAGCAATGGTCTAATAATTTATGGCAACAAGCATCGAAAAAAAAAAATATATTTTACCAAGATCCCTCTGAGTCTGGACGTTTTCAATCCAAAATTTTAAGACTCATAGCGGACGCTCCCATTTACGTAAATTACAAACTCTACATACAGACTTAAACCAACCAACTATTTTTTTTTTTTAATTGATTGAATTTGATTTCGGGTGAATCCATATACAAAGAGTTGGCCTTAGCCTTAATTAACATTATTTTTGCATAATTAATGCATTACAAAAACACTTTATATAGAGTTATAGCAAACAAAATAAATTAACCAAAGTTGTTTCAAATAAACAATAATACCTGACCCACAATATTGACATATCTAGTACCTAGTCATATTCAGTTCATGGAGTTTCCACCAGTTTATGTAATCATCTTAAACACTTTTTATCTGTATTAATTTTTTTTTTAATATTTGTTTTATTGCTCTGTTAAGCAAAATGCGAAATATGCTATTAATGAACACAATATTCATAAACGATAGTTTGAGAAACATTTTTATTTCACTTGTAACACGATAACTATGACAGACATGGATAATTTTATATAGTAGGAGTATTAAGCCCTCTTTTTGTAAAAAAAAAAAAAAAAAGTGGTTGGTATAAGTACTAACTAATATTACTAAATATACGGATTGAATTTATACTTTCTTTTATTCTATTTTCCTATTACTTAATTCCCGTCAGAAAAATACGGCGATTAAGTTAAAAATAGGAAATATAAATTATAGATTAGGAAAAGCGAACAGAAAAACGTACAAATGAACTCTTTTTTTCGCACTATTTTTATTAAGTTGCACAGACATAATAACATACCGATTAACGACATGGCTACGGCTTTCTCAAGTCTATGACGCCTATATAATTAATTAATTTATATTTTCGCAATCATTGATTATCGCTGATGGTTGAAAGGTTGTAAAAAAAAGAACAAAAAAGGTGAGAATAAATGCATGAAGATTGATTAAAAAAAAAAAAATTGATAATAAGTATCGTAATTTGATTAAAACTTGAAAATGGATAACATTTTCGAAACATCACTATGGGACTAATAATGGGGGAAATTTCTTTATTGTTCCAGATTGTTCAAATTTAAGCAATACAGTCACTCCTAAATGGTTAGGGTTTTATGACTATTAATACTATTTTTTTTGTGCTAAACTATAAAAATGCCTCTTATTACGAATTATATGTAGAAATTTTTATAGTTTAGCATAGAGCACGTATTGAAAGTCCTGAAAAGCTATGTATATTTTCAAATATAAAAAAAAAATATTATTTAGACTATATTACAAGGAGGAAGAGATATGGAATAGAATTTGTGCAAACGTAGAAGCCTTGGAGATAAGGGAAAAAGCTAAAGCGGTATTTGCGTAGTGTTAGCGAACAAACACAACTGTTGACAGGCGTCCACGTCAATTTTTCAAACCCAACTTATCCGTCGGTCTTCTCTTTCCTCAACCCTCTGTACAAAACATATTTTTCTTTAATAATATAATTTATATTCAGTGCTATTGTTTAAGATTTGGCGGAAATGTTCATTTGTGGTTTGGGTTGGGGGAATAAAACAAATAGGTATCAAGAAACTTATCACCTTTTTGGTGATTGGAAACAAAAAGGTTCTGAATTTAAATTATGCATTGACATATTGATCACTCTTCTCATCATCTATAATATCCAGTAGTATATCCTTGCGAAATTTTCAAATATCTACTAATTCAAAAAAAAAAAAAAAAAAAAAAAAAAGCGCATTTCATTAGGTTGAAAATTTAAGATGCATCTATTCCTCTTCAAACAGACAACAACAAAAAATAGTTATTATCTAAATAGAGGTTCATAAACTTTCTTGTTCCACGTCCCCCCTCCCTGTTGAAATGAAAGCCTCCAAAGCCACTCTTAAACAATTAATAACAGGTTTTAAAGACGATAATTTTAAAAAATAAAATAAAATTAAATGCAAATACAATAGGGGTTATTTTGGGACTTCTTAGTTGTTTTAGTTGAAATTTTATCAATAATTCGCGCCAAGGTTTTTATAAAATACATATAATTCTGCGAACCACCATCAGTCTTTATGATATCTTTGTACAATAAAAACAATTCTGAAGACAGCACTCACTCGCAATACAGTTGTGAATTGCACGAAATCTCATGTTTGTCTAATTGTAAGATAATAACATGTCGGTTTCATCTGTTTAGTTAGGCAGAAACATTCATTTGATTATTACATTTCTATATGGATTTATGATTCAAAGAATTATAATTCATTCCTTATACACGTACAATTAATAAGGAAAAGAGATGAATACAATTCTTATGTCAATGTTTACATTAACTAATCCTCTAATTATCTATGTACGCCAACTGTCCCTGCCATTCATTCAGTTTATTAAATTTCACTAGAAATGTCGGAAGAAAAATTTGTCATCCGCGGCCTTCTTAGGCATTATTGGAAAAAAGGTTTTAGTGCAAAGGCCTCAGCCGAGTAAATTTGTGCAGTGGAAGGGGAAAGTGTGGTGCATCGAAACACGGCCGCACTTTGGTTCAGGCGGTTTAATTCTGGGAATACAAGCCTTGAAGATGAACCTAGATCAGGTCGTCCTAGATCACTTCGAGCTGGTTCCAGAGGGCAGGGCTATCAACGCTGAGCTATACTGTGAACAGCTCGATAGGGTATATGAAGTTTTAAAAGTGAAATACCCCGCTTTGATTAATAGGAAGCAAGCGTTATTTCAGCAAGACAACGCCCCTGCTCATCGCTCACGATTAGTTAAAGAAAATTTTTCAGAAATGAACGGGATTAGCGTCTTGCCCCACCCTCCTTACAGCCCAGACGTCGCACCGTCTGACTATGGACTTTTCAGGTCAATGGCGCATTTTTCGCTTCGAAAACTTCGATGATGTCAAATCTGGATGCGAGGAGTTCTTTGCCTCGAAAACTGCAGAGTGGTATCAACATCAAATACAACTTTTGGCTGAAAGATGGGTTAAAGTAGTGGAAAATGATGGCCTGTATATTGAAGAATAAATTTGACTTGTAAATTTTGTACTCACATTTGAATAAAATTAATTTTGTGAACAAGGACTTTTGTAACAACCTAGTAAATTGCTATCTGTGTGGTACACCATGGATTCCTTGACCGATATCACCCCTGACAGAAGTATAATGTATTGTGTCCCTCTCATGGAACATTTAGATTTTATTAATTGATTCAGAATCTAAAGCACATTGATTTTGTAAAATTATTTGTCTGATGTTATATAACCTCTTAAGAAGTCAATTTTTTTTTTTTTTTTTTTTTTTTTTTTTTAAAGAAACATCATGGACCAAAGGTTAAGAAAAAAAAAATTTGTCTATGATTTTTCAATAGATTATGATACAAGTTCAAAAAAATTTCTCAGACACAATCATTAAAAATTAAATTGACGGATATGTAAGTAAAATTGCACATCATTACCAAAAATCTCATTATTGCCATATGATCAAAATCACAAATACTAATGGCATATAATAATCTTAATAAGTTAATAATTTGAGTAATGTTTGAATGTAATTATGTTCGGTAAAATCTACAATCATTTAAAATGAGGTTGTAAATCCTTTCAATTGTTGAAAAATCATCATATCTTCCTACTTAATTACTTCATACTTCATCAAATTTATTTGTAAGCACTTCATTATACAGGAAGTTACCTGTTCTATTGACTATGAAGACGCTTTAAATTTTTGAAAAATGTATACGTTTATCATTATTCTTCCCAATTAATAGTTTTATTTAACTTTTATTACTGTTCCGAATATTGATAATTTTACATATTTAAAAAAAAAAATCGGTTTATTTAAAAAACATGGTCACTTTATATTCAATTGCACTTAAATGCGAAGAGGGGAAGAAGTGGATAGGAAATCTAGAGGAGTGTGCTCCTTGGGAAAAGGAAAAATGGAAATGTGGAAAATGGGGATTGTTATCCATGCTGGGATCCGGGATGCAAATGAGGAAATTTGGGGTCATCTTTACATAAGTGCCCCATCCCCCCCCCTCAAGGAGCCAAACTTGCTCATACCTTTTATTCTGCAACAAAACGGAAGCAAAACCTAATATATATATATATATATATATATATATATATATATATTTATTTATTTATTTATTTTATTTTATGTTCGTTTGGCACATTAGGCCTAATGAGACCTTTGGCCGCGCAGTGTTGTCTTCTTACAGACATATATGTTGCTACAGACAGCCTGAAGGGGGTAGCCCAAACCTCACTTTGCTGCAAGCCATGGTCATCATACAGATTGCCCATAGCTCCATAACCAATCCCATTGGGGCCAATATGGCAGTGTCCTTCCCACCGATGGCGTCAGCTCTCTCGGGTTCAAGGACAGTGACAAACTGGTCTAGGTCCAAGCATTATGGCAGCCCAGAGTCAGCAGGCCCCGAGGACCTATATTTCTTTCCCTGTAGCATACCGTCCTTGTACCAAACCTCCGGGCGGTTACTGATATCCTGGAAAAAAAACTCGATTCTCGGTAGGATACACGGGGAAGGAACATCACTCCTACACCCGGTCGGTATGAGTCCCCTCGAGTAGGCTGACAGTCCTCACATACCCGGGTAAGGGGTAGGCTTGGATCACGTGGCGTTCATTGGCGGGTGGTCATCTGAATGGAGCTGTCGCCCATCCAAATACACACGCTCGACGTTGCTTAACTTTGATAACCTAATGCAAGCGCCTATAATGGACCTACTATTACGTCCACTTGGCCATCCCGGCCCCATATTTTAAATCATTTAACATCATAATATAAAATGTTATAATAACTGGCTAGGATTAGTGTAAAACAGAGTTAAAATTTTTTGTATAATAGTACTTGAGCAGGTTCTTCACTTTGAAATTATTATTGAAATTATGTCTAAATCCCGCATAGTTGATGCAGAGTGTACCCAAAGGAACGCCTTCAAAAGTCCATATAACAGAATCGAAAACTAGATGCTACTTTACCCGTGAATTCTGCCTCTTAAAACTACGTGCCTAAAAACTACCACACTCTGTCAAGGTCTATGTTATTACTTGTTATCTTAATTAATTAATTCGTTTATTATAAATAGACTAAACATTCGATTATGAATTAATTATTCATACAATCATTAATTAATTATGCTGTTACTTTCGTCTCTTTACCCTAAAGTGCTGATAAAGTACATGCTAAAAAACCTTTGTACTTTGTTAGCATGTCAAGAAAAATTAATCCAAGAATAAATAATTGTATTAAATCAATATCCCATTATTCAGATCTTATTGGTGAGAAAATTAGAGCAATGGAAAAAATTTATAACAAAACAAGGGAAAATTTATAATTACTTCCATCTAATAGTTTCTTGATTCCTTTATAATTTAATTTCATATTTACTTTCTAATGAATGTTCAACATTTTTTATTCATTTTTTTATACCTTGGGCCCTTAAAAATAATAGATGTGGACATATATAAACATAGATATCAAATCATCGTACATATTTGGTAAAATATAACATAATTAAACAGATTTTATTAAATTTTTGTCATTGTTCATTTTAGTCTACCAGGAAATGCAAGGCATATCAGAGCGAGGGAAACTAAGCCAACTGCTAAAGTTCTTTCTAAAGTTAAAATAAACTACTATATAAAAATCGTTTATCATAACATTTTTCTTTTTACCTATGAATTCTTTTTATTTTTACTATTAGTTTTTCAATATGTTGATTGAAAAATAACTTTCCTTTCCTTTCATTCTCCTTCGGGACCTCCATTTTACGTCCTATCAGAGGGACGGCATCTAAGGCTAAGGGATGCAGCTAAGGATTTTTTACTCCCTTTAAAAAATCCTAGGGCCACCACTGAATATTTAGAGTTAGTTTGGCATTGTCCTTTATTTGTGTTTTTTACAATATATAAATATTATGAATAGTTTTATTAAATAAAATTATTTGATGTGAAATTATTTTTATTAAAATTAGCAATGTTTGATTTTTGTTTTTTTTCCGTATCCCCTTCTATAATTTTCCTGTTTGTTAAAATCTTAAAATTATACTTATCCTGCATATTTGCATTTTATGCATACTGCATTAAATTATGATAGTACATAGGGACAAAACATTGTCTTGAATTGAACTTAAATACAAAAACTTAAACTTTTTAAAATTTTCTCTCTATAACTCTAACCATCGCCGAGGAAGTCCAGCTGGTCTAAGTGAGTATTTAAGTGTTTTCTAACCAGAGTTTTTACTATATATTTTGATTGTGTATGAATACGAATTTTAATTTATTCAAAATATGAATTTTTTGTAAATATAGGTAAAAAATTATCCATACAAAATTGTTTGCATTCCCATCCGTGAATGTGAATACAATTGTATTAAACAATTATCGTAACTATAAATAAATATAGTTACAGCAAAATTATAAAAATCTACAAACATCACGCTTCTACGAATACCCATCTACGAACCTTCACACTAAATTCTTTGGAAAAAAATATAATTAATTTAAATTTGTTTATACATTCGTATTTTTTAATAAATCGTAATTACGAAAAAAATCACAAAATTAGTTGTGAATTTTTAGATATTAAAAATTAAGATAAATTAAAATCGAAATCTTGAAATTATTTTTCATTAATTATTATTATTATTATTATTATTACCTAGTAGTATTAATATATTTATTTATGAGTAAATTCGTATTACCATATTTTATTTTCCTTCACAGATTTCAGTGTGAATATTCACATCCTTTTGTGAATAGTTCTTTTTTCCTGTGAATATATATGGATACAGAATTTAGAGTTATTTATTTAAATAAGAAAGACTGAAATGTATGTATTTCAACCAGAGCCATCCATGTTAGTCGCCTTGTTGGTTGTTAGTTGCTTTGTGTAAGACTGATTTTCAATTATGAAAATTGGAATAATAAATTTATTTTATTTATGACATTTATTTTTAATAAAAGAATCGAATCAAAAGTACATATATGTATATATTACTTACCTTGCCATTAGGGTTTAGAGGGAAAAAAATATCAGTGTGTTGGTTTTGAGGGGGGGCGTTATGTATTTGGTGTACTGTGGGGGTGCTTTGAGGGGGGGTGAGAGGGTCTGGGGGGGGGCGAACAAGGTTGGAAACGGAGGTGTTGAGTGGGGAATCGTGTTCAGCGACGGAATAATGTGACCGACCTTTCAGCGGCAACACACTGTTATATTTATCGCAACGTTTCACCAAAATCTACGACCAATCTTGTCCATTTACCAACTCTTATTCACATATTTGAACAATTTTTTGCACATATGAAGGCAATTTAAAAAAAACAGCATATTTGTACTTTGGTTCTAAAAGGGCCAATGTACAAAATTGCCTCGAGAAATCGAGATATGCAATCAAATGATCTCCCTAGAAGATGTAGTTTTAGTGTAAAAAGGGCCGATGTCCTGGAATTCATTTCCTAATAATTAATACCTGAAGTGAGCAAAAAAGAAAATATGTAAAAAACTAATGAACATTTCATAAATTGAAAAATTATTCACAGACAGGAACAGTTAAAAAGATACACTTAAATAAAATTCAAAGATTTCAATCAAAACTTTAACGACTCATAACCAAAGCACCCTTAGTACGTGACCAACCACATCCCACATACGGACCTCCACCAGCCAACAGTTGACCAGTACACAGCGACACTCTATAAACGATTTCATGGACATACTAATCGCCTAATAATGGATATACCAACAGCTGATATCCCAATAAATACGAGGAAGAGATTAAAAAGGCGTTGGATGAGAGATCTCCTTACTTAAACAGCTCTAGTAATTGAATCAAGCCAGGAAGGGGGTGCTGCTGAGTACTTTTTTTTTCCCATGCCTGACGTCATTGTTTTCTCATCCGGCCACCACATTCCGACAGGTGCGAATAAATAACAAAAGCTAAAAAAAAAAAAAAAAAAAAAAAAAAAAAAAAAAAAAAAAAAAATTGGCATTTTCTGGGAATGGTAAAAATGAGCATGGGCCCTTTTAGAACCAATTTACAAATATAAGTATATAGTGTTCAGTTTAACTAAAGACAATATAAAACCAGCTAACCAATTTCATCATTCATAAAATCACAGCTTTTTTATGAACACTGACTGACTAGTTTGCCAAAAAAAGTATTTATAAGTATATATACTAATTGGCTAATAATATTAAGCGTTTTAAAAATTTAGTTAGGAAATAAAGCTCGTAGCATCAGCTCAATATTTTTTTACTGGAAATATGGGGCCGAACCTTTTTCAAATTTAACAACCGGTATTTAAATATCATTTCTTCAAAGAATTATTTATTATTTTTACATGAGAATTTTTACAATAAATATCATTTGTAAGTCCAGGAAAATGTTACTTTGTGGAAATTGCTATTAAACAAATTATGACATATAATATCGTTCAAAAAGGGAAATCACAGAGAAATGTTATCCCAAAAGTTAAATTACAAAATATATACATTAAAAATACATGCCATAAATTAATATCACAATAACGTGAGCGTTGTTTAGTTAAAATTTACATTATATATTAAAAAACTTCACACATTATCTTACTTAGGGTTAAAAATCAGGTAATATCAATTATGTGTAAAATATTTGTATAAAAATACATAAAGTAATAAATAAAATTCAAAACGCATGCAAAGGATTCAAATCACTTTAATTTTGTTGCGTAGGCTCTGGAGGGTCTACGGTAACACTGGCCAAGTATTTGGTGATCTCAACATCGTATCCCTTCTTCGCCACCTCCAGAGCTCGGAGGCCATTGAAGTTCCTCAGTTGTACATCAGCCCCCTTCTCCACCAGCGTCTGGACGACCCTAACGTTATTTCTGGTCATGGCCCCGTAGTGGAGTGGGGTGTTGCCGTTCTTGTCTTGGGCGTTGACGTTAGCTCCGAGGAAGGTGAGGGTAAGTACTGAGTTGTGGTTCTTGTGGACCACGGCGTAGTGGAGTGGCGTCATCCCGCACTTGATGGTGTGGTTGATGTCCGCCCCGTTCTCGTGGAGGATCCTGATCACGTCCGAGTACCCCGTGGTGACAGCCAGGAACACGGGAGTAACCCCGCGGAAGCTCTCCGCGTTCACATTGGCCTTGCACTTGGTCACTAGCCTCTCCACAGCCAAGTACCTGGTGCACCTGACAGCGTGGTGGAGGATCGTCAGGCCTGCGTGGTCGGTACGGTTCGTGTCGATGACGGCGCAGTTAATGTTGTCGAAGCGGCCTTCGAAGAAGAAGTCCTTCAGCTTCTCCTCGAAGTCGTCGGGGAACTGCGTCATCGCGCGGAGGTAGAGGTCGGAGATCTTGTCCGGGCGGATCGTCTTCACCGGGATGTTCTCTTGCTCGTTGTGCCTCTTCTTGTGCTTCCTTCCTCCTCTCTTGGTCTTTTTCCCTTGGCCTGTAATTAGGTTTTCTTCCTTCGCGCTGGTAGACTTCTCGGTAAGAACTCCATCTGAATTGTCGACGTCTGAAGCTTGCCTGTTGGAAGAGTCACTGTCCTTGATGGTAATCCTGCCCATGTGCATCTCATGCGGGTGGGGCGAGTTGCCCGAATGAGTTGGGTCGTAATATAGGCTTACTTTGCTTGGCATCTCCATTTCCTCTGCAAACACCAATACAGAAAAAAAACAACTGGATAGTGAGAAATTTATTAAGAAAGAAAAGCACAACCGTTCATGAATGTTATTGGTGAAGGGTCTGTAAGTCGTAATTAAAATGTTTAAAGAAAAAATTGGTAAAGATGCATTTGAGTAATTTAATTTTATAATCACACTGTGGTTTCTCTTAGGTTCTTTAGGTTTATGCCTATTAATAAACAATCTACATTTCAAAATAAATATTAAAGAATTATAATGAAAAAACAGTTTATTTAATCAGTGTTTTTCCTTACTGAATAAATATATTTTCATCTTTAATTATATTAATAAAAGTTAATATTATTACCAATATCTATTTGTTTGAACAGCAGATTTTCTAGATTTTATATCCGATGGTATAATTTACACTTTACATAGAACAATTAAGTAATTTATGATCAGTTCCAAAAATAAAATGTGCTAAGATAAAATAGTATCCCGTAAGATACAACCTCATGATCTGCTCCAGATAGTGACATCAGAAAGTGAAACCCCAAAAAGCAAAGACTCAGTTTAATGATAAAATGGTTGTACTAGGAAGATATCCTATATTTTATATATTGCATAGACAGAAACAAAAATTTCGAAAATCTACGTTCTATGAATATGTGAATCATATTTCAAGTCATTTAGTTCCTTATATAGTTTGAATACTACAATGTCCCTCCAGTATTTTATTAGTATATTCAAGTAATTACAATAAGATTAATAACTTTGATAATATTCAGATTAGATGATCAAACTTTCTGGAAATGCAGAAATCTTGGCTCTTCACTTTTCCCAATGGTAGAGCAGTTCCGGAAGGTGTTCGTGACGGTGCGCCACGGCAAGGAGCAGGGGCGTCACCCCCAACGTGTTGGGGATGTCCTTGTTGGCCCCCAGCTGGAGCAGCACGATCGCCATCCGCAGGTTCCCCTTCCTGCTCACGATGTGGAGGGCGGTCTCGCCCCCAGCGGTCTGCGCGTCCAGGTCCAGGCCCAGTGAGTGGAAGTAGCGCACGGCGGACTCGTGGCCGTAGTAGGAAGCCACGTGTATCGGGGTGAGGCCGCGCGAGTCCCCTTGCCGCACGTTGGCCCCAGCCCGCACGAGCATCTTGATGATCCGCACCGAGCCCCCGGCAGCGGCCAGCATGATCGGTGTCAGCCCGCTCCTCGTAAGTGCGTGGATGTCCGCCTTCTTCTTGATGAACTTCCGGGCGGCTTCCTCCGCACCATACCTCGCCGCCATGTGTAATGGCGTATACCCTTGGTAGTACCTGGAGTTGACGTCTACTCTTCCCCTGCTGATTTCATTTATCGATTCTTTGACTATATCCTCTTCCAGCATACCATCCAGTTCCTCGGACATCCGGTTGACGCAAACGCAAACCTTATACAGAACAGTCTCTGAACCTCCACTTGTCCCGGAACTTGAGGTAGAACTTTGAGGTTGGGCCGAGGTGCTAGATCCTTCTCCTCTCTTATCTCGCGCGGCTTTGAGTCTAGCATATGTTTTTGTTTCCATCGGTTTTTTCCAGAAGTCGGTAGTTTTCTTGGTGAATGTTTCTAACAATTTCTTATCTCCATCCTTTTCTTTCATCGATTTCTTCTCTTCTTCTTTTTCGTCAAATCCTGTCAATGAAATTATCCATTGATATCACAATTCAAGTAACCACTTATCAAATTAAATTTACTAGAAGAGTGAGGACAATAAGAAAACATTGCTGACTGGGTCGGGATCATATAATATGGAGTAGAATTCAGGTATTCATCATGTTACTGCATTCTAAGCTATTAGGGGATAAAATTAAATTAAAAACTAAACTTATCTTTTTATAAGATCAAGATGCAATGTATTGATTGGTGGTTAGTTGAAGAGATTTTTAAATAGGGTCTGTCACTGAATCACATTTGATATTGATTAAAGATATCCGCACGTTTGCATGGATGATATTGGATCACAGTACTAATGCATGAAAGAGAAATATGATAGAACTATTATAATATACATAGACTAATATTTCTATAATATAGAAATATTAGAGAACTAGTTGGCCCACCTCCAACGAGAGGCCTCTCTACACAGCAATGAAAGCAACAAGAGTTGGGAAAATACATGGGAGACCCAAACATTGAAGAATGAGCTCAAGACCACAAGATAGAGAATTTTGGTTCATGCTATAAAAGGTCTATATCATATTTTTTTATGTGTATTATAATACACTCATAATGCATACCCTGAGGTCATACCTCATAAACATCTATACCACTTGTAAGTAGTTTTATCCTATTTCGTGTTGTAATAAGAATATGATCATCTTAAATGAATTTAAAATGCTCCTTCCGGTAGAAGGGACCTCTCCCTCCATTCCTGAACTTTGAACAAAGGCCGATGGAGTTAGTTAAATCATAATAAACTTTGATGTCAGATATCAAGTTAAAAAAAATTTTGCCTGTGTTGGTTTTCTTTATTTTTCATAAATAAATAACTTCTTGTCAAAAAAGAAAGAAAAAAGAAAGCATTAATAAATAATAAAAGCCATGTAAAATAGGATGAATGTCTAATTCATTCATTATTCATTTTGATTTTATTCCATAGGGCTTTTGAATCTAGAGGGTATTACTCTGAACTCAGAAGCTCTGATGAAGATCAACATGTTGGCATTTCAAAATTTAAAAAAATATTAAACTGAAAATCCTTAATTAATTCAAATATTAATAATTTAATATTAAACTATTGATCATCCTATCCTAAAGAAAAACTGTTGACTATTAATCACCTCTAAATTTTTTTAAAAACTTTATTCATATTTTTATTTTATTTTTGGAGGGTTTGAAAAAGGCATGGTGGAGGTGTTGGACCCATGGGACCTTGAAGATTTATTGAGGGGAAACAGAAAATTAGAATTTAGAAAAATATTTAAGATTATAATTTTACATTTTCGACATGCTGTACGCAATAACGTAGCAATAACTATAAATATGAGATAAAGAAGGTAAAAAAATAATTATGCAATTTTACTCATCATAAGGAAACAATTTTATTATCGATTAAACCATTTTTACAAATGTTATTCGTCCATGTAATTTAAAAATAACAAACGATTAAATGATTTGTCAATATTTTAATGTTGTGTCATGCCATCAAATAATGGAACATTATTAATTATCATATTCCTTAAATATTATATCAATACCTGCCATTAAAAACCACAAAAAGGTTCAGGGATATTGAAAAAATGATTGAACAATTAATTTAGATAATTATGTTGAATATGAAGTAGCTACTGCATAAAAGGCGTAATGATGTCCGCAAAGTTGATTCCAGGTGGTTGGAGGAGCTTGAAGGTGTCTGCATCTCTGGCCAATGAGAATGGATAGAGGCGGTCCTTGTTACGAGCGAGCAGGTCACCTCCTGCGCCGCACAGCGCGGCGATCACATCGTGCCCGCAGTTGAACACGCTCGCGATGTGGAGAGGGGTATTCCCATTGATGTCCTTGAAGTTCGGGTCTAGTCCGAGGGACAGGAGGTACTTGGTCATCGGGAGGGACTTGAGGCGCACGGCGTAGTGCAGCGCGGTCCGCTTGGAGTCGTCCACGTCGAGAGGCTCGGCCCCCGCTTCGACGAGCATGCGCACCACCCCCAGCGAGCCGCCGGCGCACCCCATGATCAGCGGCGTCACCCCGTCCAGGTTCTTGGCTCTCACGTTGGCCTCCCGCTGCAGCAGGATCCTCACCGTGTCTTCAGCTCTGCAGACCGCGGCCAGGTGTAGCAGCGTCGCTCCCCTCCCCAGGTTAGCGTGCACGTCCATCCTCTTCCCGAGGTTCATCAGCAGCTCCTGCAAGAACTGCCTCATGCAGTCCAACTTCTGCTCTAACGTGTCGGGAGCGAAGAGCGCTGCAAGGTATTCCTCTATTACAGGGAGTTGGTATTCGCATTCCTTTCCGGCGTCACCATCACCATCCGAATCCGTGAGAACCAAATTCTCGCATTTCTTGTAAATGTCCTGCCATTCTTTTGTTGGGATATTTTTTGCTGTCTGAGTCGTCTTTTCTTTCTTAACCACAGGGAAACCCTTGCTGGATTTGCTGTTCGAGGTCAACAGTTTTATCAAACTCGCCTGACCGGACATGGCAGCTGCGTGGAGGACCGTCGAACCATCGTCCGTCTCGATGGTAGCGTCCGCACCGGCCTGCAGCAGCATTTCGGCGAACCTGCGGTGACCTTTGGCTGCTGCGACGTAGAGCGCTGTCTCTCCGCGTTCGTTCTTTTCGTCGAGAGGAAGTCCCGCTTCGAGCAACTGTGACAGTTCTTTAATGGATCCGCATTCGGCGGCTTGGTGGAGTTGTTTTATTCTTTCCTTGTTATCGGATCCTGCCAATAAATATTTCTGTTAATATTTCGCTCATTTCTTCATTGAACTACAATTAGAATCAATAGGTTATTAACTCTTTCTTAACCATTGGTTAAACTCTCGAATTTTTTTTGTACATATAAAGTTTATCAAATAATTGTTTATATTCTCCTAACATTTATCTATAAATTAATGATGTCGAATCACGAAGATAACTGGCTCTTCATACATTTATGTCGTCGATAGTTCATAATTTTTTTTTTTAACATTAAAGATATCATTGATTGTATTGAATGAAAAAATAAAAAATAATCTTAATATTTAGGCTTTTCTTGTCCCTCCTAGAACTCGAACAGATCCCCTCTAAATTCAAGGGAGGAGGTATCTCACCCTGCTTCTTTTCAGTCTCTTCCTGACTGGCAAGTCAGCTGTCACAATTTCTTTTATAAGTTTATTTTATGTCCGTTCAGTTTCATATGAAATCGAGAAAAGAGCTTACCAATATTTAGACTTGCTTCAACGTTTATTAAAGAAAAGACAATTTTCCCATATTGGGTGATGGATTTTTTTTTACTATTTCCATTACTATTAATTTTTAAATATAGGTAGGTACGTATGATCTTGTTATGAAGCGAAAGTGTAGATTTAATGCAATGCAAAATGAATTTTTGGAAATCGGTCAGGTTTTTTCTTAGAATACCGGAAATAAAATCAAAACTGCCGTTAAATTCAACTTAAACCGTAAATTGTAATAGTTGTTGTGTTAATCCGTTGTGTTCTCAAAAAGGAAAAAATCAGAAAATTTAATGATTTTAAGGAATTACTCAATGCATCTTTTATGAATTGTTATACTTAATGTTTTTATTTTAATTGAAGAGTCAAGTGGTTGAAGGTGATAAGTGTTATTTTTTTTAGTTATTAGATAACTGAATTTAAATCATATTTATTCACTACAAGGCAGCCATTCACCAGTGTGTTCACATAGTATAAATTGCTCTCTATTGAAAAATCTAGGATAGATAGTCTTTTTCGTGTTTGGAAAATAATCTTCACATGTGTCTATATATATAAGGATATAAATATACTTTATTTATACATATATATGTATACATTGCTCCACCAATGGCCTAGGATCACATGATAATCATCCCGTTATCCCTCTTTTAATTGAGCGGTCTCTGTTCATTTACTTCTAAGCAGAAGTTATACCAAAGTTTCATGATGGTACAATTTGTTTTCGTACCGTGTCTATTTTCGTTGACGGGAAATTTTGAATTTGAACCAAACATGCTGGAATTTTATCCAGCCATTTTCTTAATATGTTTTTAATTTAAACTATTAAAAATTACTGGCGACTTCCGATCCTAACTCGTTATATCTTTACAGGGTTTGAATAAGAACAGCCGAAACGTCGGAAGAAAAAAACGATGTTTTTAAACATTTGAAGAAGGTATGTGTGATTTCTAAGAGGGCAAAATACGAATTAAAGTTGAAAAATGTCAGAGATGGGGATCTAAAGCCAAAATATAGGTAAGGTTTTGTTACTGAAAAACACTTTTAATCATAACTTTACAAATTTATTTATTAATTAATTTATTCATTTATTAATCTTGAAAAAGCAAATGATCGAACTGACTGAAACAGTGATGTTTTGGGGCGGAATTGATAATATTCACTCGCATGTTTGCCGCTGTCTTGTATTTTGTGTCGTTATAATAATTCTTAGTTAAATCTTTATTTTTCCCCCGGAAGAGGGGGGGGGGGGGGGAGATATGTGGGAATTAGATGGAAAAGCATTTGCTGTTGAATTTTCTCAATTTTTCGCTGATATTGTTGTTAAAAATAAAAATAATCCGAATGACTCATAAATTTTTTTTTGAAGGTTCAAAATTAAAAATAATCGACTTAAATAAAACTGTATTCATAATGTTAAGCATCAAAATTCATATCTATATTACAAGTTCGGAATAACTGGACTAAAAATCCGGGACTTTTAATATATTATACTGGATTCTCTACTATAAAATGAATAAAAAAGTTCATATTGACCATGGTCCGATTCTCAACCATTTCGTAATAATTTCGCTTTTTATCGATTTTGAAAGATATCACGACCTGGCATCGGAAACCGTGATATCATTAAATCTGAAAATTTCTCCGAAAAGCTGATAGCACCGTTGAAATCTACATTAATTGTTCAATAATAAAATGGTCATTTCAAAATTTCTCCGAAAAGCTGATAGCATCGTTGAAATCTACATTAATTGTTCAATAATAAAATGTTCATTTCAAATTTTTTGGGCCAATTTTTCGTGTTTTATTTCAGGCAGAACAACAAAATAAGTGAAAAATTTTATAAATCGGAAAGTGTTTAACATAATCCAGAGTTTCCAATTTTAGTTTCAGAAGGCAGCAAAGCTGAGGGAAAATACATCATTTAATAACGCTTCTAACGCACTCTTTGTTTTTTAATTTGGTGTTACTAAGACAACGATATGGATGACAAAGAGAAAAAATTATGGTTCAAAGATTGTTAATGTTTGAGAATTTACATTTTAAATTTGAAAAAAAAAAACTAATACAACTCACCAATATCTTTAAAATAAATTTATTTTTAATAATTTTATTTATATTCAAATTGAAAGCCGTTCTCTGCAATACACAAACGAGCCCGTTATCTCATACTTCCAACTGTCACCCCAAAAATGAGAAAACGTCGAAGTTTGTCAGCAGCGGCGAAGATCCTTGCTCTCAAATCGTCTATTTTGTCACTTCAGTGCGATAGATCAGTTCCTTGAGATATCCACAGACGAAATATTCCATGTGGTTGAGATCAAGAGATCTTGGTGGCCATAGAACTGTCCCACCACGGCCGATCCACGTTACGAATGTTCTGTTCAAATACGCCTGAACTATTTAGAATAGTGAGGAGGCGCGCCATCGAGTTGAAAAATGTTTCTCCTCAATTGTAAAGGAATGTCCTCCAGCAAGGTAGGCCGCGTAGGTTTTCGATAAAATTTAAATTAATTGGGCCTGCTAATCTCGCCGGAAAATCTAAGTAGGGGCCGATGGGTACATCTCCAATAACTCACGCCCAAACACAGATTGAAAAACGCCTTAGGGAATACATTTTTTCTCTTTTGTCATCGATATATTGGTCTTAGTAACACCAAATTAAATAATGAAGAGTGCTTTAGTAGCGTTATTAATGAGGTATTTTCCCTCAAATTTGCTGTCTTCTGAAACTAAAATTAGAAAGTCCTATCGATGATCAATATATCGATGACAAAAAGAGAAAAAATTTATTCCCTAAGGCGTTTTTCAATCTTTGTTTGGGCGTGAGTTATTGGAGATGTACTCATCGGTCCCTACTTAGATTTTCCGGCGAGATTAGCAGGCCCAATTTATTTAAATTTTATCGAAAACCTACGCGGCCTACCTTGCTGGAGGACATTCCTTTACAATTGAGGAGAAACACAATTTTTCAACTCGATGGTGCGCCCCCTCACTATTCTAGAATAGTTCAGGCGTATTTGAACAGAACATTCGAAACGTGGATCGGCCGTGGTGGGACAGTTTTAAGGCCACCAAGATCTCTTGATCTCAACCCCATGGAATATTCCGTCGGTGGATATCTCAAGGAACTGGTCTATCGCACTGAAGTGACAAAATAGACGATTTGAGAGCAAGAATCTTCGCCGCTGCTGAAAAACTTCGACGTTTTCTCATTTTTGGGGTGACATTTGGAAGTATGAGATAACGGGCACGTTTGTGTATTGCAGAGAACGGCTTTCAATTTGAACATAAATAAAATTATTAAAAATAAATTTATTTTAAAGATATTGGTGAGTTGTATTAGTTTTTTTTTCAAATTTAAAATGTAAATTCTCAAACATTAACAATCTTTGAACCATAATTTTTTCTCTTTGTCATCCATATCTTTGTCTTAGTAACACCAAATTAAAAAACGAAGAGTGCGTTAGAAGCGTTATTAGATGATGAATTTTCCCTCAACTTTGCTGCCTTCTGAAAATAAAATTGGAAACTCTGGATTATGTTAAACACTTTCCGATTTATAAAAATTTTCACTTATTTTGTTGTTCTGGCTGAAACAAAACACGAAAAATTGGCCTAAAAATTTCGAAATGACCATTTTATTATTGAAAAATTAATGTAGATTTCAACGGTGCTATCAGTTTTTCGGAGAAATTTTCAGATTTTAAGATGTCACGGTTTTCCGATGCCAGGTCGTGATATCTTTCAAAATCGATAAAAAGCGAAATTATTCCGAAATGGTTGAGAATCGGACCATGGTCAATATGAACTTTTTTATTCATTTTATGGTAGAGAATCTACTGGTAAATTTTGTCGCACGAGTAGCATGTCACCCTGTATTATAAAAATTATTATGACACTAAATTGTTGCCACCATCTCGTATTAATTCTTTAATACATATATCATGAGTTCGGAATAATATCAAAAATGCCTACGAGAAATCCTCCATCTGATTATGAAAAAAAAATTAAAATAAATTGTCGGCGCTATCTTTCATTTTATGTTACCTCTTATTATATTAATTCTGAAGAAAAAAAAAGTCCCATGTCTAGGGGGGGGGGGGGGGTGAGGAGGTAATATGCGGAAATTTTAGAAGTCAAAACTGCTAGAAACCCTGTATATCGTCAATGTGCATCTATATGATTTCGCTTATCACCACATATATATATATATATATATTGATAACAAAAAAGAGAAAACGAGTGAAGAAAAAAAAGAGAAAACGATGGGCGTTTATATCCCTTAACTCCTTTGTACAAAATTAAATTATTTTAAAGCTAGCTTTACACTGTGTGGAACCTAATTCCTGAACCTTGCCCTACCGGCATACTACGAACAGCTATTTACACTGAAACGTGAAGTCGATCGAACAACGATTTCTGACCTCCTCTTTAATCCTTAACACAACAATTATTTATTTATTTTTTTTTGGGACTTTAAGGCTTCCACTGAAGCCCTATACTGCCCATACTAACACCTATTGCACCACGAACAGCTATTTACACTGAAACGTGAAGTCGATCGATCAACGATTTCTGACCTCCTCTTTAATCCTTAACACAACAATTATTTTATTTATTTTTTTTTTTTTTTGGGACTTTAAGGCTTCCACTGAAGCCCTATACTGCCCATACTAACACCTATTGCACCACGAACAGCTATTTACACTGAAACGTGAAGTCGATCGAACAACGATTTCTGACCTCCTCTTTAATCCTTAACACAACAATTATTTATTTTTTTTTTTTGGGACTTTAAGGCTTCCACTGAAGCCCTATACTGCCCATACTAACACCTATTGCACCACGAACAGCTATTTACACTGAAACGTGAAGTCGATCGAACAACGATTTCTGACCTCCTCTTTAATCCTTAACACAACAATTATTTTATTTTATTTTTTTTTTGGGACTCTAAGGCTTCCACTGAAGCCCTATACTGCCCATACTAACACCTATTGCACCACGAACAGCTATTTACACTGAAACGTGAAGTCGATCGAACAACGATTTCTGACCTCCTCTTTAATCCTTAACACAACAATTATTTTATTTTATTTTTTTTTTTGGGACTCTAAGGCTTCCACTGAAGCCCTATACTGCCCATACTAACACCCATTGCACTGGGTGATACTTCCCCTACGAAAGAAAAGCACCACCCAGGGCGGGACTCGAGCACGCAGCTCCGGCGTGGGAGTACGGCGCTTTACCGCACAGCCACACCGGGCCCCACAACAATTATTATAAAGACAACTGATGTGGAACCTGCAACGGTTTTGACTTTTGCTCAAAATTATACATATAGGAAACGTCGGAAAAATTCTAGAAAAAGAAGATCTACCTTATCTTACTACTTACCTTATCTGAACTAACTCAAAGGGACACAAGCGCAGTAAACACAAAGTACCTCTCTAAGTTCGTTATTTAGATTAGCCAGTGTTCGGGTCAGACTGTCCGAGGGTTAAGTTCGACACAGTGTAAAGGTACCTTTATAATGCCTCTTATCACCTTCATCCGTTTGACCCTTCGCTATTTATAAGCAGTATACACAATAATATATATATATATAGATAAAGGCAGACTCACTCCTGCTCAAAAGGTCCATGATCTCTATGTGGCCCCCAGATGCGGCTAGATGGCTCGGGGTCGCTCCGTTGTTGTCCTGAAGCGTGGGGTCGGCTCCCGCGTCCAGCAACATCTTCACCACGTCCCTGCGGCCGCGCTCCGCAGCCAGGTGCAGCGGTGCCTCCCCCTCCTGGTTCCTCTGGTTGGTGTTGACCCCCAGCCCCAGGAGGGTACGAACAGCCTCGGTGTGCCCCGCTTCCGCGGCCAGGTGGAGTGGCGCGTTACCTTTGCGGTCCCTCTTCTCCAGATCTCCTGTCAGGGTCCAAGCATTAGTTTATTCCATTCAACTTAATACAAGTTATCAAAATTATAGAACTAACAAAGAAAATATGTTAAGTATATAGAATAGAATAGAAGAATATATTTTATTTGTTTTTAGGAAATTCCCATACAAATAGAGTTGAGCAATAATACAGAATTCATAAATATGATAAAGAACAAAATAAAGAATATACACATATAAATGTGAACACGCAGATATGCCTGTGTACGTGTGCATACAAATGCAAATGGTAATAAGGATATAAATAAAAATTATTTCAAAAAATTAATAGAACATAATTTTAAAGTTAGCAAAATTAATGTACATAAATGTATGTCATACAAAAGCTAATGTACATACGTACCTTTATTCATACAACATTTATAATTCTTCCTAACTCAATGTAAATAATAGTGAATTCCTAGATATAATATTAAATTAAACAAAACAAACTTACTTAAACGAATTAAAATTAAAAACAAAAAACAAAGTTCAACCATTATTATTTACATTTTGCAATTAAAATAAGGCTATTCTTGTATGTATGTAAAAAGGTTTCTTAATTTTAGGCAATATTCAACATACCTAAATAAATCATTAAATTTATTTTTATTTTCTATTAGTAATAGTTGTTCTATTTTGCACTTATCATCGATAATATTAGTAGTATATTTACTTAAATATTTGTCTCTGTAAATATTGTAAATAGGGCATTTTAATAGGAAGTGGTTTAGATTTTGGGGCTCCCGCATATTTCAAAAATGGCACTCAGCACTATTATCTCGGTAGTTATTTTGAAAACCATATAAAGTTACTTCTAACCTGTCAGGTTGACATAACCTCAGTTGGCTAACCACTCTATGCTTCCTTATTGGGGCTCTCATTTTTAGATAATATTCACCCATTTCGAAGTTGCTAATGTTCCTAAAATTTTTATTATACTTTGAATTCAGAACAGCTTGAACATCCATAGAGAGTTGATTATTTTTGAATTTTTCTATGGTGTTTTTGAATTCTATTTCAAATACCTCTTTGCTTTTAATTTTTAGTAAATCAGCCGAATCTATTGATTTTAGTTTGATTAGCAGTTGTAAATACCAATTATATTTTGAATTTATTGACACATTTAAACTGAGGTTTTTCAAAATGTTTAAACATAATTTTGGTAATCGATTATCTTCCATTAATTCTACTTTTCGATACCAACGAATCATTCTTTTAAGGACCTCTGTCTCTACAGTTACTAGACCCGTTTCCAGGCGTACGTAATGGTTTGGGGTGTTTCGTGGCCAATGATAAATTGTCTTGAAATAATTCAAAGCAACTCGCTCTAATTTTTGGCAGTATAATGGAGCCCAGACTTCTGCCGAGTATAACAAAACGGAGTTAACCATGGACTTTAACAATTTAAATTTAGTTGCAAGACAGTCTGATTTGGATCTTGTTAAAATTTCCCGAACTCTATGTGAAGCCAATTGCGATTTTTTTACAAAGTTATCTGCCGCTTTAGAAAATAGGCCCGAGGATGAGAATATTACTCCTAAATAACTGTATTGTTTAATGATCTCTATTCTTGATTTATCATAGAAAAGAGGTTTAAATTTACCGAAATTACTGCCCCTTTTGAAAATAACGTATTTTGTCTTTTCGACATTAACTATTAAAGAGTTCAATTGGCAATATTTATACAGAGAAATTAATTTATTATTTGTTCCAGCCCAACCGTTATCAAGTAAAATCAAATCGTCCGCGTACATCAGACCAATCACTTCTGTTTTGTGATCAATATTTATACCTTTACACCCATCAATTATAAAGTGAGAAATTAAATCAGAAATGTATAATGAAAATATCAAAGGACTTAGGGAATCTCCCTGTAATACCCCTTGGGTGATATTTACTGACTCCGTTTTATGTTCATCTTTTAAACAAAATATTTATTATTTTAGTACTCAAGCCAAGATAGTGGAGTTTCGGCCATAATTTTTTATAATCTAACGAATCAAAGGCTCGCTTAAAGTCAAAAAATGTAGTGAAAACAGTATTGCCCTTATAACCAAGCGAAATATTTATTATTGAATTTAAAGTGAAAACACTGTCTATGCAACCTCTGCCCGCCCTGAAACCATTTTGCTCTTCCGGTATTAAATGACGTTTTTCAGCCCATTGAGTAATTCTATCAGCTAAGATTGTTGTAAACAACTTAACTACACAGTTTATTAGAGCTATTCCTCTATAATTAGCAGGGTTTTTAACATCACCTTTTTTATATAAATGAAATAGCAAAATTTCCGCCCATTTTTCCGGAATGATCGCGTGTTGGAAAACGTTATTGAAAAGGTTGAGCAGGTAGTGTTCCCAGTTAGGAGGCATTAGTTTATAAACTTCATATGGTAAATTATCAGAACCTGGTGATTTTATGTTAAGTATATACAATCCACCAATTAATACATTAATGTTGATATAATAAATCTTGATATTATCATAGTCACACATTCAAGTTAGATCAAAAAAGTGGCATGCAACGAAGGACTGCAATTCATGAGATGCATGGATAAAGGCACTTCTATGCACAAAAGACGAAGAGAAAGAAGAATTTCGTTTGTAACATATCGTATTTGATAAAATTGTTTAGTGGATCATTAAAAAAACAAGAACATTGAAGGTCCTACAAAGTAAAAAATAGGGGTCAGCTGTGGTGTAGTGGTTAGCATAGCAACCTACAATACTAAAGGTCGCAGGTTCGCGTCCCGCGGTGGCCAAAGGATTTTTAGTGGGAGTAAAAAATCCTTGGCAATGCCGTCCCTAGCAGTAAATGCTTTTGAAATTCCCGCATACCTCCCCCCCCCCCCCCCTCCTGGATGAAAAAAGAGATTTACCTAAGAATCAATATAACGACACAAAATACAAGATAGCGGCAAACATGCGAGAGAATATTATCAATTCCGTCCCAAAACATCACTATTTTGCAAGCACAAACATCATTTGCTTTATCAAAACTAACGCAAGAGAAAAGAATTAAGGAAGTCCACTAAAAATAAAAATTGTTCAGAAAAGGAAAACATGGTGGAAATCCTCATAAGATGTGATTAAAATTTCTTTTCAGTAACAAAACAAAAAAACTATATTTTGGCTTTATATCCCCATATCTGAATTTTTGTTAACTTTAACTCGTATTTTGCCCTATTTGAAAACACATATTCTACAAATTCAAATAAATGTTTTTAAACATTCATTTTTTCTTCCGACGTTTCGGCTGTTCTTATTCCAACTCTTTAAAGATATAACGAAACGGGATCGAAAGTCGCCAGTCATTTTTAATAGTTTAAATAAAAAACATATTAGGAAAATGGCTGAATAAAATTCCAGCATATTGGGTTCGTATTAAAAATTTCCCATCAACGAAAATTTTCGCAAGATTTCCGAAATTCACCTATTTCCTGCACGCTAGAACTGCTGTTGCAGTTTCGTATGACTACAGGACACGACTACTTAATGAAACATCTCCATAGAACAGGCTTGACTCTCCAATATATAATGGATCAATGATGGATGCAACCCATTTGGGCACATGATTAAAAACACTTTCCAAATTAAAAACAGAAATAAAAACAAAATTTTCCAAGTAATATTCGGAAAAAAAAAATTGATATTAATGATGTTTAAAGGCGTCTCTGGGGAAAAAAGGGTTCAGGCTTGAAGGCGCTTAAGGGGATAAATTCAAATACACAATTTTTCATAAGGCAAAAAGTATATATTATTCAAGTTTTTTTCTTAATTATTTATGTTTTAAAGGTTTTTAAAATACATAAGGAATATGTTTGTAAAAAAAAAAAAAAAAAAAAAAAAAAAAATCAGTATAATAGAAAAAAATTCAATAAACACTGAAAAACTCATGAGAATAACACATTTTATTATTCAGTAATTTAAAATTAATAGCTTCTGAACAACAGTTCAAAGTATAAATGATAAATATTAAATCTGATGTCTTCTCAAAATACAAATTTGATTTATTTTTACAGGATGATGAATATCATTTGAATAATATAAATCTTGAAAAAAAATCTGTTAATACATGCTTTAGTTAAGTAACCCTTCATTAAGAAACCTAAACTTCAAATGCGCACATTTCAGAAATGTGGAATTCGAAAATTCGCCCTGAATAATTGTTATTTAAAGAATATCATCAAAAATAAAATTTTTTTAAAGTTTTAAATTGTTTAGATAATCTAATAATAATAATAATAAAGGAAAGTAATTTGGATCTTCGTCTCTACTACTGTTTATTATATTTTGTACATTACAAACGTTTCGACCTCCAGGGCCGTCTTCAGTGTCTAAAAATTACATACATTAATGTTTGGTTAGTCAACTTTTTACAAATTAATAAAAGATATGTATAAAAAGGAGATATTACTTCTTTAATTACTGCATCATCCTAATCATATTATTATTTGCAAATTAAATACTTTTATTTTAAAATTGTTTAAATTATTAAAAATTTGTAATAATAATAACATAATAAGATTTAAGGGTTTCTTATTCTTTCATTTTTACCCCTTAATCTCCCAAAGGTGCGTTTCCAAAAAATAGTGTTACCGAAGGGCGATAATTTTTTAATTTATCAATCGTATATTTTTCAAATATATTAACATTTACTTTCGCACCTAACTCAAACTTAGAACATAAAATTATATTGAATATAATACGTTTTGATTGGTGAACATATATCGCCTTACAAAGGATACTAAATAGTATAGAAAACATAAATAATAATAAAAATTACTGTATAGATTTTTATCTTTATATAGTTTTTAAAATACTAACACAATACAAAGAAACAAAAAAATAACTAAAAATCATAACATAATTTAGAATAGCTGAAATATTTTTCTTTGAAAAAATAAAATATATTAGTTGGTCTTACTATATGTGGTTACATGTAGAATTAATATAGTTCACGCCCGATAAATTGAGTAAATTTATTATTTATCTGTAATACAAAATGCATATAAACTAAGATTTAAGATTATAAGATAGATATAAAATTAAAAAAAAAAAACTGTTAAATATACAAAATAATCATAAATACCTTTATTTTCTGGAATTTCTGGTTGCATTTTCTTAGCGAAGGCAAAACCCTTTTAAAACACCTTTTCCTATAATAAATATTCAAGTTTAAATATATAACCAACATATATAATATAAAGGAGTATATGAATAAAATATAATGCATAATCAGAGGCTATTAAGATATATAAATACAACCAAAACATAAGAAATTAAAATAAATATTAAGAATTATTAATATTATATTATTAGAATTTTTGCAAAGTGGTACTTAAATTACTTAGATCTTTTGAAGAAAATTTCAATTTTGATGACAAATTTATCTCAATATATTTCACTCGTGTTTGGGCAAAAGGAAGTCATCGAATGTGAATCTTGAACAACGATTTACCAAGCTTTTAAAAATAATTTTGAATTCTTTCTGATTATATTTCTTTATTCATAAATAATAAATGAAACTATATTATTGCATCATAAACTGGCCTTTATAGTAAATTACGAATTCACGACGATTATTAGAATAGACAAAAAAAACTTTTTATGACTTAAGTCCTATTGCCCAAACACGATGATCTAAGAGAGTTAAATTAAATAAACATTTTTTTTTAATTTTTTTTTTACTCAATATCAGACTTTTGACCATCTTTTTTTTTTTTTTATTCAATGCTATAAGATTTATATGATTTATTGGCTGTTTAATCAGAGAAAATAAAATTGTTTAGCATATTATATTTTTTTCTCTTTTTATTAAATATATTTTACTTGCCAGATCTTAACTTTTCAACAACTCATATTTTCTATAATGATACCGGGTAGGTACGAAGGCCAACTTGTAAGGATTAAGTTTACAAAATAGTTGCTATTTGTAACGTTCTAAATATGTATATGAAGTTGATGACTTGGATGGCCAAAGGTTCTTTTTACACATTATTGTTAAACAGCTAAATTAATGGTTTCTCCTCTTTCTTATGTATATACATATATTAGTAATTATATAAATGTTGGCGATAAAAATGTTATTTTCTAATGTGTTCTATGAAAACTATCTACGAATACAGGGACGGTCCGATGTGGGTATAGAACCCCCTCCCCTCCCGAAATAAAAAATTCAATACTGAAAAATTAGTAGAATTAATTTACGCACTATAAATGTACAATTTTTTCCAATACAGGCCTATTTATGTACACTAATTTCCTTTCTTTATTTCCTATTACGTATTATGAAGTTCCTACCCTCTTTGTAAATAGGTACAATACACCCTACTTGTAATTTACATATGTGCTAGCCTTGTTTTATTTATTTTTTCTCTTCCGACATATACCCTACAAAAGTATTATCGGGTAGATGCGATCGAATAAATTAATATTCATAAATGAAATCTTTATATGTCTTTTTAATTTATCATATTATTTATTTTTACAAAATCATCGAATCTTTTAGTTACCTATCTTTTGAAACCGTTGCCACTTGGAGAAACCTAAATATAAAATAACCTCATATTCCACTAAACATAATTCTAATACATGGATCACTATAAAAATTTAAATAAATAAAATCAATTATTAAAAAAACAGTTTCAGTGTCTATTTTCTTTTACATGCGCTTCATTGAAAAAATAATATTAAACCACTAGAAATAAACTTCTATAAAGGGACCAATCGTCTTTATCAATCGTAATATTATTTTTTTTTTTTTTTACTGATAACTTTTATTCACACCAGTCAATAATAATATTAATAATCAGATAATTTGATGATCTTCAAATAATACATTGGCATCATTGTATATATATATATATATATATATATATATATATATATATATATATATACATATTGGCATGAGAGGGAGCATATCCTAGCGGCATCTCCTGCTAATATGAAATTAAATTTAAAACAAATAATTATTAAAAAATCAATATATCAATATTTATCCTATGCCGGCCACACATTGTACTGAAAAAAAATGCGAAACATTTCTTTGGCTTTTTTACAAGAATTTTGTTCCTGCTTCTAAATTTATGATGGCGTTAGAAATAATTTCATTCTCAAGAATATTTAAAAAAAAATATAATCGTTAATTGAAACAGATCCGACTGAATTTTAAAAACACAAGTGCGAAAAATCATCTGTAACTTATTAGTCTTTGATAATTTGTTGACTAGTTATAAATAAATTTTCTTTTAAATTAATAATAGCATTAATTTAATTAAATTAATAATTATAATAGGATAAATTAATTGTTGAACTTAGTTAAATTTATTTTCGTTAGCTTACCTATGGGAGAAGTTGCTAGTCAAAAGCCTGGAGCCGACTGATTTAATCCTAGAATATTTCGGAAAGATATGGACCTGTGTCTTATCTATTCTCAAGCTAGGTTGCATAAACAAATGCAATAATAACACACTTCGGACCGAAATAGAAAAACATCGGATTGACTAAGTTTTAAGCAAAATTAGTCTCTTGTAGGTTTCTATTTTATAAATTATCTCATCAAGAGATATGGATTTTTCTAAAAACGATAATATACGTAAAAATAAATCATTATTTTTTTTTAAAAAACGTATGTATTTAATATAAGTATATATCTAAATATACAGAAAAAAGTCTCGACACTTACGATGATATATTTATATGTCCTGTACGAACATTTCACATATAAAAACAATTACGTATATTTTTCGATCAATACTTATCGAATCAAGAAATATGGAAGCGCCCAAATGAATATAGATATTTGTTTTGTTTTTCTCAGTTAACATAATTTTAATATTATGGAACCCAATCTCCTACATTTTATTTTTCAAAATATTATATATTTTAAATTAAAGTAAAAAATGAACTACGAAAATGTTATCATGAGATAAATATGATGATAGTAAACTAAAATAAAAGAGAATTTATTAATAGTTTGGATTTTTTTTTTTCGAGTGCATTAAATTTTGAATTATCAGAAAATTTTAGTAATGTTTAAAGTTGAGGATTTATGTATCTTATTTATTTAAATTAACTTTTGAGTATGTCCTTTAGAGAGAAAATTGTTGAAAATTACCAAAAGATTGAAATATTACTATTAGGTTAAAACATCATGAAAAAATAAATAAATAATTAAATTTAAAAAATATGTAGAAAGGATCTAAATGGTATCTTTTTTTCTTTATATAAAATTCTCCTAAAATTAGCTCTATATTAATAAGGAAATTATATATATTGTGGTCCTTTAATATTTTTTTTTATTTTATTTTAAGTTTGGATTAGTTTGTAAAATTTATAATGAGAATTAAAAATGACTTTTACTTTAAAATTCAAGTTCTATTGAAAATATAACTATGAATGATAACGTTTCATAAATCAATAATTATATGTAATATAGTAACATATTTTATATTTTTTAGTTTTCTACTGAAACTATTTCATTCTTGTTATGGTAGTGGTTATTTATTATTAATTAATGTTATGGTCTCTATTTTTCTTAGTTTTAGTATTTACCAGCTGTATATACCGGTTTCGCCCGGAGAATTTAATTTTTAAATTTATATCAATTTCGTAAAAACCAATGTAAAGCGAGATGAAAATGATATTTATAACAATAAAGAATATAACCAGAGATTGGCTGAAGTTATGCAATGTTAATATGGACAGGTGTTCGCACCTGGTATGCAAGAACCACTGATCGAAATTTGGAGATTTTAGGAAAAATGGTATTGATTTCAATAAAGAACAAACAGAATTTCATCTTTATTTACATATTTTATAGCTATATATCACGGTTTCACTCGGGAAATTTCATTTTTCTAATGAAAAGGTATTTTTCGTAAAAAAACATTGTAAAGCGAGATCATTAAGATTTTTATAACAATAAAGAATATCAGCTGAAGATCGGCTGAAGTGATGTAATTTTAATATGGAAAGGTGTTCGCACCTGGTATCAAAGAACCACTGAGCGAAATTTGGAGAATTTAGGACAAACGGTATGGATTTCTATAAAGAACAAACAAACAAACAGAATTTCATCTTTATTTATATTGATAATATATAATTATATAATTGATATTATATAATCAATAAATAAATGTTGATTGGTACGCTGTGTAATGTAGCAACCCAATGTATTGGGCAGCATTGCTCAAGCTCTTACTCTATCGTATCATCTTAAAAAACAATCTGGTGCGATGCGCGCAAAACAACAAACAAAACTTTCACTTACGAACTTAGATTAGAAATCGACGTGTTTCGATAACGCCATTCCTCAACACATTTTTTCACATTTATATTTTAAGCATAAAAAAAATCGTAGTTTAGGACAAAAAACATCGATGTTTTAGACAACATCAAATATTTTTTAACATCGATGTTTTAACAATAACCAAGTTCTTTTTAACATCGATGTTATAAACAAAAACAAATATAGACACTAGTAGAGATGAGATATGGTCAACTGTTCTTCAATTACGATAGGTTAAATAATGGTCAGGATTTTCAGTTTACAATGATTTTATTATGGTAAGCCAACGTTTCGATCCAACTTGTGGATCTTCATCAGGGCTACTGAGTCCAGGTGGATACTCACTGGTATGGTCGAAATCAAACATCGATATTAAAACATATTTGTTTTGTCAAAAACATCGATGTTTTAAAAAAATTTGTTTTTAACATCGATGTTTTGGACAAAAACAAATGTATATTACCATTGATGTTTTTGACAAAAACATCGATGTTAAAAACAACTTTGTTATAGTTAACAATTCGATGTTAAGAGCATATTTTTTTTGGTATATAACATCGATGTTAAAAACAACTTGGATATTGTTAAAATATATCTGTTTTTGTCCAAAACATCGAAGTTAAAACGTATTTGCTTTTGTCGAAAACATCGATGTTAAAAAGAACTTGGTTATTGTTAAAACATCGATGTTAAAAAAAATTTGATGTTGTCTAAACCATCGATGTTTACTGCATAATATTAATGTTTTTTGTCTAAAACATCGATGTTAAAACATTTTGGTTTTTGTCAAAAACATCAATGTTAAAAACGATTTTTTTAAAACAACATCTATGTTTTCTGCAAAAACAAATATGATTTAACATCGATGTTTTGGACAAAAACAAATAGGTTTTAACAATAACCAAGTTCTTTTTAACTTTGATGTTATATACAAAAACAAATATACTCTTAACATCGATGTTCTAAGCATAACAAAGGTGTTTTTAACATCGATGTGTTAGTCCAAAACATCGATGTTAAATTACATTTGTTTTTACAGAAAACAACGATGTTTAAAACTACGTCGATTTCTTAAAAAAGTTGCTTTTAACATCGATGGATTAGACAACATCAAATATTTTTTAACATCGATGTTTTAACAATAACCAAGTTCTTTTTATATACACTCTTAACATCGATGGTTTTGTCCAAAAATGTTTTAACTTCGATTTTTTGGTCAAAAAACAAATACGTTTTAACATCGATGTTTGAACAATATAGAAGTTGTTTTTAACATCAATGTTATATACAAAAACAAATGTGTTCTTAACATCGAATTTTTAACTGTATTAATCGATGTTTTGGACAAAAACATCGATGTTAAAAACAACTTTGTTATAGTTAAAAATATCGATGTTAAGAGCATATTTGTTTTTTTATATAATATCGATGCTATTAAGAACTTGGTTATTGTTAAAACATCGATGTTAAAAAGAACATGAATATTGTTAAAACATCGATGTTAAATATGTGATGATGTCTAAAACATCGATGTCTTCAGCAAAAACAAATCTGGTTTATCATCGATGTTAAATAATATTTGATGTTGTCTAAAACATCGATGTTAAGAGCATATATATTGATGTTTTTTGTCCAAAACATCGACTTTAAAACATGTTTATATTTGTTGTTTCAGGCTTCCATGATCTGAATCCATTATCCGCATTTCTTCTTCCAGGTTTGACCATTCTTGTATTAGCCCTGAAGATGCCCACAGCAAGATGGGTGAAAGCTTGGCTGTTGGAAAACCTGTGACATGGTCAAACCTGGAAGAAGAAATGCGGATAATGTTTATATTTGTCGAAAACATCGATGTTAAAAATAACTTTTTTTAAAACATCGATGTCTTCTGCAAAAACAAATCTGTTTTAACATCAATGTTTTGGACAAAAATACCAAACATCGATGTTAAGAGCATATTAGTTTTGGTTAACAACTTTGTTAAAAAAAAAAAAAAAAAAAAAAAAAAAAAAAAAAAAAAAAAAAAAAAAAACGTCGATGTTAACATCGGCCCACAAACATCGATGGTCCGAAAACATGGGCTACGTAACATCGATGTTTTGCCCAAAACATCGATGTTTCAGAAACATCAACATCGATGTCGCATCCTTAATACATGCATCAAAAAACCAGTTTTTGAGAAAAAAACAACAACCTAAAAATGAGAAAAAAATTACTAAATAATGTGGCCCCTCCGTTTGACCAATTTCGATGAAATTTCGGCTGTCACATCGCGGGCATATACGTACAGCAAAGTTTGATCAAAATCGTTAAAGCCGTTTTTGAGTATTTTAAAAAGAAAACACGTGAAAATGGGACAACATTTTTAAGTAAAGTGCCCTTCCATTTGATCAATTTTGATGAAATTTTGACTGTCAGATCGCGGCCATATACATACATCAAATACCGAGTTTAATAAAAATCGTTAGAGCCGTTTTTGAGAAAAACATAAAAATTAGACAAAATTCTTTAAATAAAGTACCCCCTCTGTTTGACAAATATTGATGAAATTTTTGCTGGAGTTCGAATGCTTCGCAAGGGTCAGCTAGTTTATATGCTGTGATTTTTTACTAGTTTGGCTGACCTATAGTTATCGATTGATGCTCAATCATGCATAGAAAAAATAGGCAAATGCAAATAATTCCGGATCTTTGTCATGTGGAAATGAGATCAGAGTATCTAGATGAAGCCCATTATATAAGGAGAAGGGTGGTTTGTTTTTCCACCTGTTCCTTGATACAAACTAAGTCGATACCCGCTGAGCCGGAACCCGGATACAGATGAGGCATCAAAGGAATCTTGGGCTTAATGCTAACCGATTATTGGCATCAATTTGGGAGCGGATACGGAAGGGCTAAGTGTTAGCGGCTGATCAAAGAGCTTCGCTTTGAGCTTCACCACACACTGATTCCTAATTAATATGCTCAGCCTGGCTTCACACTTGAGTAGCCAGGCACTTCGCCGATTAGCACTAGCCCGTTTTGCCGAAATCACTCCCTCTTGGCCCGCAACTTCTAAAGTCGGAGGTGGAATATGAAGTTGTCGACACCTCCTTCTATTATATGCCCAAACTTTATATTCAAAACTATGACCATCCCAATGAGAGAGCATTGTCAAAATGTTTAATCAAATTTTATTTATTTCTCACTAGAAAAACTCAAGTATTCTTTTTTACAGGTACAGAGGTTATGAATGAATGAAAAATATATTCCGAGATTTTTGTTTCCCTAAGAATAACAAAAAAAAAAAATTACATAGGACAAATATATTTTATGTGGCTAAATATATCGTAGAATAAAATAAAAATAGAAAGTTTGATTGAGATAACATAAAAATAATTCATAAATGTATACATATATTTAAAGTAATAGAGGACAATGCTTGTCCGAGAGACCTATTACGTATATGTTTATGCCTGAATATTAGTGATTCTTAAATTAACTGTCTCTCATTATACCTAAAGATAAGAAATGGACAATATGGAAAAAAGAAAAAAATCGAATAAACATATACTGGAGAAAAAAAAGAAAAAAAATCCGATAACTCATAAAACGTATTGAATCCACGCGTGCGTAGTACGCCTTTCATGACAGACCGTTATATGTAAACGCGTCCTGTTCAAGCGAAAGAGTTGTCAACGAGTTTTGAAGCATAAATATTTAATGGAAATTATTTGTTTCCATGTTAACTAAATGATGTTTTCAACAATTGAAGATGTGAGATGCTAAACTCGTTCGTTCCACATAAACACGCTCTTCAGGAAACTCAAAAAACTAACCACGTCTTGTAGAGTGGCCAGATAATGATGATTTTTTTTTTTTTTTTTTTTGCCTTCGAAAGGTGCAGCAACCTTGTGGAAGTGATCTCGGAATAAAAAAAATTACTGATTTAGAGGTAACAAAAAAAGTAACATAGTATGAAATGAGAAAGTTTGGCAACAAAATGTTTAAAGGAAAGACTTTTGATGCACACCACATTGGTGAGTTTTAATTCACACGCTGTAAGTTAATCTTCCAATACGGATAATAATACGAGGTCAAGAAAAGAAAAAACGAAGTTTTTTTTTTTTAATAAGTAATATTTATTTAGGTTCACAATCATTTTATTAATGATTTTACAAAATGATATCACCCACTGACTTATATTAAAACATTTACTAAACATTTTTTTTTTGACGAATTTTTCAAAAATATCGGCATACTGATATAAAACATTTGACAGCAAAAAGACTACATCCTAAGGCTATCGTCTTCTTCAACAATAGCGACTTCCTGTTGTTCAATGTTGCCCTCGTCTTTGGCAGATATATTGAGAACTCGCGTGTAATACTTCAATTCAATTCGGACTTCCACTCGTCACCAAAATGCTTTTTCAGCAGATTATCAACTTCTTTCAGCTTGTTGGAGCCATTGAAAAATCAATTATTAATATACTTAGCTAGTATAGATATACTTAGATTCTTCAGAAGAATCGAGTATAAACTGAAATAAACCACGCGAGTTTAACCCTCTGCACGGAACATAATGTTTATAACAGTTAAGCGGAACACCGGTCCCTCAGACCAGTATAATATTTCAACTCATTTACAAGCCAAAATAAGTTTCAATTACCGGGGGGGGGGGGGGGCAGGCAAAGGCTCCGATCTCATAAGCTTCCTGGCAGTTTTTTATAAATCTATAAAATATATCTGATATTGCAGCTGCCGGATCATTTTTTCTCTAATAAGGCGGGTACTGGAGTCGTCAAATCTTAATGCTCTGATATGAATATTGCAGCGTTTTTCGGACATCACAGCGCGATATATAGGTCTATTCATATATGTATATTCATGGCTTGTAAGGGTTCTTTATGCCAAATAAAATTATTATTCCCTCTGAAATAATCGTTTGATGGACTGTCACGGCCGATATGATTATGTCCCTCTTGATAGGAATGTGATTCACCATTTCCTGCTCTCTCTGTTGTTGCGGGTTCGACTTCGTCTTGAGAGAGCTCACTCTCAGAAGTGTGCTCGGAGACTTCCTCGTCATCTTCCGGAGGAACGTAAGAGTCCTCTGAGTCGAGGACGAAATCTGACTCCTGATCTGAATCTGCAGCTAATGTTAGTTGTACAATTCTTCTTGTACGTGAAAAAAAGTTGCTGGGTACTCCACTCATGTTGAAAAATCTAAAAAAAATACACAAAGCCTTTGTACACGTTAGAATTATTGTTCTTGAATAAAACAAATACTAAAAACAATAATCATTCCAAAACTTACGTAATTAGGAACACCGGTCTCATACGATCATCCGGACGTTAAAGGGAAGAGGGGTCTCTGAGACCAGGTGACTTATACACATTTACAGGAATAACGGTCTGTCAGACCGGTAAGAAATTACCTTCTTGAGGGAACACCGGTCTAGGAGACCCAGTAGGTGACAGAAAGGCGGGGCTGGATGACCACGTGGACGAAAAATTCGGACGCTGATAGTGTCTGCTTGCTGTCTGATGGTGTAGTGAGACTCCCTTAGAGGAGGAGGGCGAAGCGCTACACCTTGCGTGCTCTGCAACCCAAATTCGAAACTATACCGGTCCCAGAGGCCGGTGTTCCGTGCAGAGGGTTAAGGAGCTTTCGATATTTTGTTCAGAAAGAGTAACAGAAACTGCTGAAGTGAACGAATGGGATGGGTGCAAAGTGAGAAGTGATTATTGGAACCAAAGAGTTTTGCTTCAAAAACGAGTAAAGAACCAGTTTTGAAACACAATGGGCTATGGAACGAATCAGTTCTGCAAAAAACCGCTATTTTGTATAGAAAAAATCTATAAGAAATAATAAGTTTTGCTCCAATCTGATTAGATATGCTGAAAGAGCATTAAAATATTTTTTAGAATCCATTGTCATTTTAAAAAAATAAAATAAAAGGAGAATAAAAAATTAGGCGCGATGGAGTTTCATGCTTGCATTCCCGTATTATCACAAATAAAAAATTATTAATTAACTATGTGGACCCGTGCGAAGCACTTCGCACGAAGATTTCTATCAGATTTTACTTATAGGTTTAACATAACTATGAAATGAACTTTTTTTTTGCCTGTTCATCCCCCCCCCCCAACCACCCGGGCCTTAAGGTGAAATTATTTTTCCACAGCAAGAAAGAATAAATTAATTTTAAGAAATTATTTCTTTCAACTAATAAATTCTTTCAATAGTTAAGGAAGAACTTAATTTTCTGACGTTTTTCTCTACAAAACAGTTTCCTGTAATCTTCCTGGAATATATGAAATCACCAAGAATCTTGCATAGTCTTTGAAATTAATCTTTCTACATTCTGATTTTAACTACCCTACTTATTATTATTTTTTTTTCAAAAACAGTTCATAAGATGTTTTTTACAGTTATCTTTCTGACATTGGAGAGGAAGGTAGTCTTTTAAGGGATAAGAACGACATCAAATAGGTTTCTAACCAGGGAGAGGCAATAAAACAATGTGTAGCCCCGTGAAGCTGAGGGGCCTAATCCATGCTTTTTCATAAAAACAATAAGTTTTAGAGATTTATAACGCCTGTCCCACATACGTGAAACCTGTATGGGTCATAAAGCCCGCATAGAAACCATTGAAATGCATTTTTCTTATTTCGATACTTTAGTTTTCTAAAATTTCCACTATAAAAAAGATAAATTGTTAAAACCAAAGTTGTTCCACCGCGATTTAATGAATCACTATGTTACTATGAATCACCATTAATAGATTTTACTTATTTTATAAACATTTTGGACTACAGTCATGGGCGGATCTAGCCGATTGTAAAGGGGAGGCTGCAGGACCACAGCCATTCATTTGGATCTGCCGATCAGCTTTTTCGCCTCCCCACAACTAAAATTCTATCTGTTTTCTTCACATTTTTGTTCTTTAACTTGTATCCTTACTTTAAGGAAAGTCAAATTCTATCTTTAAATGACAAAAAATTTTCCAAAGGGAGGGGCTCCAGCCCCCGCAGCAGACCCCCCCCCCCCCCCCGGATCCGCTAATGATCACAGGAGACTCCCGCTTATCCCTCCTCGTCGGAAAGGATACATTGCCGTTTATGCGAGAGAGCCGGTCAATCCGGAAAAGCGTATAAAAAAACAAAAACAAAATATATTATTATAACTTCTATATTGCGATAAAACCCAAATACAACTCACAACCTATTTTACAAATGCTATAAAGATATTAATAAAAGAAAACTTTTTTGGGCCAATTTTATTTAACAATTTACACTATTTTCACAAAATCTTTTATTTTATTTTATCGTTTAAACGCACCTTAATGTCATTTTGTCGGTCTTGTCAAAATATAGGAAGCTATTTCTTTTTATTTTCTTTTTCAATTTTTTTAATAAAATGAATGGAGGATACGGATTTCGTTTCAATATCGATTTAACTTCGAAGAGCCTTTAATGATTTTACTGGAGTTCAATCAAAAAATAAAAGACAAAAGCCTTTTTGCCTACATTTTAATTTATTTAAGATCTATCGAACCGCAACCTAATACACATTTTAACAACATTTTTGACCAGTGATTGAGAATATGACAAAGTTATAAATGCCTTTAATGATTTTAAAAATAATTTTTTATCTTTTACAGCTTCTGTCGGTTTATCCGAAGAGTCGGTTAATCAGGAACCGGTTAAGTGGGAGTATACTGTAATTGCTAAAAGTGAGAGAGCAATTTTCCAACGCTAAAATTAAGTCTAAATTAGACGAAACAACATTTATAGAACCTAAGCACGAAAGGACCTAACATTTGCTTAACGTAATACAATAAGTAGTTGACCACGTGTGGCTGAGGGGCCTAACCCAGGCGTTATCTCAAAAATGGTTGGTTTTAGGGCTTTAAAACACAAACCCCAGTTTAGTTTTATAAAACTAAACTGGGTCTTAATGCTCGTATCGCAATTTATAAAACCCAATTTGATTCGTTTCGATCCATTGAATCAGTACGTTTAGGTCGATATTTTATTTTGGACCAAAAAATGAACACTGAGAATGCATTTCGCAAAAGCTCCGTGAAATTCTGAATCTGACGATACCACATTCGTGGCATTTGGGCACGGTAGGACCATATAATTCATGAAAAACCGATTTTTACGCTTTGTGAAATAATATATGTGGGATTAATATGCAAATTATCAATAAATAGATTTAGTGTACTTTAGTGGTCGGAAAGTAAATGCGTAATCATCAAATTATTTAAAGCAGTTTAAGGTGTGAAAAATATGGTGCAAGATAATATTCGATTATTATATTTCAGTTTTCAACCTTTAGTTCCATAATAGAATTCTGAATGCAATATAAAGTGGTGTTAGAGGAACAGTAATCGTTGTCGGTTTCCGGAAAGGCATAAGTGACAATCAATTCAAATTAAGTTTTAATTTACTATGAGTAGTAAATCAAAAAATGGTACTTAAAGCAATGTAATGAGCCCAGAAACCTTCTTGTGGATTTAATATCTACCCTAATGTTTATTTTCTGTATACTTTATAGTTCCTACTTATGGTATAAATATATACATTTTTTTTTAAAGTTCGACTGAAATAAATTGTTGATAGCTTGCCGAATGCTTAAGAAATGGGGGCATTAATGACAGAGGAAATGGGTCAGAGGCTGTAAAAAAAAAGAGAGGGGGGGGGGTCGGGAAAGCGGTTAAGATGTTTACGCTGTTTTGGCCTAGGGCTAGAAGTCTAGACGTCCGCTGGCTTGGGATCAATACGGCCAATGCCCACAGCTGTCTACTCCACATATCCAATCACATAGCGCATATTTCTATTTTGGAAAATAGCCTGGAGGAACAGCACCTGAGCAATTCCTTGATGTATGTCGAAACATCTGGACTTACTGAAATACCCGTGAAAAGCTAATGATTAGTTCAATATGGTAAGATATACTAAGAAGAACTTAACGGAGACCGTTTTCTTAGTATATTTTTCTCTTTGACCTAATCATATTTTAATTATAAATAAACGGAAAATAGTCTTATGAAAACAGGAGGGAGCGGAAAAGTCCTGTTCCTACTATAATATTATTTATTCGAGTACTCAAGAAAAAACAAATTTATAGTTTAATTTTTTTTATTTTTTTTATTAAATATTTCCAAATGCTTCCTAAATGAAAATTTTTAAATATTTACACATTAATCGATTGTATATAACGCTCTTTGTCTGAAATAAAAATTGAAAAATTCTGATGCGATGCGCGCAACACACAACTTTCACTTACCAATTCTTACTTACATTAGAAATTGACGTGTTTTTATAAATTCCATTTCTCAAAGTCATACATTTTTCCACAATCATTTTATTATTTTTGTTTGTATTTGCTTTCTAAAGTACACTATTTTTTTTTTTTTATTAAATAAAAGTTTTTACTTGCGATAATTCGGCAATGCAAGCATAATGCTCTAAGTCATCTGATTTTTTAATTCTCTATGTATTGAAGATGTAGAAAACTTCATTTAGTTACCATGAAGCTAATCATTTCCATTAAATGTACAGAACGGCTTTAAATATAAACAATGGTCTGTCATTAAAGGCGTACTGCGCATGCGTGAGCTCAAAATGTTTTATGAGTTGACGGAATATTTATCTTTTTTTCTTTTTTCTCGTTTATGTTTACTTGATTGTTTTCATATTTCATATTTAGCCATTTCTTATTTTTAGGCGTAACGAGAGACAGTTGATTTCTCCATATACACTAAGTCAAAAGATACTTTATAGGAAAACAAAAAAAGCTCCTTCCCTATTTAAGCCCCCCCCCTTCAGAACATTTTAATAATGTCAAAGCTTACCTTATATTAAAAAATACTTGATTCTTAGTAAACATGACGACTTTGTTCAAAATCGTTAAATCCGTTTTTGAGAAAATCGATAAAAACGTAAAAATGGCAAAAAAAAGGTAATAAATAAAGAGCCCCCTCCGTTTGATCGAATTTTATGAAATTTTGGCTGTGGTATAGGGGGCATATACATACATCAAATTCCGAGTTTAATCAAAATCGTTTGAGACATTCGAAAAAAACGTAAAAATGAGACAAAATTTCTCAAAGTGCCCACTCTGTTTGACTTATTTTGATGACATTTTTGCTGTCATATCGCGAGCATATACATACACCAAATATCCAATTACAGGTTTGTACGGTTTATAGGTTTTGAGCTGTTCACACAGACACACACACCAATTCACGGTACTTGGTTATTTGGACCCAGGAGAACCCAAAACGTGTATTTCCGTTAAAAACAGAACTTCAAAGTTTTTCACTATCGTAAATAACTTTCTCCATTTCCGAAGTTGGTTAAAAATACAGCTGATCCATTGAGTTAGTTTTACGCCAATTAAATGTTAAAAAGAGATTAGATCTTCAAGAAAACTAACCTTAGAGATTTGTCCACACACACATGACAATTTTTTTTTTTTTGTACATACACCAAATATCCAATTTCAGGTTTGTACGGTTGATAGTTTTTGAGCTAGTCTGTTCACACACCCCAATTCACGGCACTTGGTTATTTGGACCCAGGGGAACCCAAAACGTGTATTTCCGTTAAAAACCGAACTTCAAAGTTTTTCACTATCGTAAATAACTTTCTCCATTTCCCTTCGCGAGATTGAATGGCGTGTCAATAATACATTATATTTTCTACTACTATTTCTTTCAAAATCTACATTACGAATACTGTGTTATAAACGTAGTTTGAAACTAACTTCATAACGTATGAATATTATGTATTGAAGTGAAATGATGTGATACTTATAGAAATATACTTCGTCTCTTATATTTTTTAAGAATCAAAGTTGATCTAACAAATCTTGTGAAAACACATAACTATCAATTGCTTTGTTTGCTAGAGTTGGATATAATTGTAACACTGTGCTCCATCATAAATCAGGAAAAGTTTATTCCTTCCTTGAAAGAATTATGTAGTGGAACAAGAACTTATATCTTTTCTATTATGATTTATTGTTGTTGGAGTTTTCTTATTTATGTTCGAACGATATAATTTATATTTTTGAATTAATATTTTTCCATATATATTCAATCTTGTTTCTTTTATTTTTTTCTGTTGATTTTCCGTCTGGATCGATACGGGCTTGCGGGAAGAATGTCACACTAAAGCTGTAAACTCGTTAAATGCTGCGTGAAGTTAGTGGCTGAAGCATCTCAAAAACCATGGTTCAATCGAAATGGTTTAATAACATCCACAGCAGCTTCAACCTACCCATCCGAAAATAGGAGTAAAAGGCGTTTTTTGGAAGAATAAAATTGTACTTGTTAAAAATACATTACATTGAAGGCCTAAAGTTATCAGGTTATTTTCAAGATGCAATTTTTATGATAGAATTTTAGTTGATTAGTTACCTAAAAAAAGTTTTTATTTAATTAATTAAATAATTGAAATGTTCCCAAAACTTTAAATCAGAGGTACAAAACATTTATCTATTTTTGTGAGTGTATTTATTTATTTATTTTTTTTTTTTTTTTTTTTTGTACCAAATGTAATAATTTGTTGTTAAATTATTTATCCTTTGTATTAAAATTCATTGTTAAAGTAAAAAAATTAAGTAAAGGGCCATTAACATAAAACTCAGCGTGCTACACTTCACCTTCCTTTAAGGTGCTAAAAGCAGCTTAAATGCAATAATTTAGCAATTTTTGAGTCTTTTGCGCTTCCACAAATTAAAAGAGTTTGATGTTTTTTTTTTTTTTTTGTTTTTTTGTGTGTTTTTAAACCCTTATAATAAATTCTTTTCATTATAGAAGTTTAAAATATTGTTAGCTGAGCAATGAAAAAAAAGTTGTAAAAAGACTTGATTTTCGCTGGAAGCTGGGGCTTCAATATTTTTTTTAATTTATTTAATTTGCATTTTACTTACTTACCCCAGAGACAAGTTTTCCGCGTAAAATAGTATATTCCGCGTTTCGAAAAATTTTTTTTTTGTTTTTCGACCCACCCTAATAATTAATCTTAAGGAGAATGGTCTAGAACCTTGAAGATCGTAGATGTCACTCGTACATCGTTGCCACAAACACGCTCTATGACGGTTTGTTCCAACAAAAGGTCTAGGAGTTTTCATGTGGTTTAAAAGTCCTAGACCTTTTTCTTGTAACGTTACATGTCATTTTTATAGTTTGAACTGAAAGAATGCCCTAACAAATGCAGTAAGATATCTGTACAGTGAGGACGAGTACAGAGTGAAGCTCGGCTCTCGATTGTCTGAGCCATTCTCTGCTACTTAGGTCCTTAAACAGGGAAGCAATATGTCGCCAACACTGTTTAAATTCTTTAGATTGGAGTGCACGTTGGGAAAGAAAAGGATATATGTTATTCTCCCTTTTCTTTGCTGTTGTCTTTGCTTATTGTTTTAACCGCAGCGGGCGAGGAAAAGGGGACAGAAACAATTACCACAGATATCAAAAATACTTTTCTAAAATGCCCAACAAAAACAAAATTCTATATACTTGACTTCAGCCCTAACCATGACGTTCTGATAGGCTCGGAACTCATGGACGATCTAAACTTCAAAATATTTTTCGAAGATAGAAAAATCAAAACAGACCACGGAGAGTTTAATTTTATTCTAAACAGAGATTCCATACCAATCGAAGTAAAGAAAGGAGAGAATTTAGCCGATTTACCCAAAGGAAAAATATTTTTAATTGACTATAAGACAGAGGGGCTGGAAATTCCCCCCGGAATTTATAAAGACAAGGTAAAAATACTTAGTAAGAACGAGGGAATCGCCAGATTACCTCTAATGAATATGCAAGAAGTTGAGATAGTAGACCCGCCAGCGGAAGAGGATAAGTTAAAAAACATATCAGAATTGGTCAGGGTAAAACACATTCCCCCTCTACATAGGAATAAACTGATGGAACTCTTAGAGAGGTACCCATCTATCTTTAAAACAGAAAAGGATAGACTCTCGGCAACCGAATTACTAGAGCACCAAATTAAAACTAAAACTGACGACCCAATCTACTCAAGAAACTATAGGTACCCTCAGCAATTCAGAGACCAGATTAGGGAAGAAATAAATAAAATGCTGGAAAACAAAATAATTGCACCAAGCAACTCTCCCTACAATTCACCAGTATGGGTAGTTCCCAAACGCGCTGACGCCTCGGTTCAGAAAAAAATTAGAATGGTCATTGATTATAGAAAACTCAACAGAGAAACAGTCCCCGATCGTTACCCTTTGCCTAATATAGAAGACCTTTTAGGAAAACTTGGTAAAGCCACCATATTCACCGCTATGGATCTCTGCTCCGGATTCCATCAAATAAAAGTTCATAAAGATTCAATCCATAAAACCGCATTTAGCACTGATCAAGGGCATTTCGAGTTCCTGAGAATGCCGTTCGGACTATGTAATGCCCCAGCCACATTTCAAAGAGCAATGAACATCATATTTGCAGACGTACCGCATGTTCTTGTGTATATGGACGATATAATTATATTTTCGGAAACATTCGAAGATCATTTAAAACACCTGAAGACAGTATTAGATAAATTAAAAAGGCATAATCTCAAGATACAGCTAGATAAGACTGAGTTCTGTAAAAGAGAACTCTTATTTTTGGGCCACATCATCAGCGAGAGAGGAATTGAACCGAATCCGGATAAGGTTAAAGATGTGAAGGACTTTAAATTACCTAAAACGGAAAAAGAAATCAAAAGTTTCCTTGGATTAACCGGATTTTACCGGAAGATGATTCCTAACTACGCTAAAATAGCCGCGCCCATGACGAGATGCCTGAGAAAGGGAGAAAGTGAGATAGACCCCGAATCTTATAGAGAAGCCTTTGAACATCTAAAAAACTTGGTCTGTAGCAGTCCTATTATCCAAGTCCCCGATTTTGAAAAAGATTTTTATCTAACGACGGAATCTTCGAATTACGCGGTGGGGGCGGTGCCCGCTCAAAAGAAAGACGGTAAGGTCTTTGGTGCTACGCGTCCAGAACGCTCAATAAAGCTGAACAGAATTATTCGACTACCGAGAAAGAATGCTTAGCGATCATATGGGCTTGCAATCATTTCAGGCCTTACGCCGGTATTCCTACGGTAGGAAGTTCTACATTTACACAGACCACAAGCCTCTCGAGTATCTCAAGACATGCAAAACTCAAAATGCAAGGCTCATCAGATGGAAACTGCTGCTCGAAGATTTCGAATATGATATCAAACACATCCAGGGTAAGGCAAACAAAGTTGCTGACCACTTGTCGCGACACCCTGTAGACAAGCATGTTGCAGATAAGCCCGAGACACGTGAGACACCCGAATACGATATGTTCCATATCAATGAAGACGAGGAGTCATCCCTAGCTACCCAACACTCAGCTGAGTCTTCAGATAATAGGATCCTTATCGTTGATGACGACCAAAGACCTGTCAACGTAGAAAAAAACCAGATAGTCGTTATCAAAGGGTTTAATGACATCAAGGTCGAAAAGGTCTTTAATAAAAATAGAACGACACTAGAACTTACGTACCCATTCAACCAAAATGAAGAGCAGTTAGAATTTAAACTTTTAGAAATATTGAAACCAAACACCACGTATGGCATATATTGCTTGCCTAAAATAAAAACAATAGATAGCGAGATAAACTGGTACAAAGGTTTATATAATAAATTAACGGAAATTATCCGAGGAAAATTTCCAACGAATAGAATAAAAAAGTATTCATTGCTGTTACCTGATGTTATTGATAAGAACGAGCAAAAACAACTGATTTTAGATCAACACATTGGTAAATCGTGCCACAGGGGCATCAATGAAACGTATTTAAAGTTAAAAACAAAATATTATTGGCCGAACATGAAAGACGATATTACCGACATCATTAACGAATGTGATACTTGTAACAAAATAAAATATGATAGACGACCTATCAAACCCAAACTCATGATTACACCAACATCCGAAAAACCCTTTGATTCAATCATGATGGACACTCTACATATGAGAGGTTACTACGTCTATATAATAGCCGACACATTCTCCAAGAAGTTATTTACAAGATATAGTGAAACAGCAAATGCTGTCGAGTCAATGAAAGCGCTCAGAAAATATTTAGTCCATTTTCCAAAACCTTTGATAATCACAACAGACAATGGACGTGAATACGATAATAATTTATTTAGAGATTTTTTAAAATACCTAGGTGTTGAGAAACACGAAACAACACCGAACCACCCCAACTCGTTAGGACTACTTAATAGAGCAAGCTCGACATTGCTCGACTTAATTAAAATTATCAATACACAATCAACCGCATCTGAGGAGGAAAAATTAGAAATGGCGACTATTGCTTATAATAACTCCATGATCCAAAATTTAAAATTAAGCCCTAATGAAATCACGTTTGGGATAAGTAGGGAAAATTACAACGACAATCCGGCAGTTCAAGAATATTTGGTTCAAGAATATCATGAAAAGCTAAAAACGACTCGAGAAGCTATCAAAGCAAATATTGAGAGGAACAAAGAAAAATACATCGAAAAGATAAACGAATCAAGGGAAAACGTACCGGATTTACCAGAAAACGTTTATATAAGAAAGCCAAGCTCGAATAAGAAGGACGTAAGCTATCAAAAGGGGAAACAGTTAAACGGAAAATTTGAATCATTAAAAGGGAAAAAGAAAAAATTACACCCAAGTCAGATCAAAAGACCCAAGGGGAAGAAAAACGAAACAAAAGAATCACAAGCCGAAAAACAAAACGATTGTCTCGCCGACAATGTGTACGCTCAGAAATTAAATGAAGAAATCGAGAAAAGGATTCAAGACCTCAGGGTTAACCCCAATAATCTTCCTGTTGCAGATTTTGAAGATGGAGGCCTCTTTCAAGTTTCTTCCGATCTTGGTTCTTCTGGCTCCGATCCTCCAAATAGAAATGTTGAAAATCCAGACGCTGTCGAATGGCCCTGGAGCTTCGATGATTCAGATGAACTCGTCGTATGTAATGACGGAATGGTACACTTTTCTACATTATAAAAATTTATCAAGCGTAAATGAGGAAGTCGCCACCCTGAAAAAACACATAGACACCTTGAAAAGTGACAAAGAGTTTAAAATGCTTCATCAAATATTAGAAAAAAGGTATAATAGAATTTTAGACAAAATCACACACCTTATCAGGCGCAAACACATAAATAGAGAAAAACGTGGAATTTTTAATGGAATTGGTTTTGCCTTAAAGTGGGTCACAGGTACAATGGATTCCAGCGATCGTGAAAAATACGACGCGATCCTACAAAAAGTTGAAAACAATTTATATCACATAGAACACAATGAAGAAGCGAGACTTAGTCTCAACCGAAAGCTTACGAATGAGCTGAACAAAGATATCATAATCCTAAACAATTTCAAAAATAACATTGAAACAAACAATAGAATTTTAGATACAACACTTACCAAATTATCATACCACGATCTTTTAGCCTATCTAACTCTTATTGAAACCCAACTGCAAGAAATGTCGAATGACAGAGGATGCGCTAGAACAATGTAAAATCGGCATTACTCACCCTAGTATTTTATCGTATGACGAAATTAAAAGCATTAAAATTCCGTATAAAACTTTATTAACCAAAGATGTTCAATTAAATTGGTTATTGAGCAAAGCAATTTGTTCAATGTCAGACTCGGGAATGATTTATTTTTTCATTAAATTACCTTTAAAGGTTGCCCCTTCGACTACTTTTTATTTGTTATCATATCCAATAATTCATGAGGAAAGAGTTGTAACCATTCCAGTAGAAAATTCATTATTAGTAAGACACAATAACCAATTCTATAAAGGAAAATGTTTCAAATACAATTCTAATTTCTTCTGTAATCAAAAAGATATAAGTTTAGTTGAAGATAAATGTACCTTAGAATTAAGTAATAATTTAGAATTATAGCATTGTAAAATTATATGGATCTACCAAAAACCATTTATTAAACTTATACCTTATATTAATCAATATCTTACGTTTAGACTATCAACAATTGAAACAAATATGTCACAAGTCATGTTATATCATTTACCAACCACCAGTTTGTTAAATCTTGAAAATGGCGAAATATTTGTAAATAAATCTATAGCAATTCGATATGAAGAACATGTAAATATTCCTATAATATCCACACATAATATTAATAATGTTGTTCCAACCAATTATAGCTATGATCAAATACATTAGATTTGATACATTAATACATTAGATTTAGGAACCTTGAAAATAGAAACATTAGAAGATTATTCTGTATATACTTATGTAGATATTATTAATTATGTAACAATGATTTTATGTATATATCTTTTAATTCATCATATTTTATTATATTATTATAAATTTAAAACTAACAAACCCACCATACCTTTAACAAAAATTGTAACACCTGACCGACCGCCTACTACCAATCCTGCTGAACAACCCTTCCATGATGCTCGGTCCAGAGCATGGTTTTCCTACCTTGCCGAAAAACTAAATTCCTAGTTCGGAGGTCCTCACTTTTTTAAGGAGGGAATAGTTATGGCAGCGAACACTGCTGACTTTACACTTTGAGCCTCCCCCCTCTCCTTTACCTATATATACCCCCATAAATCCTAGGCTTAAGCAGAGTGTTGTACTAGTAGCATGTAGCTTGTCATTGTAGCCATTGTACTTTTGTTTTCAATAAAGTTTTTTTTCAATTCTCACCCGTCGAGTTTCGAAAGCTTCTAGGTTTCTATAGTTGAAATTTTAAATAGTCCTGTAAAGTGGGTGTATGTTTTTGGAATGTATGTGGGTATGTATGTGATATGAGGTGTGGGGTAGCTGATTAAAACTTTATTCATTTTTGGCTCACCATTTATACTTTTCAGACAACTTTATAGCCAATCATCAGTTTTCTCTTTGAGAAGACTGAGTGAACCATTTTTCCCTTTCGTCTAGGAGCTCCTCGGTCGACCGCAGCACCGAGACCGATAGCTGCTACAGTAATGGGAAAATAATGACTCGAACATAACGGAGGGCTGATAAATATTAGGAGAGAGGGAATGTTTTGGAAGTGGGGTAAGAAACAGTGACAGGGGCTCCATTTATTTGGCTGAAGTGGACTGAGCACCCGCGCCCGGCTGGCTATGAATTATACAGGCTCACCTTTCAACCACCCACCCTCCACACTCCATCCTCAGCCAGGATTTATCAACCACCACGCTATAAAAATTCTCTATAAATATTTTGTGTTTTATATGTATATATGTATATATATAGGAGCAGACCAGATCACGCGTTGCTGTGGCTCAGTAGCTATAATGCGCTCAATTAATTATATCCTATTCTTTTTAATAAAGTCCAATAAAAATTCACTGATGAAGAAAAATAAGTTTCAGCTGATCTAAAAACCAACGGGATTTAAAATAGAACTTTCGGCCAAATTTAAAATTGTTTGGTAAAGAATGTACTGCGAAAATTTACTCTTGTAAATGTAATCTTTTGCCATAATACATATTAATTAAATTCAGAATATAACACATGGTTCTACCCGAAACAGGTTGTGGAAAGTTCTCATACCATGTGATAAACCATATGTTCGTAAAGTAATACTTATTAAAACAAAAAATTTCATTTTATGAATGCGATAATTCATAACATTTTTAATAATTTACATTTTTCTTTATTATTAAAATACACAATTTCTATTTACTATAGAGCTAATAGGTTTCCCCACGCATGAAAACACGGATTTTCCAAGTCCAAGCTGGAAAAAATATATTTGGCAACTGGAAGCTTCCCACCCTAAATATATATAAAAAAAAAAAAATGAAGTGTGTCAATAATTCAACTTGCACCGCCAACCGTTGGAAATTTATAGAACATACAAATAATCACACTCAATCGTAGTATAATAAACATTTAATTTGCAATAAAAGAAATATTGAGGCCAATAATCGAGATATAAACTATACTATATTTTAAGTTGGACAAAACTACAAACAATGATCCAAATTTCATCAAAATCGGTTGAGTAGTTTCTTAGTTTACCTCCGACAAACATCGGGACACGAGATTTTTATATATATGTACTAGCAGACCCGGCCACGCGTTGCTGTGGCTCAGTAGTTATATCCTAATATTTTTAAATAAATACAGTGATACCAATATTCATTGATAAAGATGAAAACCTTTCAGCTAATCAAAATCCAACGTGATTGATAATAGAGCATTACACCATTTAAAAGTATTTGGTAAAGAATATAGGAAAGTAAAAGTTTTTTATTTTTTACATCTCATATTTCAAAGTAAATTGATTAAAAAGGAGCTGATTGTGTTTACGACTCACAGAGCTGCCAACACTCTCGCCCTTTTTTGATGGATCGGTATAAACTAACTCGAAATGGCTATATTTTTCCACTAATTTTAAAAAGAATGTCTGAAGTAAGTTTTGGTAACCTCAGCCATTGATCTATTGATTATTGGCCTAACACTAAATCAACTTAGTATTGTTAGTTTAACAACGGGTTTAATTTTGCTCAGGGTCATGCCAATCTTGGTTAACGCGTCATATATGTCCTTTTGATAGGCGTTTTTCTCAATTTCTTGAAAATCTCGATTTCCCGACCCTTCGGCAAATAAGTGTTCGGTAGGAGGGTGGTGTGTTGAAGCTTTTAATTAAGCAATATATTTGAGTGATAAGAAATCTCTTCTTAAAGAGGTTTTTACATAATACAATTAAGAATTTTTATTTATTCAAGTAATAATTTGTTCAAAATGTTTTGTGGTTAACCTGTTTTGTTTTTTTAACACAAACCAAAGACTTGATGGTTTCCACACACGTGAGCAGGCGATGCCCATTTCCCGAGTGAGTTATGCCATTGCCCATGGGAAAAACACAGATTTTCAAAGTCCAAGTGGACATTGTTTGCCCTTGGGATTTGTTTATGGTCATGGCAAAAGCCAAACGAATAGGATATTGAAGCCTTTTAAATTTTATTGAAAATTCTGACGGTTCCAGGGGAATAGGTGGCAACAGGGCGATATCTCCTTTAAACCTTCCAGGCAACATTTTTGTTTCAATGACATTTCCTGTGATCCTTTTAATGACCAAACGTGTACCGTTGCACAGTTGATGTGGATTTAAGTTACGAAGAAGAATGATCGGTGAGCCAATCTTCAATGGAGATTGTTTGGGTGTATATCCAGGGAATTAAAAAATTCAGATGGCTAGATTACTAGATTAGGGAATTAAAAAATTCAGATGGCTAGATTACGGCTTCGTTTACATCTAGAACATTGTCAATTGATTTTGGAAGTTTATTTCATCAAAATCATCATTTTTTGCTGCCAAAATAGCACGACTACCCAGCCAAGTATAGTCCAAATAATTGTTCAAAATATCAGGAAAGACACTTTATATTTCGTAGACAATTCCTTTTTCCGTCTCTACAACAGTTCAGAAATTTTCTGGTAATTTGATAAATTTTGAATTTCGATCCAGCTCTATTTCACCGTTTCCAATATACAGCAATTGTTTAGAAAATATATCTGGCGATGGATCATTTTGCAGTAGTACTCTCATATTTATTATGGATAAATCTGAAACTTGCGGTTACCCAAATAACAATTATTCCTGTTCAGTAGAGGTGTAATAATCATTAAATGTAAAATTTAAAAAATGCCGCGGTTCGTAATCCTTTCTTAATCAACAATCATTTAAAGATAAGTAAAAAATTGTATTCTGGTGAAATTAACAACGAAATATCATTCCCAATAATAGCCTACTTTAAATTAAAGAAAGGATTAAAATCTTCGCTGACATTTCTTAAATTTTACACACAAAGATAATTACAACTCTGCTGAACAGGAAGTAACAGCCTCTATTCGATTGGGATTAAATGTTCTCAACTTTAAATTATTGTTGATAAAGGAGGAATTACAAATCTTCACTGACATTTTTACTTTCACTTACCTATATATGAAATATATAGTAAGTGGAAGTATTGCGATCGTGAAAAATTTCGACTTCCGATTTTCAACGGAAATACACGTTTTGAGACCCCCTGAGTCGAATAAAGTCCCGCGAAATGGTCTGTGTGTGTGTGTGTCTGTGTGTGTGTGTGTGTGTGTGAACAGACTAGCTCAAAAACTATAAACCGTGGGAACCTGAAATTGGATATTTAGTGTATGTAAATGCCCGCGATGTGACAGCAAAAATTTCATCAAAATTGCTCAAAGGGAGGGGGTAGTTTATTTAATAACTTTTTAGGTTTTTTTCGATTTTCTCAAAAACGGCTCTAACGATTTTGATTAAACTGAATATTTGATTTATTTATATGCCCGAGATATGACTGTAAAAATTTCATCAAAATTGATTAACCGGAGGGGGGACTTTTCTTAATAAATTTTGTATCATTTTCACGTGTTTTTTTTATTTACTCAAAAACGGCTTTAACGATTTTGATCAAACTGGGTATATGGTGTATGTATATCCCCGAGATACGACTTTAAAAATTTCATCAAAATTGATCAACCGGAGGGGGGACTTTACTTAAAGAATTTTATCTAATTTTTACCTTTTTGATCGATTATCTCAAAAACGGCTTTAACGATTTTTATAAAATTCGTTATGTTTAATTAAAATTAGTTGTTATTTAATATCAGGTAAGCTTTATCATTATTAAAATGTTCTGAGGGGGCTTAAATGGGGAAGGGGGCTTTTTTTGTTTTTCTATAAAGTACCTTTGTTTTAGTTTATATTGAGAAATTAACTGTCTCTCATCACGCTTAAAAATAAGAAATGGCTAAATATGATATATGAAGAAAATCAAGTAAACATATACAGGAGAAAAAAAGAAAAATATTCCGTCAACTCATAAAACACCTTGAGCTCACGCATGCGCCGTACGCCTTTAATGACAAACCAATGCGTTATAATTAAACTGTTCTGTTCATTTGAGAAGTGGCAACTAACAAAACGCATTAATTTCTAATCTAAGTAAGTTGGTAAGTGAAAGTTGTGTGTTGCGCGCACGCACCAGATTTTTTAAATTTTACATTTTAGAACACGGGATAAAAATAATAAAAAGGTTTGGTAAAATAAAAAAACACTGTATTTAAATAATAATAACAAAACGAATAATGAAAATAAAGAAACTTCTGTTAAATAAATAAATAAATCCACTGAAAATATAATATTAAAGTCTTAATTATGCAGTTCTTTAGCAAATCACAAAGTATCCCACAACACCTAATAAAACACACTCAGGGAGTTTTTATGACTGGTTACCCGCAGTGTAGCCAGCTCTTTACTTTTCACTAATTTTTGACAACACTGACTCCCCAAGTCAGGTTTCTATTAGGTTACACCTATGACAGTAGGTGATGTTACAACATTTATAAAGTATTATTTCAAATAATAGCCTAATTTAAATTATTAAAATGTATTTACTTTACTAAAAGTTGATATCAGGCACAGGAAAGCGTTTCAGCGCTTAGCTAGTAATTTAATTTTAATAAAAATAAAAAAGGAAATGGAAGAAAAAGTACCTACACTTTTGAGAATTTATTGTAACCTTTTCTTGATTTATTTATTCTTTAATGAAAATTAACAATAAATACAAAAATTTGTATTACTAATAAATAATAATATAGGAACAAATAACTGCATTCACATAACACAATACAAAATTATAATAATGATAACCTGTATTACAATAGCATGCTTATAAACAAAAACGCTATGAAATCGACATATGACGCCATGTTAATAAATCTAAATACGACCTACTGTATTTGCAATAATTCGCTATATAAGAATTATTTTGATCACTAATCAAGTTAAAAACTATCCTATCTATTAAGTCGGTCAAAACTATATACTTTGAGCCAAATTTCATTAAAATCGGTTGAGTAGTTTCTGAGAAATAGAAAGACAAACATCAGGACACGAGATTTTTATATATATAAGGATGTATAAGTATTACAATAGTAAAACAAAAATAGTTCCCATGTTTATTGAAACCTTAGAAATACAGCTTAATTATATTCTAAAACTTACAATATTTACAAACAATAGACTACCACATTATTTTAATAATGAAATAATAAAAGAAAAAGTCTTCTGGATAAAATATATATGATAGCTGGCCTAAAAACATTACATACCACAAGATATTTAATTTAATAATTAAAATACCCCTATAGAAATGGACAGAATCTTCAACATAAATTTATAAATTGAAATTTATACAAAATGCAACACATTCTGATAAGATGCTTATATATAAAAATTAAAGGATGATCTAAATAAATAAATTACCTTAGTGTTCCTCAAATTAAAGTTAGGTGTGAATTGGTATGTTTAAATTATAACTGATTTTATTCCAATAGTAATGTAACAGGCTTACTATGTAATAAAGAGGAGATTGAGAACTCTTAGCATTTTCTAGCAAAATGTCCTATTTATCTAAAATTGGAATGTGTTTTTTTGGTACGAATTATTCAAATAGTGAAGAGGTTATAAACTACATAAATGTTAAAGGATTGCTTGGCTCTGTACAAATATTGTAAAATAGCATCGTAATATATATAGATATAAGCTTATCATAGAATTTCATTAAAAGTAGCAGTCAAAAGTTTAGACTCACTTTTAGATTTTGTAAGGTAAATAAGTAACAACATATTATTTATTGGACAACCTAACAACTATAATTTTATTTTTAATATAATTATAACTAGCTTTATATCCCGGTTTCACCCAGGAAACATGGAAAACAATTAGAAAAGCCGTGGGTCAAGAAAAGTTCGTTAGGACAGAAATGAGATTTTTTTTTACTCAAACGGTTGATTTCATAAAAATCTAATGTAAAGCGAGATCTTAACGATTTTTATAACAATAAAGAATGAAAGTTATGAAATTTTAATATGGACAGGTGTTCGCACATGGTATGAAAGAACTACTAAGTGAAGTTTGGAGAATTTATGACAAAGGATATGTATTTCTATAAAGAACTAACAAAAAAACGAACAAACAAAATTTCATCTTTATTTATATAGATTGTATTTGAAACAATGATATAATTTTTGAAACGTTATCTCTTGAGTTACAATTATGTTTTTAAACTTGAAGATTGTGAATTAAATACAAGTGAGTCTAAACTTTTGACCGGTACTGTAATTAAAAAATATTTGTTATTTGTTTGCTTTATTTGAATATCTTAAATTATTAAATATATTTGAGAAATTTGTTTTAAGAAATATACTTAATAAATAAAAAGTTTTAGGTTGGTACATTAAGTTATATTGTGCTAATTTAAGTTATAAAATGGGGTTGTTGTTTTTCAGTCAATAATAAACAACTATATTAGGGTGAAGTTTCGAGATTATATTATTCTCATAATTATGCCAATATTGCTGATGGATATTGATATATAAAGCACATAGATATCTAGAGACTGACTAACAATAATACTCTAATGTGCTACGGCAAGTTCAGTCCTGAACATGCCTCTGTACAACAAAACATCAGTCCAAAAGTCTCTGATCATATATGTTGTTTATAAAGCAATATCCATCAGCAACATTTGCATGATTATGAGAACAATATAGTCTCGAAACGTCGACGTAATATTGTTGTTTTTTTATTATTGACTGGGCCTAAAGACCCCTATTTTAACATTTATATCAACAGTAAAGAAAACATATCCCATATATATATAGGTATATATAAAGATCTAAAGAGTACGGACCTATGAAATGTTCAGTTCATGTTAAAAATGTTTCCCCCTCATAATAAGCGAAAGATATCAAGCTATGCTATTTTCGATAAAGTTAATCTAACTATTAACTCTAGGCAAATTATTGAAAAGGGGGAGATTATTTTTAAAGTTTTTCAACTTTGATTGCACATTAATAAAGCTCCTATTCTAAGAGAAGTTGGGTGGGGGGGGGGGCGGTTAAATCCTCGGTTATGCCGACCTTTGGAAAGGACCTATAATCATATTCCCCAGCCTGTGCGATTTCAAATAATCGTTAAGGACCCTTATTATAGATATACCTGGGTAGGAAAATTTATGGCACTAACTGTATGACACGAAATCTTGAATAGACACTTTTTCAATTACGCTAAATCCTAACATTCATCACAATTATTCTATGAGAATAATGTTTTTCTTATATCATTAAAATCTTATTCATTCAAGGCATATAAAAAGTGTAAAACGAAACTTAGCGGCGGAATGAATCATTTGATAAATACAGCTTAAAAGGATAGGCCATTGAGTGAGAAGGTCGAGTGAAGGAGAAAACCCGAAATGGGAAATGGACAGAAGTTGAAGAGAAGGAACTAGGGAAGGATAGTCCATTTACATCTGAATGGATACAATTACGGCTCGCCCTTTCAAAGCACCTCCATTTTTATCCATTTTCTTTCTCTTAGCCTTCTATTCCCTCGCCCCCCCCCCCCCACAATCTCCGACCCCCCTCACCACCACAAACCCCTCCCCCTCTTTAATTAATACCCTTTCATCTAGACGGTTTGGCCCATATTCCCTACTCCACCCTATATACCGACCTCCGGTCCCATTCTTCAAAGGATCGCTTCCAAGTGTGGTCGAACCCAATCCTTAACCCTAAAAATAGCAGGTATCATAATTACGACATTATATTACAATAATCATATTAATTATTTTTGACCAAAATAAAGTTTTTTTATTTTACTTTTTGTTCCTCCCTTGCCTCGCCTTTTTAGACTATACGGGTTCCTCTGGCCAGGGGAGAGGGCGAGGGATTAAGGCAGAATATTATTAAATGTCCCCTGGCTCCGGGTTTTGAACTTGATATCTTCGGGTTCCCAATCAGACGATGCCATGTGCAAGGTGTACAGTACCAGTCAAAAGTTTAGACTCACTTGTATTCACAATCTTCAAGTTTAAAAAAATAATTGTAACTCAAGAGATAACATTTCAAAAATTATATCATTGTTTCGAATACAATCTATATAAATAAAGATGAAATTCCGTTTGTTCGGTTTTTTGTTTGTTCTTTGTAGAAATACATATCATTTGTCATAAATTCTCCAAACTTCACTTATTAGTTCTTTCATACTATGTGCAAACACCTGTCAATATTAAAATTTCATAACTTCAGCCAATCTCCGGGTATATTCTTTATTGTTATAAAAATCGTTATGATCTCGCTTTACATTAGATTTTTACGAAATCAACCGTTGGAGTAAAAAAAAAAATCTCATTTCTGTCCTAACGAACTTATCTTGACCCACGGCTTTTCTAATTGTTTTCCAAGTTTCCTTGGTGAAACCGGGATATAACGCTAGTTATAAATATATTAAAAATAAAATTATAGTTGTTAGGTTGTCCATTATATAATATGTTGTTACTTATTTACCTTACAAAATCTAAAAGTGAGTCTAAACTTTTGACTGCTACTGTAAATGAAATTCTATGATAAGCTTATATCTATCTATATTACGATGCTATTTTACAATATTTGTAAAATATTATGTTATTGTGGTATGTACAGTACCAGTCAAAAGTTTAGACTCACTTGTATTTAATTCACAATCTTCAAGTTTAAAAAAATAATTGTAACTCAAGAGATAACATTTCAAAAATTATGTCATTGTTTCGAATACAATCTATATAAATAAAGATGAAATTCCGTTTGTTCGTTTTTTTGTTTGTTCTTATAGAAATGTTTGTCCTAAATTCTCCACATTTCGCTTAGTGGTTGTTTCATACCAGGTGCGAACACCTGTCCATGATCTCCTACAGTTGAAGTGAAAAAAAAATCTCATTTTTCTGTAATCGTTGAATAATGGTAACATTATTAACTGAAATGAGTGAAGAAAGTGAAACATTTTGCAATAGAGTGAAGAAAGTGATTACTTTCTTCACAAGTGAAGAAAGTGAATTGCCTTCATAATTAGTAATAAGTAAAAATTAAAAAATAAATTGCAGTTGGAAATTAAATGCTTTTAAATGTTTCTTAACATTGTAAGAATTTATTTTAACAAAATAAATTGAAATGTGAATGAATTATTGGTGGAAATAATCAATATATTTTAAAATTTAAATATAATAATAATTACCTTCCTTGTTTATAACCTGCACTTGTTTATAACTGCACTACTTCACAATCATTTTAATTTAAACATACATCTTTGATATTACTAAAAAACACTGTTTGATTAAATATTATTATTATTGTATTATTTTTTATTTAATTAAACAATTTCAATTTATTGTTATAACATTTTATAACCTTTCACAACCATGCTTATAACCTACCAACAACATACCATAATCTTCACAACATCCTAATTTTGTTCATATTCTGGTTAGATCTGATCATGTATTACACGATTACAGAAAAAATTTAATATTACATTCGTGAAAAAAGTAGAATTTACAACTCTCGTGAAACGTTTAACGTCGGGTAAACGTTTCACTCGAGTTGTAAAATGATCTACTTTCGTCACTTGTATAATAAATAACTATTCTGTCCTAACGAACTTTTCTTGACCCACGTCTTTTCTAATTGTTTTCCAAGTTCCCTGAGTGAAACCGGGATATAAAGCTAGTTATAAATAAATTAAAAATAAAATTATAGTTGTTATGTAAATATAATGTTGTAACTTATTTATTTTACAAAATCTAAGGGTGAGTCTAAACTTTTGACTGGTTTTGTAAATCCTAAAGCGTCTGTGTCCTAAACATATTCCAAAATACGGGGCATTATTGAAGAAAGATGAGTTTCTTGAACAACCATTCGTCACACCCTCAAGTTTTCATCCTAATGACAACATATGATTGGAAACCCGAAGATAGTCTTTTCGAAACCCGGAGCCAGGGCGACATTTAATAATACTCAGCATTAATCCCCCACCCTCTCCTCCTATGATGACTCGGAAAACTCGCGTTTGGAAATATACGAGTACGTTGCCCATGACAAAATATGATTGGAAAACCCGAAGGAATCTTTCTTACTTTACCCATACCAGTTACTTATTTCTAAAAGAGTGATTTATCTTAATATTAAACTAGAACAGATGATTAAAGTAATGTATATAAAAATATTAAAATGTAAACAAAAATCAGAGTTTAATATACTGCATCTGCAACTTCTCAAACTGCTGGAGATCTTTGGTGAAAAACAAGCTTCATAAAGTATCATCTTCTTCTGCATTTCCATGTTTTAGGCCATATTGCCAATCTTTGAAATGTCTTAAATACCTCTTCTTCCGATTTAAGAACACTACTCAGTTGTACCAGATACATTATTAACAAAAACAACTTCAACGTTTCTTAAAACATAGGAAGTATTAGGTAGGTAACCTCCTTCTTATATATATTTTTTCTCTTGAAATAGACATATGTTATTAAATAACGTTATAACGTATGTTATTGAATAACTTTAAATAAATCACTAATAATATCAAGAAGTAACTGGTGTGGGTAAAGTAAAAAATACCCACCCGAACATAGCCAGTTCAAAACCTGGAGCCAGGGGGAAATTTAATAATACTCGGCATTAATCCCCCACTCTCTCCTTTGACCCGGAAAACCCCGTATGATGACCCCGAAAACCCGGGAAACCCGCGTTTGAAAATACGCGTTGTCCATGACAACATATGATTGGGAACCCGAAGATAGCAAGTTCAAAGCCCACAGCCAGGGGGACATTTAATAATACTCGGCAATCTCCCACTCTCTCCTTTAACCCGGAAAACCCCGTCTAGCCTAAACTGCACGGAAGGGAAGGACAAAAAAAATTACGGACTATAAATTAAATAACTATTATAATTATTAACTATTTTATCAAAGGTATCCTTTCACAAACGACACCTATCTCCAAGATTTAAACAATTCCTAGAGTTGTTTATTGAAGAAGATCAATATTCATAATTTGGATCCTGCCAGATTGATTTCCGATTTGTTTATTTTATTACCAGTGTTTATTATTTAGATACACTGTATTAATTATTATCATTATCAGCCTGTGATTTCAAGTATATTTAAACGTTTAAAACTCCACTAATTAAAGGGGTATGAACTAGCTTCCCGTAGATTATAGAAGACTCTCAAACCTCTCTTCTATTCCAGCACCGCATTGTATGAGTTAAATTACTGTTAATCTCTAAGCCTGGATTAATATTATTGTAAAGCTAGGGATATTATGATCACTCACACGGATCATTTATACACACCAAAAAAAGTTTCGCTCCGAAACCAGAACAGAGGCAGAAATTCGGTTTCGGTATTGGCTACATATTTTGTTTCTGTCGGACACTAATAAATTGTCAAGTTCACACTGAGTTTTATACATCATCTATATAACAAAATGTTTCCGATTATAATCCGTTGACTTTACCTATATTCAAGTACTCATTTATAATGATAAATCGCTTCTGGGGTCGAAAGAGAAAAAAATATATAGATTTATACTACAACTGCTCAATTTTGTTATTTGACATATAGCTTTGAATAATTGAGTAGGATAAATATGATTTAGTGAATGTTATAGGAAGTTTATAGGTTGCAGGACCCCTTATACGAGAGTCATAAACAGCATGCTGAAAATTCATTGCAAAATGTAAGGGATGATTGATCAGTGTACTTATTTAAATATATGTGTTTATATATATTTTTATATCTGTAATAAAACATACTCCTAATTATTAATAAAAAGCGCCGGAAAAGCCGAGCGTGTTGGAGCGCGACCCGCTTTAGCATGCTCTAGCCGAACGTCGGCAGTTCGAATCCGCCATGGGATGGTTGACTTTTATTTCGTCACCATAGAGTAACCCCCCATATGCCACACATGGCCTCGTAGGGGTACCGGAAAAAAAGGAGAATATTATAATAACAAACTTAAATAATTTTACAATAAAAATTAGTAACACATCAAAAATTCTGTAATATAGTAATGGTTTTCAGAAATTTATTTTTCATCAATTTCCGAGTTCTTCTTGTTTTTGTTTTGTATCAAATCTTATCGGGATTCAATAATATCCCTTATTTGAGATTCAACCTTATACTTTAAGTGCATTCGGGTGAAACAATTTAGATATATAATGTACATAAATACATTAAGTACATAAATAATGTTTTTTCCCGGAAACTCAGGGGAAAATCGGACCCCTCTTTAAGTTAAATGTCGAACAACAATAATTCGTCTTTAATGATCGTAGTGTGGTTTTAAAACGCTTAAATACATCATAAGTAAATGAGGAAGAAAAAAACTTGAGAATTATTTAAATATTTTTATAAAATGAGCAAGAGGAGCAGGTTAGGGCACAAAAGGTCGACGCAAAGTGGGTGGAGCTCCGATCCTAATACCAACTTTCACAGTCAAAAAGGACTCCTCTCGTCCGGGCTGATTGAAATGGATCTTGGGAGGGAATGTAGGGAGTGAGAGCGAGGAGTGAGAAGGGAAGAGGGATTTGCCCTCCCGGGAGGAGAGGATAAGCGATTTTCCATCGGGAACTCGATATCAATGAGGGCTCCTCCCGCATTTCAGTCCAGGAGATTCATATCATCTAAAATACCTTAGCATTGTCCCTCTCGATCACCTTGTCACTAAATGTAAATAAGTCCAAAAACCTTATTTTATGTAGTAATAAGCGTAATCATGGACGTTGTAGATTAAAAAGTTTTATAAAATAAAAGTAGACTGATTCAAAACTTTTAAAAAATATGCCTATTTAGAAAAATCTTTTGAGTTTTTAATTATTAACGTCAATTGTTTGTGTGTTTAACGTCACTTTATTCCACTAAGGCTAATCGGACGATGCTACAGTGGAAGTCCTAAATTTTACCTATCCAGGTATAATTAGGATAAGGAATTTTAACGAGTTCCTGACGTCATAGAGGGACGGCATAGACAAGGAATTTTTACTCCCCTTAAAAAATCCTAGGGCCACCTCGGGACGCGAACCCGCGACCTTTAGTATTGTAAGTTTCAATGCTAACCACTACACCACTGGTGACCCCTTACTAAAGTAAATTAAAATATTCCTTCAGAGAGGATGTGAATGGTAGTCCAGAGCCAAAGCGATGTCAGGTACTCGTTGAAGATCCCTATCCTAATTATAGTTAAATGGGCAAAATTATGGACTCCCACTGTTATTGCCCGATCAGATTTAATAGCATAAAGTTACGTTAAATAAATAAACAAATTGTAGTTAATAAAAATTACTATATTTAATAAAAAAAAAAAAAAAAAAAAAGGTATGTAATCTATCCAACAAAATTTAACACAAACGCTGATGCCTAAAAAACAAATTAATCATCGTTAAATCAATAAATTGATTATTGTATTCTTGAGATTGTGAGGATGAATGTTGAGAATATGTTTATTCATTCTCCATGAGAAATGTGTTTAGCAGAAATAAAAATTTATAGAGTGATACATGGATAGCCTAAGTGATAGATTTTTATGCATTTCCACCTCAAAGGACCCATATTGAAGCATAACTCTGAAATCCAAAGTTTCATGGGGTGACTACTCATCATTTTATAGAGACTGGGTGTGCCCCATGGGAGTCTCTTGAACTAAGAGTCGGTTCACAACTAATGTAAGAGAATAGAAATAATCCTCCGTAGCTGAACTCAAACAATGTATGCTAAGTAATTACTCGAAGATCGTGGCATGATTCATCTCCTCCGTCCTCTTGAATATTTCATAGTTTAAACATTTAATTATGATACATGACATTTACTATAAGTATCCACCTATTCGATCCACACCATATCGAAATCAGAAACTATTCAACCGATTTTGATAAAATTTGGCTCGTTGTGTGTAGTTTTGTACAACTTTAAAGATAGGATAGATTTCACCACGATTATTGTCCTCGATATTTCTATTTTACAAATTAAATGCTTATTATGCAACTATTGAGTGTGAGTATTTGTAAGTTCTATCAATTTCCAAGAGATGGAGGTGTAAGTTGATTTATTGACACAACAGTTCATTTTTTTTTCTCTATATTTTGGGAGGTTAAGCATCTATTTTTTCAGGCTTGGACTAGGAAAATCCGTGTTTTCCCCATGGCAAATTATATGTGTCGCCTTTTTACGTGTAGGGAAAACAATCGAATCTATTTGTTTTAGCTAAAGAAAGGTTAACCAAAATACATGCACCTATTAGTATAACCACCTGTTACGATATTTCATATCAACATGTGTTATACCCTAAATTTTATTAACATGTATTATGGTAAAAGATTGACTTGGTACATTTTCGCTGTCTATTTCGATTGTACTAAACCCAGTTCCAATTATATTCTTTATTAATTCCTTTTACACGTGTCATTCGTTAACACATTATGGTCAAATACAAGATGTAAAAAATAAAAACTTAAAAAAATAAAAACCCAGCTAAATTCTTTACCAAATAATATTAATTTTGGCGTACAGTTTTATTTTAAATCGAACGTTTTTATTTTTTAGCGTTTACGCTGAAACGTTTTTATCTTTATCAGTGGATTTTGATTTGACTATAAAAAATCTGGTGCGAAGCGGGCAACACACAACTTTCTCTTACAAACTTACTTTGATTAGAAATAGACGTGTTTTGTTAAATGCGATTTCTCAAAGTCATTGATTTTCCCACACCCATTTATTTATTTTTTTGTAAATGGTTTGTATGAGGGTATGTATGAGTTTTTATTTTCTCTTTAAAGTACACTCAATTTTTTTATTATTAAATAAAAGTTTTTACTTGTGATAATTCAGCAATGCAAGCATAATGCTCCGAGTAGTCTGATTTTATTATTATATATGTATTTGTTGAATACTTCATATAGTTCCCATGAAACAAAACATGTCCATTAAATTAATAGAACGGCTTTAATTATAAACAATGGTCTGTCATTAAAGGCGTACTGCGCATGGGTGGGCTTAACGTGTTTTTTGAGTTGACGGAATATTTTTCTTTTTTTTCTCCTGTATATGTTTACTTGATTTTTTTTGATATATTTCATATTTAGCCATTTCTTATTTTTATGCGAAACGAGAGACAGATAATATCTCCATATAAACAAAAACAAAGGTACTTTATAGGAAAACAAAAAAAGCTCCTTCCCTATTTAAGCCCCCTCAGAACATTTTAATAATGAAAAAGCTTATATTAAAGAATACTTGATTCTCAGTCAACATGACTAGTTTAATCAAAATGGTTAAAGCTATTTTTGAGGAAATCGAAAGATGGGAAAAAGGGATATGAAATAAAGTGCCCCCTCCGCTCTGGAAAACTGAAAGTCGAAATTTTTAATGATCGCATTAATTTCTCTTAATATATATTTCATAGGTAAGTGAAAGTAAAAAGAATAGTATACAACTAATTCAACGCATTATAGCTGCTAAGGCAGAGCAACGCCTGGTAGGGTTTGCTCGTTTCATATATAGCTGGGATACGAAAGGGTAATTTGCCAAGCGACCTGGATCCAGCCTCATTGAATATTTCACCCGGAATGGGAAGATCCCAACAAGGACCTCCTTGCGGTACAAGAAAAGGGCCAGGGCCTTGATCGACGGCTGGTAGGACCTCCTCGACGAGACGGTGTCCTCTAATCAGGAGGAAAAGGAAGGGGATGCGAGAGCACTTTGAGGAAACTTATCAGAGCTACTTGTTAGAGCCCTGCCTTTTCAGAAAGGAGGGATAAAAAATAGCGCTGCCATCAGAGGCCCGGCCAATCAGCAATTTGTAAGAGCGTTGGCTGTTAGCAAGGCGGCCTCGCAGCTCCAGGCACCGTCTTAGCATCGGCTCTTCTTCTTTGACTCATCATCCCGACATCCGTCTCATCTCGTGTATGTATGGTATCTTCCTTTATTGTGAAATATATAGGTATATTTAGCTTTTAGTTTAAAACATACAGCTAGTATACTTTAAATAACTAGAGAATTTTTCAAGATGGAAATGGAAGGGGGTGCGGTCAAATAAAACAACACTATATGTGCAATAACGTGTATTGTGCCGACGTTTGGACCCGAAATTCAGGTCTTCATCAGGGCTAAGTATGAAACAAGATAGCAACCAATGAAAGAATATGAAGAAAAAAAAAATATATATATATATATACAAGAAAATTAGTTAATACTTACAGAAAAATCTCTCAAGGTCAATTGTTCTGTAATTATTTATAAACTTTTAGAGAAATTTTACTTTCACTTTTCTATATATGAAGTATAAAGAAAAATTTCCGGTTTTCAACGGAAATACACGTTTTGGGGTCCCCCTGAGTCCAAATAACCAAGTCCCGCAAAATGGTCTGTGTGTGTGTGTGTTTGTGTGTGTTCGTGCGAACCTGAAATTAGGTATTTAGTGTATGTATATGCCCACGATGTGACGGCAAGAATTTCATCATAATTGCTCAAGGGAGGGGGTACTTTATTTAATAACTTTTTACGTTTTTTTCGATTTTCTCAAAAACGGGTCTAAATATTTTGATAAAACTGAGTATTTGACATATTAATATGCCCGAGATATGACTGGATAAATTTCATCAAAATTTATCAACCGGAGGGGACACTTTACTTAATAAATTTACAGGAGAATATTTGTTTCATTGTAACTAAATGAAGTTTTCAACAACTACATAGATAATTATAAAAACAGACGACTTGGAGTATTATGCTTCCATTGCCGAATTATCACAAGTAAAAAAAACTTTTAATTAATAATAAAAAAAAATAGTGTTTTTTATAGAGTAAATAAAAACAAAAATAAGTGGCAATTAATAAAACACATCGATTTCTAATCTAATTAGGTTGGTAAGTGAAAGTTGTGTGTAGTTCCGACGCACCAGAGTTTTTTTATAAATATTCCAAAATTACTTGAAATGTAACTAGGAATGCGACTTCGATGTCGATTTTTCTGATATATCGATGATTTGACATCGATATTGTGTAGGCTATGTTTTCTTAACATCTATGTTTTTATTTGTCCCTTTTTTTTCTTCTCAATTAAAAAAGGATTTTAATGATAAATATAACGCTTAAAAATTAACCTCGTTGCATAGTTTTTTTTAATCGGTAATGTAAGCTTGAAAGGTATAATTTAAAAAAAGAAGGTGACAAAGTGACATCTAACAACTAATCAGAGCGATTAGTGTCTTGGCGTACTCGGGTTTTCATTTAATCACTAAAAAGTGTTTTTTAGCTCAGTGTTTTAGCTTAAATTATTTAGAGTGGAGGTTTATGCTTTGTTCCAGTTTGTACATTAAGGTGAACATTATAATTAAAATGCTTCTAAGAAGTAGCGCTAGAAAATATCTTAATAAATATAACTTAAATATCTTCTAAATATAGAAATATCTTTAATTATTCCTTTTACATTAAAGTTTGATTTCCCTTTTCTTGTCAGAAGGTTTCACGAATCATCATTTCAGCGGTCTATAAAAATTAACAGATATTTACAATAGCTTTGCATCATTCCAATAACATTTTTGTTTAATAATGACTAACTTTGGCAAAATAGGATTTTCATTGGCAAGTCTTGACACAAAAAAAAATAGTGAATAGAAACTACAGCATTGTTTGCAAGAATTTTTTTTTTATAGTTACTAACAATAGTCGAGTTAAAGTAACATGTTAATTATCATTCGAAAATTAAACCTATACCTAATCATCATATACAAAAAAAAGTTTATTATTTCAAATAGTTTTATGTATATTTTACGTAATGTGCACATGCGCTGAAGCGCATCTACCAAATCTTTTGAAAAGGGAAAATGTAGTGTCTACGGTTTTTGCATGATTTAATTTCGATTTGCTAGATTTAGTGTTGGATTATAAGCACTAGGCCACTACCTTTATAATCATCGTAAGACGGGTAATTTGGAGGGGGAAAGAAAAGGAACAATATGGTTTGAGTTAGTAATAAATTACAAAGATTTTTTTGTATAGATATTTTTGAAGTGCAGTGATAAAAGATTTTTATTTTGATTAAATATTTATAACGTTTTATTTTATTTTTTCAGGTAGTATTCTGATCTTTAAGGAAGAAAAAAAAAGTATTTAGGGTGAAGGGCTAAGTAGAAGGGCTTTCGTTTTCCAGTCGTCATTTCTAAAAAGGTGATTAATAAATACATTTCTAAACCAAATAAACCATGAATAAATATATTCAATATTTATCTTTTATAAGAGGATTAATTAGGGTAAGATGTTTAATTTACCTTTCTACTATTCAGGTCTATTTTAATTATTTTTAAATTTTTATTTTGTTAACATTTTTGTAAATTAGGAATGAAATCACGCTATCACTATCATAAGAAAAATGATATAATATTCAATTCAAAGTTGAAAAACCCTAAAACCCTTTGAACATATAACTAAGTTTTTTTAAATTTAACTTAAAAATATAAATATCGATTCATATAAAAATAAATCATCAAATGTCTCACAAAAGACATGTACCATTACCTCTTCAACGTATGTACCTTCTGACTATATACATGATCTATGTACTTGAAACATTTACAGATATTCAATATCCGATTCTCTAATTTGAGGCATATCGTATTCGAAATGAAGACCATATTACCATATTCGTTTTCTGACCTCTAATCCCCATTTTTCACACAATCCAATATACTAGGAGGGAATCCTACGCATTTTATTTAAAAATAAAAAAATAAAAATAGCCTGCAAAAATCTGACAAATTCAAATAATCTCACCTCGAGGTACACAGACTGGACGACTATAAGACTAGACCAGACTAGAAGATGGATAATTTACATTTTTTTTTTGTTTAAGTATTTCTTTAAAATTTGATGCCAAAATGTTTATTTATTACTAGCTGTATATCCCCGTTTCACCCGGAATTTCATTTTTCTAATAAACGTGAACAATTCTATAAAAAAAAAATTATACAAATAGATTATTATTCCAAAGCTTTAGGATATAGCACAGACTGGCTGAAGTTATGCAATTTTAATATGGACAGGTGTTCGCACCTTGTATGAAAGAGCCACTGAGCGAAATTTGGAGAATTTAGGACAAACGGTATGGATTTTTATAAAGAACAAAAAAAACAAAACAGAATTTCATCTTTATTTATGTAGATTTGCACTGAATAGAACGAGTTATTAATACCAAACCTTTTTGCAGACCTCTTCATGTATTTTAATTTTTTTTTTTTTGTGAGGGGCGAAAAAAAAAATATTTTTTTAAAAATTTCTATTGAATAAAAGAAAACCAAAGGAGCGTTTTAAATCAAGGATTAAATTTTGACGATTATCATACAGTTTCTAATTACATACCTAATGTATTATTCTCAACCGTATGATATTTATGATTTAAACGTAATGCTATATCTCCATATGGATTTATTTAAATAAATGGAGTTTTTACTTTCATCATTAAAACCTCACCTAAAACTTAATGAATAATATTTGTATCTTAAAATTAGTACAATATGGTGATAGTGGCCCATATCCCGGCCTCCAAGATAGTACTGAAGATTGCCACTAGATGCCAGCACAAACTAATCCTATTGCTTGTACTTCATATTATCATATCTATTTGCAGTAGTATAGCATCTTATAGTAAGAAGAAAGCAATACTTTGCGATATGTATTTGCCGAATTATATATTATATAGATACTGAAAAAAAATTTCACGGATTTTAGATAACAAGGCGCTAAATACGTTCACGTTTTAATTTACTTTGTCTCCACAGGAGTGGGCTAATTTTAAAATTAATGAGCTCGTTTTACACAGAATTTGATATTCTACAACTATTATAGGTAATATTTTTTATTTGGAGTAGCCATCTTCAAATTGCAGGCTCTGAAACATGAGCGTAATAAGTGGCTAAATTGACAATCGGTTTTGGCGAGAAGACTTAATCGATTTTAACTGTAAGGACCTCAGTAGCGCGAAATGTAATGCCTTGTTATTATAGAAAGAACACGATTTCCTCTGAGATAAATCGTTTTCGAGTTAATAGCGAAAAATTGAAAAAAGTACGACAATGTCGATTTTGTTCGCCTATAACATTTGATGGCAACCGATCGGAGGTGGCAGACGTTCACATTTGTTGGCTATGAAATGAGTACTTTTAGCCTATATGATATAAAAATTTCTTCAAATCAGGCAACTTTTTGGCACTCAGCTCTCGGACTATTACATCCTAAGGCTTGATGTAATTTACGTGACACATTCCTGTTTGTTACTATCGAATTTTTGTCTCCACACTCAACTTCTTTCTCGTACATAACAGACACAAAAGCTAGTTTCGGCTTGGCCGAAGATTCGGCTGATTTTTGGCAGAAACCGAAACTGAGGTCGAAACTGGCTGAAACCGAAACCAAAATGACGTTCCATTAGGAATCCCCAGAGAAATCATAGAATTTATGAAATTTTAGGTGTTTTCTAATTTATTCCATAGTTCTGGGAGTATAAAAAAAAACCGAAAATTTTATATTTAATGTAAGAATAAAAGCAGTCAACTACTGTTGTTGTTTCTCCAGTTGGAATTTTTTCCTTTGCGAGGCACTTTCGACCCTCCTGGGATTTGGTTGATCAAGTTAGCAAGCCACCAATTGATGACGAAGGACATATAAGAAAGGATGCAACCATCCATCTTGTTTATCCCAAGGCGGTAGAAGGGAAGAAGGAAGCGATGGTCCGATAAAGACCCTGGCGAGGAATGATGGATAGCATCGGATCCTCTTCGCCTTCTCTTGTCGAGGATCGTTACCACTTCTGTCTCGGCACGTCTTGTTCTTCTTGGAGATTCCTCATCACCTTCCGGGGATTGCACAATGGTAATTATCAGAGTTTATCTTCTGCTGTTTTCTCATAGAGCTTATCGCTCATCTATCATCGATTATCTGTGACGTTCGTTATTTCCATAAATAAACCTCAAGACTAAGCAGTGCTACAATTAAAGGAGTGGGCATAAGAAGTAGGATATCTAGCGTGCGATCATACAGGAATTTTTAATTCAGGACCGAAAATAAGGTAATTTTACTCAACCACTTTCTTTACTTATGTTCTAATTATATAATAAAAATTACTGCCATGAGTCGACCCCCTGTAATTAAAGGGATTCGAATACGAAGTACGATTGTCACCACGTTCTGACGTGATGTACTTGGCACATACCATCAAGTAGAGATGGTTATCGATAACAAAAACATCGATGTTTGCCACTTATGATTGAATTAATGGTTAATATGCATTTATAAAAGAAAAATATCGATAATAGAAAACAAATATCTGACGGCATTAAAACAATTCGTATTATTTAGATTTGGAGGTAAGGTATGGGATCGAAATAAAAAATATATATTTGTTTTCATTAAATATCCTTTTTAATCATATCTTATTAGGAATATTACTTAGTCACCCGTATACATTTTCACTCACAATTTTGTTTTGTTTTGTACACATTGTTTGTTTTGTTTTTTCAGTGAATTTTTACAATTCGTCTCCGGCATTAAATTTTGAAATACAAATAATCGAATGACTTAAACAGCGATAATATTCCCAAATGTACTTAGTCCAGAATTAATGATAATCAACAATATTCATTCGTTAAACAAATGAGTCAAACTGGTTTCAAAAAAATAATTTTTAAGCTTTAAATAAGTTGCGTTTTGATAAGTTGTGTATTGTACTGGTCGCAAATTTAAAAAAAATTGAGTGCGTTGTCTAAATTTATTTAGAAATTAAGGCAATCATATAAGAACTTTGTTAAGTTTCGTATTTTTTCTTCATCTTCCAGCGCATCATTCAAATTAAGAGGGCATTCCATGTTTTGTTTTAAAATCAGATTACAGAAAGCATGTTTGAATTTGTTCCAGTTTATGTGGAGTGCATCCATCATAGCACGGAGGATCCAAGTCCTCTCATTGGGTGACCGTGGGTGAAGATTGAGAGCATGTCTTATTTGATTTCATCTAGTTTATCTGTAAGCTGTTTCCACTTCCTTCTACAGCTTTTTACCCCACCATATAGATTTTGCAGTGGTGGTGAGATCTACCATTTTGGTCCCGTAAGTTTTTTTCTGGCATGATTTCCTGCCCTGCCTGGAGCAGCATTATTACCAGGTATTGTTCATAGTTCATGCATATGCGAATGTACCCAATCTTGGCCCAACTTCGCTATCAGTCAAGCCTTGCATTTCTGTTATTGTCAGATATGCCTTCAGCGACGGTAATTCATATTCGTAAGTAATAGGACTTTTATTTATTGTCAATAAAAACCGATAGCAGTGTGAAACTTTTCCGTTGAGATAACAAGAAAATAAGTTTTATTCTGGATGGGTTTAAGGTAAAAACGGTAGAATTTAGGATTCGGCAGGCAAATTAAAAATAAATAATCAACAAGGAACCCTTTCTGATTAGTCGTAAGCCTGTACTATAAGAATCCATGGAAGGTTATTTATATTTTTATTGACCATACAATTGAACATGAGTTTACAACTTGCATCTTCTTCCCTAATCGTTAATTATTTAATGAACATTACATATTTCAGAGAGGCTCGGTTGAGCCCGAAAAGCATCTCTCAACCGACTGAAGATTAGTCGTTTACTGCTAAGTTATCCAAGACCCTAGTATTACGTCAGTTGCCGTTTTACACCGAAACGGATACACCTCTTTTAATTCTAAGCACTTTGGCAACCCAAATCGTCTTGTTTATCACTTTTTTTGTAAATCATTCCACATAATTCTCCAAGACATCTACCAAGATTGGCAGAGAGGTACCTTTAACATTAAAATAAACACTGAAACTTGGGATCAGAGTTTGCGTATTCTTGAACCAGATTCATTAGCTGATAGCATAACATTAAACATTGTTTAAATTTTAATATGGAAAACTACCGGATAAATAAAATTTTTCCCTCCTGATTAACTCAAATCATTGATTAAATAATGGTAAAAAATAAAATTTCTTCTAAGCTTTCGATTCATTCTTTTATATATAAATTTATATAATAGTTTAGTCAAATTTAGTTCAAAATGTGTGAATTGGTTAAAAAGTAGCAGGGAGAAGGTTTCTTTGCAGTGAATATGCACATAAGTCAGGGGTTCACCTGAAATCTAGTTATTATAATTTGTGTTAAATTAGTCTTAATCGGTCTTTGAAAAATCATTAAAACTCTAATATCTCATTTCTGATAAGATATGTTCACTTTGTTTAATTGCCGTTATCAGTAGCCACTATTTTGGTATTGGTACAACACTTAATTATGAAAACTAATTTTATACAAATACCGTTCAAACTTTAAAAGTCGTTCAATGAAAAGTGAGGGAATTTTATTTAACCACTTATCCACTGAGACAACAGAAAAAAATTAAAACTATTTCTATCGAACTAATGGGATAGCTTCTTAACGTATTTTTTATACTTTTTCTCATATTTTAGTCGTGCACGCGGTCTAATTAGATCGATAGAGAATTTTTTATTTTATTAACTAGAAAAAATATTTGAAAAAAATTCGCTAATGAGATGTCAGATTCAGGCCGACGAAATACAATTAATTATGAATTTTGGTTGATGTGTAAAATTAAAATAAATAAATAAATCTTACACTGTAAGTATATACTTTTTCTTTTGGTTAATTTATTTAAATTAGTTTCAATGAACTAATGTTGAATCGTGGTTTACTTTGTTCACTATAATCTAATTCGATTGCCCTGTATATTTCCCCATTCCTTTTGTCGAAGATCAGACTCACAAAAGGACTTACTTACTTAACTTTAGGGGGCTTTGCGAATTATTTTCTAATCCCTTTGGCCCAAGGAAGAATATTGAAATAAGACAGAGCTTGAGGTCATTTAGGCCGCTGGGTTGGGGGGGGGGGGGGGCGAGTAGGGGGGCAACTTGTTGAGCAGGGCCTATCGATTGCTAGGGTCACGTGACTCACACCCCAGCCGCCACCTCACGCGTTTCTAACCCCCCCCCCCCCCCCACCTCCCCGACGTTATATAGTAAGCCTATTGTACATCTAACCCATATCAAATCCTACCTCTGCGGTAATAATATTATTAGAATATATGTATATTCCTCCCACAAATAAACCTCAATATCACTAATTGATATCGATGAAACTTTGTTCAATTATAGAGCTAACGATTCCCTTCTTCTACATTCTGAACCCTGTTCTATAAAAAAAATTTAATACGTTTCGTAATGTATTTATATAAATTTGATCAGTGGGGTTATTATAACCTATTTACTAAAATTAAACCTTATGTTTAAAGCTTTAAACTTCTCGAATTTTACCTGTACGATACCTTAATTATGCATTCAAATGAAACAAAATTGAATTTACATACTATATTGGCATGTATAACAATAATATCCGACATTTTCAAGGGAACGAAAATTTTTTGTAAACACTCTAACTCTCCCTTTAATTAACAGTCAAAATACCACAGCTAAAGTTAAATATAAAATTTTTCTATAAATTCAATTTTTTTATTTGAAAGCATACAATATCGGGCGATATTAAATTTTAAACATAGTTTTTTTTAGCGGCTCATGAAGTATTTCACTGATCTAATCTAATCTAATTTTTATAAATAATATATATTACGTAACGTGTTAATTTTTTTTTTTTTTTTAAGGAATAGGAAAATTCAGAATTTAGAAGAATAAAATCGTTAGTTCTAGAAATAGGCAAAAATATATATTAATGATGACTTAATCATTGGATTTCATTCAGTTAAGTAATCTATTGTAATAACATAACTTTTTTTTTTTTTTTACCAACATCAAAGAATACTCTTAAGGAAAAGTCCATACAGATTTATATTCCACGAATTAAACTATCCAATTTTCATCATTTGCAATATCCTATTTATTCTTATTTATCATTACCAAATTTCCCTTACAGTCACATACGTTTTCTTTTCTTACATTTTTACTATTGGATAATATCTTGTTTTTTCTTTGCCCAAATGAAATCTTAAAGCTTACGTCGAAACTTTGGCAAAAATAAAATAATTGTTACTCATTGGGAAAAATGGTAGTGCAGTCTGCATTACCAATTAAAGTTAACAGCTTCGTGACTACTTACAATTCGACAATTCGACATGACAACCACGCCTATTTTAAAAATTATAATAATAGGGAACTATTTTTTTTTTTTTTATTTAAGAAAATTTCTTCCTAAATTTTCTTGAAGGTAACTGTTATAAACCATGATGCAGGTACCTGTTATGACCACAACTTTCCAGCATGCAGGTCCTTTAAGTAGGTACCTGGGAGGAATCATTACAAAAAAAAATGATACAGTGGAAGACATAAAGTCTAGAATCGCTGCTTGTAACAAGTGCCTTTATGCCATGTTTAAAGCCCTTAAAGTCAAACATCTTTCCAGGAGTGCAAAGCTACAGCTTTACAAAACTATAATCATACCAATATTAAGAACATGGGAAGGAAGAGTTCTGAGGAAACTGTTTGGGCCCATAAAAGATATAGATGGGTACAAGATAAGAAAGAACTTCAGAATTTAAAGAATTATTTCTGGACCAATGTCTGGGTTAACGCAATAAAGAAAAGAAGATTGGGCTGGCTGGGGCATATGGAAAGGATGCCTTCGACGAGATTGCCTAGACAAATGCTGTATGGTCATCCTGGAGGATGATCTTCAGCAACCGAATATACGACAATGGCGTGCCACGGCCACGGACAGAGTGGAATGAAAAAAAAAATGTTAAAAAAATGTAAGTATCAAACAGCTCGTTTTACCTGTACGATGATATCTTATTCTGCATTTAGAACGAAACACATCATTTACAAAAGTTTGGCGACACTAATCTTCAGAACATAACAAATATAGAGCCAAATGGTAAGGTATGAAAATTAACGAAAAAATATCTTCAAAATAGAAAAAGCAATGAATAGAAACTTGTTAATACTTTATAAAGGATGCTCTTTTATGTGTATGTTGCTTATATATATATATATATATATATATATATATATATATATACATATAAGTTATGTAGGTATCAAGATTGCCAATAACCGCACCCCACGACCAATTATTACCTTTAAGTACCTATGCGCTCATGAATATGAAGTTTATATTTATTTAATTTTAAAAATGCCTCTTCTTGAATAAAGTTCAGCTAGAATTAAATTAAGTTCTTCGAGTAATAATATTGCATCAAATTCAATTCAGGAGCATTAACCTAAGGGAAATAGTTAGTAAGAAGAGTTGAAAGGCTTTCTGAATAAGTTGCTGAACGAGTTGAGAATAATTCGGTTTCGCAGTCTTAGAACAGCTGTCTCTCTTTCTCTCTCAAAGTAAAATAGAACCAAATTCGTTTCCAAATTTACTATCTATTTAATTATAGAGTTTTACATTTCACATTGCTAAACTTTAGTTCTATTTAGATTACAAAATTTTGCTATACGACTAATGAAACCGTCCACAATAACAAGAATATAAATCTGGAGCTACACACAACTTCCACTTACCAATTTACTTTGATTACAAATTGACGTATTTGTTCAAAGCCGTTCCTCGAAGACACACATTTTTCCACATTCATTTACTTATTTTTTTTTTTTTCTGTTAACCTCTAAAGTACCTACACCTAAAATTTTTAGTATTGAATAAAAGGTTTTACTTGTGATAATTCGGCAATGCAAGCAAAATACTCCATCGCGTCTGGCTTTATTTACCGTTTAGTTACCATGAAACAAATAATTTCCATTTGATGAAAAAAACGTCTTTAATCAATATATATGATAAAGCAAAGTGTACAATGTGCGTGCCGAAAAGGCTCAAAAACGACTCAACGCACGTTTAAGAGAGTTATGTCAGCGTGTTGCTGTAAAACCCATAACGGAGAAGAAGATTTCTGTTTTTCTCTTAAGGGTGAAAAATTGAAGAGAAAAGGACTGGAATTTTAAGACTCTCGCACCATTTAATTAGCCTCTCTGAGATTGAGATACGAGGTTATGAATGAAAAATGTAGTTCGAGCTTCAGGCTACCAGGAAGTGCAAGGTTGCGTTCACTCAATGTTTATTGTTCATTCATCCCGTTCAGTTTGTAAAGGTTAAATATTTTTTCAGCTGTTCTTTTTAAATTACTTTTAAAATTGCTTCACCATTTCTTTCTAAATAAAATAATGATTTTACATATCTGCAATCAATTAGAAAACCGACTGGATACCTTACAAAATTAATTTTCTCATAAGAAGGTTAATTGATTTACACATTATATTTAATCAATATATAACATCTACTTAAGTAAATTTAATGCAATATGACTGAACATTTTTTAGTAGTACAGTGAGCGAAATAAAGAGACATAAAGCAAAAAAGAAGAGCTGAATTGACTGATTATAAATCGAAAATAAAAAGTTTGAAGTGTTCTTATTGTATGCAATTATGAAAAATGGTTTTATTACTATGTATGATGAGCATTCCAGTTGATAAAATGACTAACTCCAATTACAGCATTTTTTCAATAAGATTTTATCACCCCTCATAGTTCAGGATAAAAAGAAATATGATCAAAACTTGTGCCCTCATGATATTTTGGTTTTCACTTTGTAATAGTAGGTGCAGTGTACGGCCAAATAACGGTGGGGCGGGGGATATCTTATGGGAGATTGAACTGGAAGAAAGGTCTTAAAAAAAAAGTTTCTATGAATCTTCGGTAGTTTCTAAACTTCTGGATCTAATAGGACCATCACAGTCGTCGGCGCTTAAGTTGTAATCGAAATATAGTTTTTTAACTAATATATTTTTCAACCATAATCTAATAACTTATTATCTGCTAACTGCTTGGAATGGGCTTATAGAATTCAGAATCACAGAAACCATCAAAAACGATGCATGACTCGACAAAGTTGCAGCAAAATTAATTGTTCATTCACCATTTTCAACCCCCTTTAAAGTATATAGGGTTCCTTTTTTGGGCGGACTCTGCAGATATCGAATCTTAATATTGATACGATGTTAGAAGTTTCAAGAAAGTGCTAATTTTGTTCTATATTTCCTTTAATTTTAAAGTTTTTCTGCCATTATAACTACCATACAACTACCGGAGCGAAGCCGGGCACCCTAGCTAGTTATAAATAATATTTTGTCATTAAAGACGTACTGCGCATGCGTGGGCTCAATTTCGATGGAATATTTTTCTTTTTTTCTCCTGTTTAGTTGATTTTTTCATATTTCATATTTAGCCATTTCTTACACTGTTAATTTATCCATATAAACAAAATCAAGTGTACTTAATAGAAAAAAACAGAGCTCCTTCCCCATTTAAGCCCCCTCAGAACATTGTAATAATGAAAAAACTTACCTGATATTAATAAAAATACTTGATTCTTATTGAATGTGACGACTTTGCTCAAAATCGTTAAAGCAGTTTCTGAGAATGCGATAAAAACGCAAATATGGGAATCAAAGTTATTAAATAAAATGCCCCATCCGTTTAATCGATTTGGATGAAATTTTAGCTGTCACCTCGGGGGTATATACATACATCTATTACCCAGTTTGATCAAAATCGTTGAGCCGTTTTTGAGAAAATTTAAAAAAAAAAAAACGTAAACAATTGTTAAATAAAATACCCCCTCCGTTATGCAAATTTTGATAAAATTTTTGCTGTCACATCGCCGCCATCTATATATATATAGGCACTTTATTTAGTAAATTATGGTTTTTTTTTTATTTACTCTAAAAACCGCTATAACGATTTTGATTAAACTGGGTATTTGATTTATGTATATGCCCGCAATGCGGCACCCGAAATTTGATCAAAATTTGTCAAAAGGAGGAGGCACTTAAAAATAAAAAAAAAATTATTTTACCTTATATATACGTAATGCTCAGTAAATACGTGATGCTCAAATTATATAAAGCATTTAAGGTGTGAAAGAATATGGTATAAGATAATGTTTAATTAAATATATTTTAGTTTACACTTTTGTTCCATAATAGATTCCCGAATGTGATTTTAGAGGAACAGTAATCTTGCCTTATTCAGAAAGGCATAAGAGACAAAATTTATTACGAGACGTAAATACTTCTAACTTCTATCGATTCACCTTTACGATATATTTAAGGAAAGCAAATCGCTGTAAAAAACAACCAAGCATTAAAAAAAAATTCGGATGAAATTAAGTCCCTTAAAAAAAGGAACAAGCAATAATGAATCAAAAAGTACTGAGAAATTTTAAGTTTTGCAATACAGATATATTATAACGTATGGAGATATACACATATAAGCATATGAATGTAGAAAAGTATGGTGTATACAAATTATCGAAACACATCGATTTCTAATCTGAGTAAGTTAATTAGTGAAAGTTGTGTGCTGCGCCCATCGCACCAGATTTTTTCTTATCAAATTTATCATCATTCGCTATATACGAACACTCGTATACACCAGATAACTCGAATATTCGAAGAGCTATAATAATAACCATTCTGATGGTGACAATCCGAACAAACCTAGCGCCCCCAAACAAGGCCAACAAAAGGTAACGAGGGGCGCCCTAATGTTGGCCTGGGACCTCAGAGATAAGCCTCGTTGAATGAGTCCAAACTCGACGGACTTAGCGGCAAATGTTTCCTCAGGGATCAATAAATCCCCGCTAAGCCTCTGTAGGCTCTATCACTTTGCATAGTGTATCCTTATAGATATGAAGTGAAAAGATAGTTTTATTATTAGGACAAGGCCCTCTCAGGATACATGCAATGATCAATGTTCCATTTTTAGTATCAATGGCCCTACTGTGTCTTGGATTGACTAGATTGACTCTGATTTTTGTTTTTGGTTTTTTAAAGAAAAATTGTAACTTCAATGAAATCCCTGTCAACATTTTTACATCCCTGTCAACATTTTTACTCATTTCAACAAATTTCATATTGTACAGAAGATTTTTTTCTTTTTCTTTTTTCCTAATATTTACCAAACATGCATTAGCATCCCAATTATGTAAATTCGTTTTTACTATCACTTTCCTAGATATATATGAAATACATATTTTGTAGGAAATACACGTTTTGGAATCCCCTGAATTCATAAAACCAAGTCCCGCGAAATGGTATGTGAGTGTGAACAGACTGGCTCAGAAACGATTCGTCGTAGGAATTTTAGGTAGGTTATGCCCGTGATGTGATAGCTAAGATTTCGTCAAAATATAGGGGACGCTTTATATCATCTTTAATCATAATGAAATATTCTTTAATATGAGCTAGATTCTATCATCATGTAAACGACATGATAGGGGTTAAATGGTCAAGGAAAAAAATCTTCATATAAAGTACATTTGATTTTATTTATTAGAGTAATAACAATCCCTTATTATTCCTAGAAACAATTTAATAGGGGTCACCTGTGATCTAATGGTTATCATAGCCATCTAGAATACTAAAGGTCGCGGGTTTGCGTCCTGCGGTGGCCCTAGGATGTTTTAAAGGGAGTAAAAAATCATTTTCTATGCTGCCCCTCAGATAGGACGTAAATTGGAGGTCCCGACCCTATGCGATGTCAGGTACTCATTAAAGACCACAATCCTAATTATACCTGGGTAGGTAAATTTTGGACTCCCACTGTAGCATTGTCCCATTAGCCTTATTGGCATAAAATGACGTTAAACAAACAAACCAAGGGATCACCTGTGGTTTAGTGGTTAGCATAGCAGCCTATAATACTAAAAAGTAGCGGGTTCGCGTCCCGAGGTGGCCCTTGGAATTTTTAATGGGAGTAAAAATTCCTTTTCTATGCCGTCCCTCGGACAGGACGTTAAATGGAGTTCCCGACCCTATGCGATGTCAGGTACTCGTTAAAGACCCCTATCCTATTTATACCTGAATTGGCAAAATGTAAGAATATTACTGTAGCATCGCCCTATTAGCCTTAGTGGAATACAGTGACGTTAAACAAACATACCAACCAACAATTTAATAATCTAATAGAAAAAAAACAATTTTTGATTTCCTAGAACAAAAATTTCATTTTCCGGTTGATACTAAATAATTATAATAATTTCTACTTTCAGAGTATTTTCGGTAGCACTTGAGTATGCCATTTAAAAAAAAAATAATGGCTATTTTTATTCAAAGAAATGAGGGGTGATACGTGCAAACATGCTGCGACAGATTTTTTACTTTCACTTACCTATGTATGAAATATATAGTAAGTGGAAGTATTGCGATCGTGAAAATTTTCGACTTTCGGTTTTCAACGGAAATACACGTTTTGGGGTTCCCTGAGTCGAAATAACCAAGTCCCGCGAAATGGTCTGTGTGTGTGTGTGTGTGTGTCTGTGTGTGTGTTTGTGTGTGTGTGAACAGACTAGCTCAAAAACTATTAATTGTGTGAACCTGAAATTGGATATTTAGTGTATATATATGCCCGCGATGTGACAGCAAAAATTTCATCAAAATTGGTCAAAGGGTGGGGGGTACTTTATTTAATAAATTTTTACGTTTTTTTCGATTTTCTCAAAAACGGCTCTAAAGATTTTATTAAACTAAGTATTTGATGTATTAATATGCCCGAGATATAACTGTAAAAATTTCATCAAAATTGATCAACCGGAGGGGGGACTTTACTTAATAAATTTTATATCATTTTCATGTGTTTTTTTTATTTACTCAAAAACAGCTTTAAAGATTTTGATCAAACTGGGTATTTGACGTATGTATATGCCAAAGATGTGACAGCAAACATTTCATCAAAATTGGTCAAACGGAGGGGGCACTTTATTTCATAACTTTTTTTCCAATTTTTACCTTTTTTTTCGATTATCTCAAAAACGGCTTTAATGATTTTGATCACATTTGTCATGTTTAATGAAAATTAGGTGTTCAATAATATCAGGTAAGTTTTATAAGTATTCAAATTTTCGGGAAGGGGCCTTTTTTGTTTTCCTATAAAGTACCTTTCTTCTCCTACGCCTGAAAATAGGAAATGGCTAAATATGATATATGAAAAAAATCAAGTAAACAAATACAGGAGAAAAAAAGAAAAATATTCCGTCAACTCATACTCGTAAAACACCTTGAGCTCACGCATGCACCTTACGCCTTTAATGACAAACCAATGCGTTATAATAAAAGATGTTCTGTTCATTTAATGAGAATTATTTGTTTCATGGGAACTAAATGAAATATTATAAAGAATTATAAAATCAGACGACTTGGAGTATTATGCTTGCATTGCCGAATTATCACAAGTAAAAACTTTTATTTAATAATAAAAGAAATCAGTGTTTTTTTTTTTTTGAGCAAATGAAAACAAAAATAAAAAATGAATGTGGAAAAATGTATAACTTTGAGAAGTGGCAATTAACAAAACACATTAATTTCTAATCTAAGTTGGTAAGTGAAAGTTGTGTGTTGCGCACACGCACCAGAGTCCAACCTTTCCTCTTCTTATAAAATTACCTTTAATTTTCTTTATTTGGAGTAAATAACGAATTTATAAGAAACTATCAATTTGTTACTGTTATTGCTAGCATTTATTAATTTTTTTCGGAAAACCTAATTGCTTTGATTTTAAAAATAATCTATTCAAATAAAATCTTGGTGTTCGGAACTAATGCAAGACTTAGATATTCCCTTAATTAAATAATCAAAGTCGGGAAAAAATTTATATTATGGAACTAGCACTCAGCTTCAATCAGACTTCTTTTTCTCCGGCAGTTCGATTACAATTTAATCAGCGATAAAAAGAAAAATTAAGAACTACTTTAAGATTCATCGGATCATATTTCTTTCGCGTTACTTTTCTCAGTGAGGACCTCAAAGTAATAAAAATGTATATTTCATCATTAGAATAATTTAATTCAGTAATGTGACTGCTACGACTTTATTTTAATTTAAATGGAAATGAGATTTTTCCCTTTCGGCTTTATTTCTTTATTTAAATATTTCCAATGAGGAAAATAATCAATCTTTTGGACGTTAGAGGCAGTGGCTAGTTTTCTTATTTTTCTTTTTTTTTTTTTTTGTCATTAGGTGCAGCTAAATACATACATTGTTCTCGTAGTATAAACTGAAGATTCCACGTTCTTAACGTGTTCAGTCCATTTTTTGTGAATATTGTTTTATAGCGCATTATAGTAAGCCATTTCGAATACTACAAATCTTGTGTAGTTTACACGAAAACAGCGAGTTCAGACCTTAAGATATTTACAATTCTTTTTTGGGGGCACACGTAATTACAATTCTTTTTTGGTCATTAATTCCTTTTGGACTAACAAATAATGTATTGTATTTTTATTAACATTACCATTATTTGAAAATATATTGGGCAAACACTAATTTTCCCATTGATTTAGAGTTACTAGGTTGTGTTCTATACAAGATTTAAACACTGTTTATGCTCTCCTGTAAAATTTGTAAAATGTGACTGAACACGTTCTTAGCTTTGGTTCTTCAACTATGACAGTTCTGCATCCTGTAACGGACGAAATCAAAGAGATGTTTTGACAACACCGGAGGCTTCGAGAACGGGATCGGAAATGTTCGGGAGTGTTCGAGAGTGTTCGTAGGCCACAATATATAAATAAATGAGGGAGAGATCACAGAAGAGAAAGATTCGATCACGATCGGAACGGACTCACGGTTAGCTCAGTGGTAAGAGCGCTGCGACGTAGATGCGGAGGACCTGGGTTCGATTCCCGGCCGTGGTCGAATCTTTTATCTTCTAATAAAATAGTTTAAAAATTATAAATAAATGAGGAAGCAGGATCGGAGTCCATTTTGTAAATCAGAGCGTGATTCAACCTGGATAAAGTTACATTTAACTATTCTGCTGCAAGTGATATTGTTTGAGTTCTCGTTGTTTGTTTGACAATTTCTGTTGTAATTTTACTTCAATTAAATTATTCAAACCCGTATCAGTTTTACAATACTAGATACTTTTACTATGCTAAAAATGGAAGTAAATAGTTCCCATTTATGTTTCATGGAAATCCCATAATATATCAATGGAATAAAGCCTACGTCAGTACTTACTTAATAAGACCAAACTACTAATAAATTAAAAAACCTCTTTACGTGACTAAGTAGCAAGACATATTTAGGATTTAAAGAGTTGAATTTTGGGGCTCTATAAAATTTCTCTTGCTTCCAACCTTTACAATCTTAAATCCTTCATTGAGTCTCATTTTTCATCCTCAAGTAGTCACTTTATTAAAAGGAGGTTATGGCTGTGAAGAGATTCGGAAGGTCTATAAAACTGTAATAAAAAAAAGTTTGTATACAGTTTACTATCATCATGTCGATAACGTATAGGGAGTGACTCACTATAAAAATATTTTTTTCCTTTCCACCTTCCTCCTCGTCCTAAAAGGAACTGAAGTAAATTTAGGAAAAAATATATGATTCGACCCATATACGGGTTCATAATAAAGTTACCGCATATTATCTCAACACGAAATTTCCTTTTCTGAGGGCATAAAAACTAGCTAGAGAGCTGGAAAAGCTGTTGTGGTACTTTACCTCTACCGTTTAGAGTTCTGGCTCAATTTTATTTTGCATCCTGAAAGTTTGCTGATAAGATTGGTGCTTGATTTTTTAAAATTATTGTGACGGAAAAGGGTTTAATTATTTTTCAAAGTACATGACCGCTACTGTGTGACAGGCTAGGGAGTGACAAAAAGAGCTTTGTTGTTAATTTTAGGGAATGTTGAAAGGAGCTTGAAAATAAGATAGCAGTGCTATTTACCAATGAGGTAATAAATAGAAAAAAAATTTAAATATCGTTCAGGCGGTTGTCGATTTATGACAAGTGATGATGATAATACGATAATTTTAGAATCATCCTTATCTCAAATCACACTGAACATCCCTGTAGTAAAATCATAAATAAACTAAATTATAACTTTACATCTCACCTAAATCCTACATTTCTCTTTCTGTCAAGCATGACCTACCTCTTGGAAACAAACAATAGAATCGGTAGAAATATATTAGATGATAATAAATTTTTATTTAAATTCAATATTTGTTAAGTGAAAGTCTAGGAAACAAATATCTTTCCTAAGTCCTTAATAAGTAAAAAAATGCAAACTTAATTTTTGAGTTCAGATTGGTAGCTCCTGAAATTAAAAGATTTCAACCAACGAAATAAACAGCTTAGCATAACGCTGTGTTTACACTTCCCCTGAACATCGGAAAGCCACTCCGTGTTTTTGGCTTTACTTTTTTTTTTTTTTTTTCAACCGATGTTTGTTTTTACTGGTGTGATTTTTTTTTCTTTCAAAAGTAAACCCAGCTTATAATAAAAAAAAACAACAAACAAACAATACTTAAATTTCTACAACTAATTAATTCCGAATAGGGGAAAGTGCCCCATAATGGGATGGTTGCCTAGTATGGGATATGGGGTTTCTGGATATAAATAGTTTGTACTGTAACCTCGCTTTTATTCTATAAATTTGAAGATTAATATTGCATTGGCACATAACCGTGTCACATTGTTATACATTCTCACCCTGTTAGATTATTTTCAGTAAATTGTTGTTTTAGGGTACAACAACTTTTTTCGTGATTATTTTGACCGATATTTCAGGCCTCAATGTAAGTCGAATTCCCTTAGTCATTGTTTTATCTTAAATGTCGAACAATTGATTATAATATTTGCTAACTGCTTTCTTTTTTTTACTTTCACTTACCTAAAAATAAGAAATGGCTAAATACGAAATATAGAAAAAATCAATTAAATGTATAGAGGAAAAAACAAGAAAAATACTCCGTGAACTCACAAAACTCGTTGAGCCCACGCATGCGGAGTACGCCTTTAATGACAGGCCATTGTTCATAATTAAAGCCGTTCTGTTCATTTGAGAAGTGGCAATAAAAAAACGCATTAATTTCTAATCTAATTAAGTTGGTAAGTGAAAGTTGTGTGTTGCGCGCACGCACCCGATTTTTTTTTATTACATACTGAAACAGAACAACCTCTAAAAAAAAAAAAGAAAGAAGCCACATCCCCTCATATTGGATTCCCATTACTTCCTATTATGGGATATCCCATATTGAGGCACGTTTTTATCACTGAAATAAAAATAGTTATTATTAGATTAAAATGAGTTTAATGGAATATTTCTTTAAACACTGAGTTACAAACGTGTATTTTTTGTGATAAAAATTTTAGAAAATGAAGAAACTTCAGTTCAACGTTCCTACTGTGGAGTGTCCTGCCATAATAGCTGTTTTGAACTGTTGTACTCATAATCCACAAATTTCCTTTGTAATTTGTGAAAATTTTTTGTCAAATTACTGTATTACCAAGTTTTGATTATTTAAAAATTATAAAAAAAAAGTATGTGATTTTTTTTTGTAACATATAAATATATATATATATATATATATATATATATTTATTTATATTCCCTACCTTGCCGGTTAGGCTATGTGGGGTTTCCCGGGCCAGGGGTGAGTGAGGGGGATTAATGCTGAGTAAATTATTAAATATCCCCTGGCTCCAGGTTTTGTACTTGCTATCTTCGGGTTTCCGATCATAAGTTGTCATGGGCATTTACAACATATTGTATTGTAACGTTTAATCTTCAAATATAAAACATATGGTTTAATAACCCAGATCGTTTGTTTGAACACACTAAGCGGTTGGAACGAACTGTTTAGTTCTAGATTGTTGGACCTCCATCTACGGCGTTCCACCAGCTTCCACAAAGATCTCGAACCTTCCAGAAGGTTTTTACGACTATATATAAGGAGCGAGTGACTGGGCCTATTAGTCTTAGTCTGTTTCTTGACTGTGAAGCTCGAGTCTTATGATTATTGTGCTACAACGTTATCAATTTTGTAACCTGTTCGAATATTTGAGTTGTATTAATTCGTTTGGCATTGATTATTGTATATTTCTTTTGAATAAATATTTGTTACCCACATAACAGTTACAGTATTATAAACAAATTTTCCTTTAATGAAGGAAACTTGTTGACCGTAGAAGAATATGAGATGGAAATGGTTGGGGGTGCGGTCAAATGAAAACACTATATGTGAAATAACATATATATTGTGCCGACGTTTCGACCCGATATTCAGGTCTTCTTCAGGGCTAAATATAAAACAAGATAGCAACCAATAAATATGAAGAAAAGAAAAATTAATAAATAAATAAAATAATGAGTAATATATGTATCTATATACATATATATTGAAAAAATGAAAATGAGTTAATAATTGCATAATAGAATAATATAATTTTTTTTTTTTTTTGTGTGGAATTAGATATTTATATTCTTTTGTTCATATATCTATTCTTTTGTTCTATTCTATTACTCATATTCTTTTGTTAAATATCTAATTCAACACCAAAAAAAAAAAAAAAAAAAAAATTATGTTATTACACTGGTCGAAAAAATTTAACTTTTTTTCACAAGAATTAAAATAACAGATTCTAAAAGTATTTTTCGTGCTGAATTCAAATATAATTACAGTTTTTCCCCATCGGGCAGGAGTTTTGTGTGATATTCATTTGAATTTTTTATAATATTCCAAAAAATCCGTAACTAGCTATCTAACTCAAAATTATAACTACTGATTCTGACTTACCTAGAAAGTGGTAGATAGTGATTTTCAGGTATATTTTGCATCTGGAACGTCTCTCATTTTAGTCCAACATTAGTCAGCCAGCATATTGGAGCTCCACTTGCCTTGGTACCTCTTCTCTATTGTAGAAATTTGCTGATGAAAACGCTCACCGTGTTCATCGCTGACAGCTCCAAGGTTTTCGGGGAAGAAGTCCAAGTGAGAGTCCAAGAAGTGAATTTTTAAAGACATGTTGCATCCCATAGCTTTATAAGAATGCAGAAGATCAACCACTATGACACGATAGTTTTCTGCTTTATGGTTTCCAAGAAAATTGCAACACAAACTTTTGAAAGACTGCCAGGCTGCTTTCTCCAGTGGATTTAACAGTCCCTCGAAATGTTCATCAGCAATTAATGATCGGATTTGTGGTCCTATAAAAACTCCTTCTTTCAATTTAGCATCACTGACTTTGGGGAATTTCGATTTCAAGTACAAGAATCCATCAGAAAGTTTATCCATAGCTTTGACGACATTTTTCATAACCCCTAACTTAATATGCAATGGAGATAAAAATATTTTTTCAGGCTTCACTAAAGGGACACATGCCACATTTTTCTGGCCAGGGATAAGAGATTCACGTTTTGGCCATGACTTTCTAACGTAGTGAGACTTCTTATCTCTGCTGTCCCACTCGCACAAAAAACAGCAAAATTTGGTGAACCCAAGTTGCAAACCAAGCAATAGAGCAATGACCTTTAAATCGCCACAGATATTCCATTCATATTTTCCATATTGTATTTTCTCTAAAACTAGTTTCATATTTTCATATGTCTCTTTCATATCAGCGGCATGCGCTACCGGTATTGATGGAAGTTTATTGCCAATATGTAGCAGCACAGCCTTCAAACTTACTTTAGAGGAGTCTATGAACAATCGCCACTCATCTGGCCGGTGTTGAAGCCCAAGAGTTTCCATAACTGAACAAATATTATTAAAAAACACAATACCATTTTCTTCAGAGAAGTATACTTTGAAAACACTATGGCGGCTACGATATCTACTAATTCTTACATCTTTTTGGAGTAGATTCCACCCCTTGAGTCTGGAAGCTAAAACTTCCGCTTGCTGTTTAGACAGATTTAAATCGCGGATCAGGTCACTAAGGTCTTGCTGATTGGAAAAGTATGGTTCTGATGAACAGCTACTGGCTTCATATGTAAGATCATTTTTATTTTCATCTGAATCATTCGGAGTTTCAGTCAGGTCAGAACCAGAGTTATCACTTAAGGTTGTATCTGCATATACTGGTACGGGGAACTCTTCACTGTGTAAGACAGGTCTCATTGCAGATTGCAAATTCGGATACTTAACTGTATATTTTATTTTAGATGTGATTCCTTTAATATTTGTCAAACAAAAATAAAAGTCAGTTAAATGATCCTTCGGTTCCCTCCAAATCATGGGAATTGCAAATGGCATATGATGTGTACCATTTTTCCACCCAGTCAGCAGTCTAGCACACGAAACACAGCATGTATTTGGGGCCCAGCTCTTATCAAAATCACCAACTTGACAGCCAAAGTAAAGTTTATAACACTTCTTTACAAGTGGGGTCAAATTTCGCCTCTGAGACTTGAAGGTCAGCTCACCACAAATATAGCAGAAATCATCTGCATGATTTACACAATTTCTTGGCATGATGAAAAAATAAAGCACAGAAATACAACATGCACAACATACACAATACACTTCTAAACAGAAAGAAAGGAAATATTTCACTACTCAACAATCTCACAGTCAGCTCAATACTGACACATCACAATGCCAAACAGGTCTGAACATGTCTAAACAACAACAATGAACAACAATGAATCTGCACAGTCATGTTTTATTGCGCTTCAGCATGACATTGCAAATAATTTCAATAATACAGCTTGAGTAAAATAGCTACATATGAGGTAACGGTTCCTATGATAGGTCAAAGAAAACGCTAAAATCATTTACAGAAAAACTATGCCTGATGGGAAAATTCTGACTACATATCTGAATTCAGGATGGAAAATGCCACTAGATTCACTATTCAGATCTCTAGTGAAAAAAACCTTGTCGACCAGTGTTATTAACTCATTTTCATTTTTTCATGCATATATATGTATATAGATACATATATTACTCATTATTTTATTTATTTATTAATTTTTCTTTTCTTCATATTTATTGGTTGCTATCTTATTTTATATTTAGCCCTGAAGAAGACCTGAATATCGGGTCGAAACGTCGGCACAATATATATGTTATTTCACATATAGCGTTTTCATTAGACCGCACCACCAACCATTTCCATATCAAATTTTCCTTTATATAATTGACTTTATATCATAGTCCATAATACGGGATATGTATCTCATATTAGGACACCCCCCCCCCCATATTAAGAGCCTATTTTCAAAAAGTACAAATTTTACTTATTTCACATTTATCATAATTACAAATTTCAAAAAAGAAGATATGGGATGTTTTTCATTTTTGGTGTGGCTACTGACACTTCTATATGTACAACATTTTTTGAATTGTCTAACAAGGGGAGGCTACGGACGTGGGGTCACCGATTACAATGAAACTTTTTTTCGAGTTTCTATATCCAAAAATATTAGATACGTGTCCGAGGGTTCTTGCCAATGGGCCTTCTGAGCCCAGAAAAAAAAAATTCTTAGGAACGAAAATAGCCAAAAATTGCATCAACAAAGTTGCCGCTGCTCAAAGCTCCTTCAACCAATTTAAATGAAATTTTCAGGCATGTCAGAGTATTGAAAAATATTAGACACGTGTATAGGGGATTGGCGAAATTAGCCTCTGGAAGCCCAGAATAAATCATTCAATATTGTGGTATATACGTGCTCTGGGTAACGTTAAAAATCAATTCCATTACTTTGTAAATTGAATAAATTACTTTTTTCAGCTTTTTACGTCAAAAACTAAATATTTGTATTTAAATATTATTAAATATTTAACAGGAAATATTTTTCATGAAAAAGCATTTTTTGCTTAGACTGAACAAAAATTTTCAACCAAAAAAAAAAATTACTATTTGAAATATGTTTCAGTTTTTATGTAAAAAGCACAATTTCATAGTTAATTAAAAAAATATTTAAGATAATTTTGCGAAACATTGAATTCGAAAGTTTGAATTTTGAATCTGAAAGTATTTCCATTGTTGTTTTCCCTTGCCCAAAGAATTAAGGAATTATTTTATGATTGAAAACCTTTGTTAATAAAAATTAAGAATAATAAATCTTTGGAAGACGACAACTGTTTTTATTGAATTAAGGGATTGCAGTTATAAACACAGTATGAACTTCTAAATACAAAAAACAGGGTCAACGACATGTAATATAAATAAACATGACAAACTGATTAGGTAGGTAATTCCTTCTCTCAGGTTTGTGGAAAATAACTTCACTCTCCCATTGGCATTCGTCCTGTACGTATCTACTGCGAAAAGTTTGTTCTTAAACATATTAATTGGATTATCTAGCATTTGATTTATTTGGCATCTCTTGGGCATCTTTTTTGGATTTTGATTAATCGACATTTCTCTGTCACTAATTAAATCTTCTTTTTTTTCATTGTTAAAAAATATGAACGGTCAAAATTTGGACGACTGTTTTAGTCATCTTTGTTATGATAAGAACATCGTGAAACAAGGTCATAAATATTTTTGGGGAATCAACAAAAAATTTTTTGGTGACAATCTCCTCCAAGCAAGGAAATTTTGTTATGAAAAATATTTCATGTTAAATATTTATTTATTATATTTAAATATAAATTTAGAAGATAAAAAAAAGAAAAAAAAGAGAGGAAAAAAAAAACTTCGTCTCAAAATAATTTGTTTTTTAATATAAATATTTAGTTTTTGAAGTAAGAAGCTGAAAAAAACGTAGTTATTCAATTTACAAAGTAATGGAATTGATTTTTAACGCTACCGAGAGCGCTTATATAACACAAAATTGAATGATTTATTCTGGGCTTCCAGAGGCTAATTTCGCAAATCCCCTATACACGTGTCTAATATTTTTCAATACTCTGACATGCCTGAAAATTTCATTTAAATTAGTTGAAGGAGCTTTGAGCAGCGGCAACTTTGTTGATGCAATTTTTGGCTATTTTCGTTCCTAAGAAATTTTTTTTTCTCGGCTCAGAAGGCCCATTGGCAAGAACCCTCGGACACGTATCTAATATTTTTGGATATAGAAACTCGAAAAAAAGTTTCATTGTAATCGGTGACCCCACGTCCGTAGCCTCCCCTTGTAAGCAATTTAGAGCCAACCAATTTAATATTAAAAAAAGTATCCCATAGTAGGGCACTTTCCCCTATATATTGTTTGAATGAGATTGAGACGGAAATTTAGAAAAACAATGAGAATTTAGTATAGCAGAGAGGTGTAGCCAAGGAAGGGAAATTGCTACTGTAATAGGTTCCCTTCAAACGGGGAGAGGGGTTTAATAAAACAAATGCAGGGGAAGACCCAAGGCAAGAGACAGGGATACAATTATCTTGGAATAAAAGATCGGTTGAGGACCCTGCAACTGACTGCTTACGCAACGTCTATTGGAAACCTCACCCCCCCCCCCCCCGTCCTTGCCTGCGCCAATTTAACTTTGCGTCATTCCGCTGACGCCACACCGGCTGACGTTTATAGGCTTTTATAATTATTATTATGTACTATTAAATAATATTTATTAAAATAAAATAAAAATTTCTTTGTGGCAATAATCTTTATCCTTATATATATAAAAATCTCGTGTCCCGATGTTTGACTGAGGTAAACTAAGAAACTACTCAACCGATTTCAATGAATTTTGGCTCAATGTGTATAGTTTTGTCCAACTTAAAAGATAGGATATTTTTTATCTTGATTATTTACCACAATATATCAGTTATTGCTAATTATTGCAAATACAGTAGGTCGTGTTTCGATTTATTAACATGGTGTCATATATCGATTTCATAACATTTTTGTTGTTTGTCGGGGGTAAAATCAGAAACTACTCAAGTTATCTTTATAAAATTTGGCTGATTGTCTGTAGTTTTGTACAACTTAAAAGATAGGATAGTTTTTATCTTGATTATTGGCCTCAATATTTCTTTTATTGCAAACTATATGCTTATTATACTACAATTGAGTGTGATTATTTGTAAGTGCTATAAAATTCGAGCAGATGGCGGTGTAAGTTGATTTATTGACGTAAAACTTAATTTTCTTTCGATTTTTTGGGTGGGTAAGCACCAAGTAGCCAAATCCTGCTTGATTTTAATTTTTTCCGGCTTGGACTAGGAAAATCCGTGTTTTACATGGGCAATTGTGAATTCTAATAATAAAAATTGAAAAAACTTATAAAAATAAAATACCCGCTTGTAGTATTTGGCATCATAATTTTATCAATAAAATTTTATTTGTCCATTTTGAATTTATTCTTGCTAATTATAATAATCTCTTACGTGTTAATTTGAACATTGAAAAAAATGTACAAAGCTGAATCGCATTGCTAAAAAGAAAAAAAAAATCGTGTGCCAAAAGAAATAATTATGCAAGATAAATTAAAAGCTTTCATCGAGATATCAGAGCCACGCTTTGTGCCCCACACAGCTCCAAGTGTAGTTCATTAAAACTGTCAAAGGGGAATTTTCTATTGAAGCCTTTGATAAAATTTTAATATATTAGAATAAATTATTTTTAATCCTACAACGATTCTGAACTGATAATTATAATTCCATATACAGCTCCATAAGGTTCATATATTTATATAGTGTGATCCTGGTTCTAATCGATTTTTAAATATAGATTTAATTAGTAATCGTTAAAATAATATCGACGAAGCAAAATTATTTAATGGCGTTTTCAATATATCACTCGTCGAACGGAAGACTTCTCTAACTTAAAAATATATATATATACTTAACGATATATATTCAATATACAACATATATACGTATATATATAACATATATAACGAGATACCATTCAAGTTTCTTCTTTTCCCTTCCTGTAATTTCGCTGCCTGCTATAACCGTGTTTATGGACTATTTAACAAAGCAGTCATAACGAGAAATGATGGATTTTAAAAAATAATGTTCTTAAAAAGGCTTGAGCACTACAAGATACCTGTACTGAGATATGAAATTTCTCTTTTCATAACAATATGCCTTGAACCCATTAAAAAACGAATATCTTAATTTTACCTTAAGATACCTTTGTAATAATTGTTTTGATTAAATAAAAATTTCATTAATAATTAATAATCAGCTGAAGTATGTATGTTCAAGTGGCAGATTCAGAAATTTTCAAAGGGGCAGGCATCATTTTACTTTCAATTGACATATATCGTAAGGGAAAGTATTGCGATCGTGAAAAATTTTACTTCCGGTTTTAAAGTGTGTGTTTTCCGGGTTTTTTAAAGTGTGAACAAACTACCTCAAAAACTGTAAACCACACGAACCTGAAATTGGGTATTTGTAATAGGTGTATGCCTGGGATAAGACAGCAAAAATTTCATCAAAATTTGTCGAACGGATGGGGTACTTTATTTAATAACTGTTTGCGTTTTTTACGGTTTTCTCAGAAACAGCTCTAACTATTTTGATAAAACTGGGTATTTGATCTATTTATATTCTCGCGATATGACAGTAAAAATTTCATCGAAATTGATGAAACGGAGGGGCACTTTATTTTGTAACTTGTTTCTCCATTTTTACGTTGTTTTTTTTTACAACGGCTTTACCAATTTTGATTAAACTCGTCATGTTTAATGAGAATCAAGTAATCTTTTACATCAGGTAAGCTTTATCATTATTAAAATGTTCTGAGGGGGCATAAACGAGAAGGGGCCTTTTTTGTTTTCCTATAAAGTACCTTTGTTTTTGTTTATATGGAGAAATTTTTTGTCTCTCGTTTCACCTAAAAATAAGGAATGGATAAATATGAAATATGAAAAAAATCAATCAAACATATACAGGAGAAAAAAGAAAAATATTCTATCAACTCATAAAACACATTGAGCCCACGCATGTGCATGCGCAGTACGCATTTAATGACAGATCATTGCTTATAATTAAACATGTTCTGTTCATTAATGGAAATTATTTGTTTCATGAGAACTAAATGCAGTTTTAACAACTACAGAGAGTCGAATTATCTTTAATATAATAATAAAAAAAATCGTGTACTTTAAGGAGCAAATGCAAACAAAAATAAGGAAATTAATGATGAAAAATGTGTGACTTTGAGAAATGGCGTTTAACAGAACACATCAATTTCTATTCAAAGTAAGTTGGTAAGTGAAAGTTGTGTGTTGCGCGCACCAGATTTTTTATTTTTACTAATTGAATTCTTTAAGAAGCTAGAAACCCTCGTATAGCCGAAGATCGACTCTTTGTCGAGGACCCTCCTGGTACACGGACAAAATAATTGAGTATTTTTCATAAAATATTAATTAATGGTAAAAACGTAGTGGTTGAGCATACGTGATCCCTTGAACGTACGTAAAACTTAACTCTCCCTAGGTTTTTTTTTTTTTAAATTTGAGCGGTGGTTTTTTCACAGCACTATTTTTTAAAATAACTATGCAAGTGAAGCCTAATTTATTTTATATTCGAGACTAAATAGAATTTAGACAAAAAATAAAAGAAAAAAAACTGATGGAAATTGAAGAGTTTGTTTGCTATGTGGTCGGCGCCTCTGGGTCCTGTTTGTCAAAGGCCAACCGAGCTGCTAATCAACTGGGGCCCATCAATGTGCTATCTCGAAAGCCCCCCCCCCAGGACCCCCCCCGGACTCCCTCCAGGACCCCCCCAGGGGTCTTCCTCTAGTAAATAGTCCTCTTCAAACCGCTCCTTCTCCCAAAATATCAAAACAAAACAAAACAGCTTGGACCATCTTTTAACCATGTTGAGTTCCAGATTCCAATTTATTTTATTATTTTTCAAACGCTGTTAATATCAGGATTTTTCTACGATGTATAATGATGCAACATCCAATCGGAATGGCTTGTAAGATATCAAAATTGGATCATATGAAAGGTATACAATAAAGGTGAGTTAGCCTCACCTGAAATACGGTAAAAAAAGGTCACGATCATATAATTTGCATGATGATCTAATGAAGCAGAACGAGACGTTTCGTTTGGATTTTCTACAAACAAAATCCTGTGGACTATGTTTGTAATTAAGCTATTCATTGGCCAACGTTAAATTCAACTGTTATTTTTAAACTAATATACAATAAGAAAAGACTGAAGTATGCTTATTTGTGTTCTGAGGGTTCTCCAAAGTGCAGTAATAATTAAAACTGCAAACCTACATTGGAGTAGGGTAGATCACAAAAGTTTTTTTGTTTTTGTTTTACAGCTGACAGCTTGAGTGCAGCTTATATAACTCTGTAATATTATATTTACTTAAATTTAATATTTAAAAAAATAAATATTTATTTATATTCTTATAGGGAAATGGCTCTTTAACTCTCGATTCCTCTTATAATATCTTGTATAAATTAGAATACATTTATATATAATATAGATGTGCCTGTTGAGTAAAGTGTGTTAATTTCAATCAAAAAACTAAACTTTACTTTATGAAATATATCGTCGAGAAAATTTTTGACTTCCGGTTTTCAACAGAAATACATGTTTTGGGGCCCCCTGAGTCCAAATAACCAAGTACCGATTTTGATAAAACTGGGTATTTGCTCTATGTATATGCCCGTGATATGATAGCGAAAATTTCGTCAAAATTGGTCATACGGAAGGGGCACTTTATTTCTAACTTTTTTCCCCATTTTTACAAGTTTTTTGTTTTGATTTTCTCAAAAATAGCTTTAACGATTTTGATTTAACACGTAAGCTTTATCAATATTAAAATGTTCTGAGGGGTGTTAAATGGGGAAGGGGGCTTTTTTGTTTTCCTAGAAAGTACCTTTGTTTTTGTTTATATGGAGAAATTAACTGTCTCTGGTTACGCCTAAAAATAAGAAATAACTAAATATGAGATATGATAAGAATCAAGTAAACATATAGAGGAGAAAAAAGAAAAATATTCCGTCAACTCGTAAAACACGATGAGCGCACGCATGCGCAGTACGTCTTTAATGACAGACGATCTTTATAATTAAAGATGTTCTGATCAGTTAATGGAAATTATTTGTTTTATGGTAACTATACGAAGTTACCATAAATCCCAACAACGACATACAGAATTATAAAATCAGACGACTTGGAGTAGGTATTATGCTTGCATTGCCGAATTATCATAAGTAAAAACTTTTATTTATTAATAAAAAAAAATTACTGTACTTAAAAGACCTTGTGTAACTTTCGGAAATGGCATTTAAGAAAACACGTCAATTTCTAATCAAATAAGTTGGTAAGTGAAAGTTGTGTGTTGCGCGCATCACTTTTTTACTTTGATTTCAGATAAATTTGCAGACTTATACTTTTTAGACGCTGCTTCTATGAATAAATTAATACCTTAGATCGTTGCTAACCACCTTAAGTGCTAAATAATCTTTTTTTAAAAACTAGTATTCGAAACCCCAATGCTTTTAATCGAATTCGTCTCTAATCTAAAATTTTGGATTTAACACACTTTACGCTGCAAACACAGATATGTATTTGTTTTTTCGTGAGTTAGAACAGAAATGTACAATCACAAAAACTTGATAAGCGAAATAGTTTATCCATTATTTGTGCACACTTATTTTTATACAAATACTAGAACAAAAAATCTGGTGCGTGCTCGCAACACACAACTTTCACTTACCAACTTACTTAGATTAGAAATTAATGCGTTTTGTTAATTGCTACTTCTCAAATGAACAGAACGGCTTTAATTATGAACAATGGTCTGTCTTTAAAGGCGTACTCCGCATTCTTTTTTTCTCCTCTACATGTTTTCTTTATTTTTATCATATCCCATATTTAGCCATTTCTTATTTTTAGGCGTAACGAGAGACAGTTAATTTCTTCATATAAACAAAAACAAAGGTACTTTATAAGATACAAAAAAACGAACAAATAAAAAAGGCCCCTACCCCATTTAAGTCCCCTCAGAACATTTCAATAATGATAAAGCTTACCTGATATTAAAGAACACCTAATTTTCATTAAACATGACGTATTTGATAAAAATCGTTAAAGCCGTTTTTGAGATCATCGTAAAAAAGGTAAAGATTGGAAAAAAAAAATTAAACTAAAGTGCCTCCTTCTTTTGATCAATTTTGATGAAATGTTGGCTATCAAATCTTGGGCATATACATACATGAAATACCCAGTTTGATCAAAATGGTTAAAACCGTTTTTGAGTAAATAAAAAAAAACACGTGAAAATGATACAAAATTTATTAAGTAAAGTCCCCCCTCCGGTTGATCGATTTTGATGAAATTTTTACAGTCATATCTCGGGCATATAAATAGATCAAATACTCAGTTTAATCAAAATCGTTAGAGCCGTTTTTGAGAAAATCGAAAAAAACCTAAAAAGTTATTAAGTAAAGTACCCCCTCCCTTTAAGTAATTTTGATGACATTTTTGCTGTCACATCGCGGGCTTATGCAAACTCTAAATACCCAATTTCAGTTTCGCACGGTTTATAGTTTTTGAGCTAGTCTGTTCACACACACACACACACAGACACACAGACACACACACACACACACACAGACCATTTTGCGGGACTTGGTTAATTGGACTCGGGGGACCCCAAAACGTGTATTTCCGTTGAAAACCGGAAGTCGAAATTTTTCACGATCGCAATACTTCCATTTACTATATAGTTCATATATAGGTAAGTGAAAGTAAAAAGCATGATATCACAATTACAAAAAAATATTTTAGTTACTTGGAATATTACTACTCATACGAATTTAGCACTTTGTGTACACCCTTCAGGTAGTAGTCAAATACACCCTATTTAACTTCCCAACACCATCATATATGTAATACGGAGATTTTGAGGATTCTGAGATAAACGGATGAAAAAACTGTTTTGAGATGAAAAAGATTGTGTTCTGGACTACAGGAACTGTAAGGGCTGCAGGGGGTACTAAATTCTTGTGACTTCAACAAAAATTTTTTTTTTTGTTGTTTTTTTCTAACAGAGCCTGATAACACTACCTTCTGCACTAGGTACTCTTAATTGACTGCCACATCACAATTTTTTTTAACGACTTCGAATGTTGGATGTTTCGGATATGGAAATATTATAACCGTACAACTATACAGAGGATAGTTGGTCGAATTTAGAATTCTTCGTATTTCGGCCGAAATAAGATGCTTTTTGGATGTGCTTGAAGATGTCGACTTTGTTTCTGATAAGTCCATAGAAATTATGAAAGAAAGAGCTATTCTAAAAGCATTATAAGGACAGAACTATTCCCTTGAGAAACCAAGTTGTATGCAATGCCAGGTTTTATCCTTTTCCAGCGATTTAAAATATCCAAATTTTAATTCAGTCGTATAATTTATGTAAAAAGCCAAACGAAATAATATTGATTGAAAAAAAAAAGTACATGAAGACACTGGTTGGTGGGAAACTGAGAAAGGAATGAAATGCCATAGTACCTAGGAAATAGTCTTCTACTTTTTTTTTTATTTCTTTCTTTTTTATTTCCTAACGAAATGTCATAAATGGGAAAAGTTGGGGAAGCCTTAAAGTATTAAGTGGTTTTGAAGATGGGACTGAAAACTCCAAACCAAGTTCCCATCGCAAGTTTATCGCCAACTCGTCTACTCTTCTTTAACCCATTTCTCAACTAACCGTAATAGCCTTTTATATTGTTTTAATATTTTATTTTATATCGCGTATTTTTATTTATTTTTTATTGATAAAATCAGAAATTTGTTGAGGAAAATATAGAAATAATATCACTAAAGTAATTAAGAATATTAAGCCTAGTTTATCTTTATCTCCAACAGATCACAGAGTGGGTCTCAAACTATGGAATTATTCAGTCCTGATCTGATACCTCACACCACGCACTTTCTCATCCTAACGGAATGATATATAAAATATAACAATTGATTGATTTTTTCTACTTAACTTACACATATCCATATTGCAATAGTCGCGGCGTTTCCAAATCACTTTTTGGCATTTCAAAAGTGCAGTATTAACAATTTTTACAATGAGATTGTTTCCTTGTATGTTTTTATTTTGACCTCGATATACTGGAACCATTAAAAATGTATCCCTATTATCTGTATCCTACCTATAATAATGTAAAATATATAATAATGTATACCCATAAAAATGTATACCTATTTACCTTTTACCCTTTTTGATGTTACAATTTCAAAATGTTGCTGTTGAGAATTGCAGTTTTTCGCTTACAACTCGCAAACGAAGGGGTTACCCATAAAAATGTACCTATACCTTGGGTATAATAACTGAAGTTTCTATTCATGGTGCTAAATATGGTGATTGATTTAAGAAACGACGCCGTATCTTAATGCATTATAACCTCAAAATCACTCGTTCTTTTTTTAGTTTTCCTTTTTTTTTAACTTTTATAATAACTAGACTTTTCAACACCTGAAACTTGCTCGTAGTTTAGTAATTATTTCATTGATTAAGGACGAGTCAAACATTTAGGTCATTATCATCCAACTCCTAAGGTATTTTGTTGATAATTTAGATTATTTAGTAATGATTGGAGATTAAGAAGGTATTTGGGTTTCATTAGAGATTATTGATGTTAGAGAGACTTATACTGGTTTTAGATGTCATTTATTTAGATTGGGAATTTCAGTTTAAATTTATGTTTGATAGGAGCGGGTAGGTAAGAAAATTTTGAGGGGTGAGAAGAAAAGATTTGGGATTAGGAAGGAGGAAAGATGGTTGTGAGGAAATTAGGGAAAATAAATTTGAGATTTTCAGGTTTAAATTAATTTTGTTTTATTTTTATAGAAAATACTGTAACGTTAAATTGATAATCAAATAAAAATATATGGTTTAAAATCCCAAACCTTTTGTTGGAACAACTAGCGATTGGAGCGGACCGTCAGAGCACGTGTTTGGGACTAGATTGTTGGAGTTCAAGGCCTGGATGATTCCACGGGGGACTAGACCATTCCAGACCATTCCTTTTACGATTATATATAAGGAGCGAGTGACTGGACCAGTTAGTCTGATTCTTGACTGTGAAGCTCAAGCCATATGATTTGTGTGCAATAAAGTTATAATTTTTGTAATATTTTCAGATATTTGAGTTGTATTAATCATGTGGCATTGATAGTTGTATATTTTTGTTGAATAAATATTTGTTAACACACAGAGGTGTTACAATACCTACTATTGTTATTATTGTAAGACGATATTAATGTTGTTTTTACATTATTAAATAAAATCAATCAATTTTATTTTATGAAGGTACAAGGATCGTTTCCCAGTTCATACATTTTTTGTTTTAGGTTATGTTCTTCTCTTTATTTAAGCATTTGTATTTATTAATTAAGCATTCATTTAATAGATAATAGACGTTGTTTCTTTCTTCACAAGCATCAAATATTGAGGGGGCTCTCCTGACATTAGTTAGCCGTGGCTGTATATAGTTTCCACGTACTTTCAGATTCAAACAAATGTATCTGATTTGAAGTGCATTCACAGCCAAGCAGAGAATGGGGCTTGATACAGCTGAAGTCAAACGTTAGGTGGATAAGAAGTTGGCTAATAACCATGAACATTGGTTCCAGCACAAGAGGAGCTGTTAACTGGGCAATTACCACAAAGGGAACAAATAACAGTTCAGGTATAGTACCGCGCTTAAGTAGCTCTGCCTTTTCTTGATTTCTCTTACTTGACACTGCTTCGGGCTTTAGCTAGTACTCGATGGGGGGGGGGGGGTGCTTTTCTTTGTTATAGGGCTCTATATAATTTTATTTATATATAATATGATGAAATAAATGATTTTATTAGCTAAAAAAGAAAAATTATACAATCGTGGAAGATTTATGTATGAAATAGCGGATCCTGGATGGACGTGGTCCTATCCACTTTTCAATAACATTTTTCGTAGTCTTTTGAGAAAAACTTCGAGCTAGTAAAAATAAGAAAAAAAATATTTTTGAAAGATTATCGTGTTATAACAATGACCTTTTACTGCCTTGGACTGATATACTCATTAGACCACAAACAAAGTCATTGACAAGCTGAAGATGTTACAAAAGAAGCAGGCAAGAGCTCTGAACCTCCTGATCTAAAATACATATTTCCTTCTCAATTGGCAAAACTAGTTAAAAACAAAATAAAGGAAAAATGGAACGAAGAGTGGCAAAATACGCAATGTAATCACCTTCGCCTGTTCAAAGAAGATAACCATGCCTGGCTGCCTCCAAAGAACCTAACTCCAAAGGAAGCAGAATTGGTCACACGAAGCTGACTCACATCCACCTGCTTATTGGGATTCACCGGCCAACTTTGTGATAATACCCCACTTACAGTAGAACATCTTTTGCAATGTCGAAAATACTCGAAGGAACTCCAAGACCACAACATTATGACTTCTTATCCCTACAAAGCGAACATTTGTATGGAATAAACCCTTAGATACTTCAACAGCACACAATTAATGCCCTACATTTAGGGAGAGCAGTCGTCGTAAATGGCCTGGGCAGTCGAAGCGACGTAAAACAACATAAAAAAAAAAAATTCATTGAAAAGTGGATAAGACCACTTCCGTCTAAGATCCTCTATTTAATAAATAAATCTTCCATGATTGTATAATTTTTCTTTCTTAACTCATAAAATGATTTATTTCATCATTAACAAATATAAATTGTACCATTTTTATGGTTTATACAAATAATTATATCGTATAAATTAAAATAATTTTATTGACGGAAAATTATAATACAAAAATGTCAAACAATCAATTAAATCTCAAGTTAATAATAACTTTAAAAAACCCGTAACTAACAGTGACAGAAATGTACTAATACACACTAAGTAATATATTCGTACTAATGCATAACTATAACCGTTCCAGGCAATTCTAGAACTTATTCAATGCACCAGAAATAAATATCTGTTTTGGTTTAAGTTACAATATGCCTTTAATATATTTTATATAAGGTATTAAAAAAAAAATTAAATATGGTAACTTCGATACTATTGTTAATCTTTTTTTTTTTTTTTTTTATCATTTAAAGAAGGAATCATTATCATTTAAAGAAATCAAAATAGAATTCTTCGCAGTTACGCGTTGAAAGATTTACTTGTCAATTATGTGCCATTCGATTCTTTCTGATTTTTTTTCTTCTAAATTAATTAATTTGTAAGTCAATCATAAATAATGATACTTCACTTCGATATTGGCGTCTTTTAACGAGCCCCCCCCCCTCCCCGTCCGTTGGATCCTTTGAATAAAATTAATTTAGCTAATCAGTTTTCAAGATCTTTGTCGAGTTTACAATTTACATTTTTATTTTTTCTGTTTTTTATTTTATTTTATCATTTCAATTATGATAATTCGATGAGGAGTGTTGATGAGAAGTTTCAACCCTCAAATTGAAATTCTTAAATTAAGGATCACAATAAGAGAGGCATCCCTGAAACCGTAGAATTGCTTATTTTTTTCTTAAATTGAAAAAAAAAAGTCATAGGGTAACTGTACCATAAGTTGACAGTGCTCCAATAGTTGAGATTTCGTACAAAAAGCGTGAATAATAAGATTCATGGTAGATTTTCTTGGTTCAAAATTAGGCGGTAATTTCCGAAGTTTTACTAGTTGGCTGTGCTGCCATCTGCATTAGTGTGATGAAAACTGAAACTTATTTGTGAGAGGTTATAATGGAGAATTTTCTAGTGGCCTCAACAAGTGATTTCTGCTTCCCTGTTTCATTAAGGTGGTATGTCACATTAAATAAGCTTTTTAGTTCGTTTATTGGTGTTCAATTATTTTTAACTACTTTCGTGATATTCATTAAGTTCGTGGGAATCATTTGATATACTTTTCGATTTATTTATATAATGTTTTAGAGCTTAAATGTGGGTGTCAACTATTGGAACAAAAATCAATCCTTAATTTCTATAGTTGACATCGATGTCAACTATTGGTGTTTTTTACTCAGATGAAACTGATAGTTTAAAATAATTTGCTTGAAAACAAGTTTTATTAACACCGATACATGTTGCACAGTCCCCTCATGTGATATTATATCTGCGATACGTATGCCCAAAGTTTTTACCTTTAATGGACAGCAAAGGTACCATTTTAGTTTCCCATTTGATTAATTAGAGTAGGTAGATTAATTTAAAATGATTGTTGTTATATGGTATCTGTATTATTCTTAATTGGATGATCTCATTTTCCAGTTTAATATTTTTTCTTTTGTCTATTAAGTTTTTGTGTATAAGTAATTAAATTGAGGAGATTTTATGTTTCGTTTCAATTTTGAATAGTTTGTAAATAAAAAATGATTAACTTTTATTGCAGTCCTTATTACCTAATATTTTCCTTGGGAAATTAAAAAATAATGTAAGTGTCAACTATTGACACAATAAATGTCAACATTCCAAACCTTTCCATTTTGAGCTGTCAACTGTTGGCACATTTTAGAAGGTTCAAAGAAATCATATTTTATAAAAACCGTAAATCTAAACCATAGGATATTGTATTCCCAGTTTTCTAGAGGGATTGGCCTAACTAAATTCATAAGAAAGAATAACCTAACATCAATATTTTAGTAAACAGTGTCAATAATCTAATATTTTTTTCTTAACCTGTCAACTATTGGTACAGTTACCCTACTTCCCGATTAAAAAATTACTACAGATTACAAAATTTATCAATATTTTAATAATTTTCTTTATAGTTTTTTGTATGTAGTAATGGATGAAACGGTTCCATTAAAAAAAAAGAACTAATCTTTTTTTTCCAAGCTACTTTCTACCTTCATTTGAACTAACAAGAACTCATGGTATTTCTTCTCGTTATGTGGCACTTAAAAGTCGTTTTATGGCTAATAATAAACTTATTAATCTGTTATTGCAAATTATTTTTTTTATAAATTTAATGAAACACTAAAAAGAGATTTTAACTCCATTTAACTAAATTTGATAATGATCACTTAATTGTATTTTATTTTCTGTAATAATTTACATGCTTGGCTTGATTATGGCATATATATTTTTCAAAATATTGAGGAATATTAAAGAAGTACTTTTGGTCAATTAAACTTTAAAACAAATTACAAAAAAATAATTCTGAAACAAAACATGGGGAATAAGTCAGCAGTTAAACTACTCCATTTTAAAATTCTATTATATATTTTTAGGTGAATATTATTAAAAAAATAAAAAAAAAATAACTTTTCATGTTTTCAATACAGAAATAAATCAAAAATTTGTTTTCTTACTTTCTATAGTTAATCATTATTACATAAATTTGAAGTAAAAATATAATATTTATTTCCCACCCCTGAATTCATACGGCGCTTAGGGTATACCACACCGCGAAACAGACTGCATAACAGAAATTAATGCACAAGGATGCATGCTCACATCTATCCCTAATAATTTTATTTTAATTTTCACAGGGGCTTAGTTTCTTATTTTACTTTTAAGTATGCGATTTCTTTTAGTCATACCGGGAGGTACTACTAAAAAACAGCACGGAGAAAAATTGCTTAAAGGGTTTCTTGAGCATATCCACCACATACACACCAACATACAATTTAAAATGGAGACCGAGGAGGACAAGCTACCTTTTCTGGACGTACTAGTAGAAAAGAAGGAAGACCTCACTCTAGGACATTCAGTTTATAGAAAACCGACCAACACGGACAGATACTTACACGCAGAGTCTCACCACCATCCATCACAAAAGAAAGGGATCATTGCTACACTCATACACACAGCATTGACCTTAACCGAACCCACCAAAATTTCCAAAGAAAAAAGAAAACTCCGGACAGCCCTCAAAAAGAACGGATACTCAGACGAAGCCATAACTTCCAAATTCATTAAACGAGAATCCAAAACGAACATCCATCACCCTAAAGGAAATTAAACATAAAAGAAGCCTATAGCCGTCATCCCCTACGTAAAAGGCACCTCGGAAAAAATAGCCAGAACACTTACAAAAACCAACATCAAAACAATTTTCACTACAGACATGAAAATTGGACAGATCCTGCCTAATCCAAAGGACAATCTTGGACTCAACAAACCTGGACTTTACAGCATCCCTTGCACATGCAGTAAACAATATATAGGACAGACAGGAAGAAACATCACCACACGACTGAAAGAACATATTGCCGCAGTTAAGAAAATTCAAACAGACAGCCGACGATGAGATGGTTCCTTTACTCCCACACCAAAATTTCAAATTTCTATCCCCCTAAATCTCCCTCTAATTTTTTGTAAGTATGAAATGTACTTATAATAGCTCCTCTCTTGTGTGTACTATTTATAATGGAATGTGTAAATTATATAATGGAAATCAATTTTAGGTGAAATATTATTTTTTCTAGTCGCGGTTTGAAAGTAAACGGTATAATTGAGAATGCAGTCGAAACTTCAAATGAAATTGAAACTGAAAATGCAAAAAACAGTTTTTTCAGTTATAACTATATTCTTGTCGACGTGCGACATGGTTGCTACATTCGGCAGTTGCTATTTAAGCCAATTTTACAATTTATTTGAAATATTTTGAGAACTACTACTGTTTCGGCAGGAAAAATGTAGTTTGAAAAATAAACTTAATACTCTCAATACTAGGGTTGAAAACGGTGTCGCAAAGATTAAACCCCAAACATATACAAAGCTTTCGTCCAAAATAAAAAATTAATACTTGCAAATACAATATCCTACGCTACTATGTGTGTATTTGTTGCGTTACTGCCAATAATAAAGCATGTCTACTCCTCTTTGTAAAGTATATTCAAATATCCCAATGGAGGTCGGCAGTCCCGTGGGAAGTCGGGGTGACTGATGGCTATAAGTCGTAGGGAACAAAGTGGTTGTTTTATTCGATACCTATTGGAGCGGTGTTAATCCACAAGGAGGAAATCTATTGGGCGATCCCCGACCAACAGGATTCGAGATTTGTTGCCCCCCTTCGCCCCCCACCCCACTGTTGGTATTAAACTCCACTGATAAGGCTCGCTCCCGATTTAATCCTCTACTTTTTCACTCGCTCTTTCCCTACCACTCCTTTTACCTCAGCTATAATTCTTCTTCGTGAGGCCCGGACTCGAACAGTAGATCTCGCATCGGGAACTTCATCACGTAACAGTGTTGGAAGTGATTGACAATGGGTATAGGCGAATGATAAAGGCTTCTGAAACTCACTGCTTTAAACTTAATTATTCCTCACCACCAAATAAAGATGAATTACATTCATACGTGGGGATCAAAGTGAAGTACTTGGTAACTTTGAAGTCAACGTTGTGTTCTAGAGGCCTCCAAAAAAAAAAAAATCTGGTGCGTGCTCGCAACACACAACTTTCACTTACCAACTTACTTAGATTAGAAATTAATGCGTTTTGTTAATTACAACTTCTCAATGAACAGAACGGCTTTAATTATGAACAATGGCCTGTCATTAAAGGCGTCCTCCGCATGCGTGGGCTCAACGAGTTTTATGAGTTGACTGAATATTTTTCTTTTTTTCTCCTCTTTATGTTTTCTTTATTTTTATCATATCTCATATTTAGCCATTTCTTATTTTTAGGCGTAACGAGAGACAGTTTATTTCTCCATGTAAACAAAAACACAGGTACTTTATAAGAAAGAAAGAAACAAACGAAAAAGGCCCCCCCCCCCAAAAAAAGCCCCCTCAGAACATTTTAATAATGATAAAGCTTACCTGATATTAAAGAAACTCTAATTTTCATTAAACATGACGAATTTGATAAAAATCGTTAAAGCCGTTTTTGAGATAATCGAAAAAAAGTTAAAAATTGGAAACAAAGTCATAAAATAAAGTGCCCCCTCAGTTGGACCAATTTTGATGAAATGTTGGCTTTCACATCTCTGGCATATTCATTCATCAAATACCTAGTTTGATCATAATCGTTAAAGCCGTTTTTGAGTAAATAAATAAAACACGTGAAAATGATACAAAATTTATTAAGTAAAGTCCCCCCTCCTGTTGATCAATTTTGATGAAATTTTTACAGTCGTATTTCGGGCATATACATACATCATATACCCAGTTTGATCAAAATCGTTAGAGCCGTTTTTGAGTAAATAAAAAAAACACGTGAAAATGATACAAAAGTTATTAAGTAAAGTCCCCCCTCCGGTTAATCAATTTCGATGAAATTTTTACCGTCATATCTCGGGTATATAAATAGATCAAATACTCAGTTTAATCAAAATCGTTAGAGCCGTTTTTGAGAAAATCGAAAAAAACGTAAAAAGTTATTAAATAAAGTACCCCCTCCCTTTGAGCAATTCAATTTCAGGTTCCCACGGTTTATAGTTTTTGAGCTAGTCTGTTCACACACACACACACTCACAGACACACACACACACACACACACACACAGACCATTTCGCGGGACTTGGTTATTTCGACTCAGGGGGTCCCAAAACGTGTATTTCCGTTGAAAACCGGAAGTCGAAATTTTTCACGATCGCAATACTTCCACTTACTATATATTTCATATATAGGTAAGTGAAAGTAAAAAAAAACACGTGAACATAAGAAAAAGTTTATTAAATGAAGTACCCCCTCCGTTTCACCAATATTGATGAAATTTCGGCTGTCGCATCGCGGGCATATACATACATCAAATACCCAGTTTCATCAAAATCATCATAGCCGTTTTTAAGAAAAAAAAAAAAAAAAAAAACGTAAACATTAGATGAAATTCTTTAAGTAAAGTCCCCCCTCCGGTTGATCAATTTTGATGAAATTTTTACAGTCGTATCTCGGGCATATACATACATCATATACCCAGTTTGATCAAAATCGTTAAAGCAGTTTTTGAGTAAATAAAAAAAACACGTGAAAATGATACAAAAGTTATTAAGTAAAGTCCCCCCTCCGGTTAATCAATTTTGATGAAATTTTTACAGTCATATCTCGGGCATATAAATAGATCAAATATTCAGTTTAATCAAAATCGTTAGAGCCGTTTTTGAGAAAATCGAAAAAAACCTAAAAAGTTATTAAATAAAGTACCCCCTCCCTTTGAGCAATTTTGATGAAATTTTCGCTGTCACATCGCGGGCATATACCTACACTAAATACCCAATTTCAGGTTCCCACGGTTTATAGTTTTTGAGCTAGTCTGTTCACACACACACACACAGACACACACACACACACACACACACACACAGACCATTTCGCGGGACTTGGTTATTTCGACTCAGGGGGTCCCAAAACGTGTATTTCCGTTGAAAACCGGAAGTCGAAATTTTTCACGATCGCAATACTTCCACTTACTATATATTTCATATATAGGTAAGTGAAAGTAAAAACGTAAACATTAGATGAAATTCTTTAAGTAAAGTCCCCCCTCCGGTTGATCAATTTTGATGAAATTTTTACAGTCGTATCTGGGGCATATACATACATCATATACCCAGTTTGATCAAAATCGTTAAAGCAGTTTTTGAGTAAATAAAAAAAACACGTGAAAATGATACAAAAGTTATTAAGTAAAGTCCCCCCTCCGGTTAATCAATTTCGATGAAATTTTTACCGTCATATCTCGGGTATATAAATAGATCAAATACTCAGTTTAATCAAAATCGTTAGAGCCGTTTTTGAGAAAATCGAAAAAAACGTAAAAAGTTATTAAATAAAGTACCCCCTCCCTTTGAGCAATTCAATTTCAGGTTCCCACGGTTTATAGTTTTTGAGCTAGTCTGTTCACACACACACACACAGACACACACACACACACACACACACAGACCATTTCGCGGGACTTGGTTATTTCGACTCAGGGGGTCCCAAAACGTGTATTTCCGTTGAAAACCGGAAGTCGAAATTTTTCACGATCGCAATACTTCCACTTACTATATATTTCATATATAGGTAAGTGAAAGTAAAAAAAAACACGTGAACATAAGAAAAAGTTTATTAAATGAAGTACCCCCTCCGTTTCACCAATATTGATGAAATTTCGGCTGTCGCATCGCGGGCATATACATACATCAAATACCCAGTTTCATCAAAATCATCATAGCCGTTTTTAAGAAAAAAAAAAAGAAAAAAACGTAAACATTAGATGAAATTCTTTAAGTAAAGTCCCCCCTCCGGTTGATCAATTTTGATGAAATTTTTACAGTCGTATCTCGGGCATATACATACATCATATCCCAGTTTGATCAAAATCGTTAAAGCAGTTTTTGAGTAAATAAAAAAAACACGTGAAAATGATACAAAAGTTATTAAGTAAAGTCCCCCCTCCGGTTAATCAATTTTGATGAAATTTTTACAGTCATATCTCGGGCATATAAATAGATCAAATATTCAGTTTAATCAAAATCGTTAGAGCCGTTTTTGAGAAAATCGAAAAAAACCTAAAAAGTTATTAAATAAAGTACCCCCTCCCTTTGAGCAATTTTGATGAAATTTTTGCTGTCACATCGCGGGCATATACCTACACTAAATACCCAATTTCAGGTTCCCACGGTTTATAGTTTTTGAGCTAGTCTGTTCACACACACACACACAGACACACACACACACACACACACAGACCATTTCGCGGGACTTGGTTATTTCGACTCAGGGGGTCCCAAAACGTGTATTTCCGTTGAAAACCGGAAGTCGAAATTTTTCACGATCGCAATACTTCCACTTACTATATATTTCATATATAGGTAAGTGAAAGTAAAAAAAAGTACTTAAGATTGCATTGGATATAATACAGAGTGTGCGGTATAAAATAATAATAAAGTAGTTACAAAATGTTGTTTTTATTTTCGGCTCTTAGTACCCATTGGCGCGAACTTCAAAATGCATTTCTAATATTTTTGACCAGGAACCTCCAAAAAAGTTAAGATCAAGATCTGCGAGAGGCTGGCCATGTTTTTTTCATTTCGAGGGCCTGATAATACTGACATAAGAATAATACTGACCTGATAACAAATTTTAATTGGATCATAAACTGATCTTAAGGCATAGCGTAAAAGTTATGTTTAAGACTGTACATTTCCTTTTGCGTATATATATATATATATATATATATATATATATGTATATTTTTTTCCCCTATATCTTTGAAAACTTCAAACCATAAAACTTCAAAAACACCTTATATAATTTTAAAGTTTATCGATTTTCCAGTTATTTCAGTAATAAAAACAACATGTCTATTCACCTTGTTCTAATCACGTGAACATTTTACTGCAATCTCCTTCAATAAAAGTCTGTAACGGCCATTATTATTATGCACTTAAGATAACCTTTTTTTTTTTACAAAATAGATAGCCAGTCTTAATTAAATATTGAATGTTCTTTTGAACATTTAAATGCTAAATTCTTATTGAAATTCTATAAGATAATTTTTAATTCAATTTAATAGCTTTTAGCAGTCAACAATAAAACAAAAACATTTCATGGGATCATACATTGTAAAAGCTTTTGATCAACATATTCTTTGCACGTCTGATAAATGTTCTTAATGTCGTTGGCACAAATAAAAATATTCCCCATAAATGTTTCGATTTTATTTCAAATTATTCATCAATATTGGCATTGTTAGGTATAGTATTGATTTAAATTAAATACACGTAAAATTTTGTCAAATGAATTTTTCTACAGATGTAAAAATCATTGATCCCATGATTTCACATTACATAAACCAATAGCTTAAAAAAAATATACTTATTTTTCATTTTAATTTTTTTTTGGGGAGGGGGGGGGGGAGAGTGGAGTGGTTTTTTCGGTTCGGTTTAGGTTCAGGTTTAGAGGATGAGATAGAAGTTAGTTTATCACCCTCCCCCTCCCCAACTATAGGCGAGTCCATTTTAGCTAGAGGAGCCTAAGTGAGGGGGTTAGGGGGGCAACCTTCTAATTAGGGGACAGTGCTAAAGTTGATTAACTCGCCTGTTTAGTTCCCCAGGGAGAGCAAAGTGGGCGTTTCACTTAGTTCCTCTTTATTATTATACATCTCCCTTCTAAAACATTATCGTATATATATATATATATATATATATATATATATATATATATATATATATATATATGTATAATTATAGTTTTCTTGATGTTCAGTCAATAATACAAAACTATATTATGGGGACTTTTCGAGGCTATATTGTTCACATCATCATGCCAATGTTACTGCATTAATTACGCAGACATGTAGAGACTAATAAAAATAACTAAAAAAGTAGTTATATTTCCCCACGAAACCCGCTAGACAATAAACAGTGAAAGGCTGTCGTTAGCCCCTTCAAGGGTGCACTCAGTCTCTAAAAAATGAATAATCCCTAATTAAATAAACAATGATCAAGGGAGGGCTTTATTACCATTGTGCGTGATATCGGTTTCATGCACAACCGTTAACCAAAAAGCTGTACTTCCTTGTAAAGTATTCAACGCAAGACACTCCATAATTTGTATTGAAATAGGATTATATTTATTAATATTTTTTCTTTCTTTTTTATCTTGAATATAAAAATTACAGCGGGTTTACAAGGGAACAATGGGGTGTGGATGGATGGAGCCGAATTTCGATGACAATTTAATTTTTAGCCTAAGCAAACTTAGTCGTTTTACCTGTTATTCATTGTACAACCTCTAGGGTAGCAAGATGGCCGAGTGGGCAAACGTGTTTGAAAATACGCGTTGCCTATAGCAAATGATTGGGAACCCGAAGATAGCAAGTTCAAAACTCGGAGCCAGGGGACATTTAATAATACTCGGCATTAATCCCCCGTCTTCTCCCCTGGCCCGGGAAACCCGGTATAGCCTAGGAAAGGGAGGAACAAAAAAAAAAAAATTGTAAACCATCCGAATTAAAAATTAATAAGTGGTGTTTTGTAATCCTGGATGGTAAAAATTTGATAATTTTGGAAATCACCGCAAATTCCAAAAAAAAGCTGTGACGCAGAGAAGTTAAACCCCAAAGACGCTAGGGTGGAAGCTGGACAAGCTGCTAAGTGGTGAGGTGATGTGCTGGGGCAGCAGTCCTAATGGACGGATGACATCGACACTGGCCCCAGTGGGGCGAAGCCTAGTGGCCCCATTAGACTGAGTGCTCTGCCCCTCCTCCCCTTCTTATGTCCCACCCGTGTACCTCCTTCTTCCAGTTCCTAATGTAATTAACTTCTAATACTCCCAGTACTCCCAGCAATACTCGGGGCAGTGTTAGGTATTAGCAAATACATCTAACCTACTTGATAGATCAGTGGTAAAACGTCCTAGGAAATAACCAACCTCTCTATATTGGTTACTTTTATACAATGAAAAATCTGGTAGCTAAGACCTTTGTCGAATCCAGCCGACTCTATACTCCTACATTCGTACATGAACTCTTATATCGTTATGCCCCTTTCCCACAACTTACATGCTGCTTGCTTTCCATATTATTTGTACTACCTTGCTTTTAGTAAAGTTAAATTCTGCCTTTAAATAACAAAAAATCACCCAAAGGGGGGAGAGGGAGGGGTGATGTCCGCACATGGTTAAGCCTTGATTATGTTAACTCTCGATGAAATATACTTGCACAAGCGTTGACAAAGAAACATCAATTCCGGCCATCCATCACCTTGTCACTGTTCTTTCTTTCTACCATAGAGGCCTGTTTGGATTAGGGAAGAATCTAGTGATGTTCACATTCTCTCACAACGCACAGTGGCAAAATTTTGTCATTTAGTGGCCAAAAATCTATAACTCCTGATCGAATTACAATAATCGAATATCAGTGAGAATAGAAAAATAAAAATACCAAAACTCCAGGTTTTTCAAATTAATTTTTATATTAATCTTATCTTTACTTTAATTTAAATGAAATAGTTTATTAGGTAATGGATTATATATAAAGAATTAAATGAGTCAGTATTAATATCTATTGAGCTTTCTGCTTATATACATATCTTTTTCAGACTCTTGCTCCATTTGAAAGATGTTTAAACAATTATAGACTGATAAAGAAAAAATTAAAAAACATAAATTAAAAATACCCTATTTTTTATGAATTCTAACGTGAAAAAATATTGTCATATAATTCAACGAGAAGAATGTTTTATGATTTAGTCTAATTCGAGGCCGAAAATATATTGAACGTTCAAATATAGGGATTTAAATCTTAAATCATATTATATAATTACAATAATGATATATCGCCGATCGATTGCATTTGATCGATCGAATTCTAATATTGTATTTTAGCATTCTTTACCATCTACCAGTATGGAAAAAATCAGAACCAACTATTGCCAATTAAAGAATTTATATCTATTTAAATATTTTCTTTTTATAAATTACATATTAAACATGGATGGAATTAAAATGCCTTTTTATCCAATAAGTTTATAGCCAATCTTCTTATTTATAAAATATGTTTGTGCATTAATATAAAATTTAAAGCACAATAGGAAAAAAATTAAAATTATTTTAAGCGAAATCTAAGCTCATCTCTGTGATATAATTTTTTTTTTCTAATGAGCTTTACGTTTTATATTATTGCACCAAACATATTCTATAAATAAGAAGAATGGCTGTAAACTCATTGGATAAACATGCGTTTTAATTTATGTAATTAACTATGTAATTTATGACAAGAAAGTATTTAAATTGATATTAATTCTTTAATTGGCAGCAGTTGGTTCCTATTTTTTTTCAAAGTGGTAGAGGGTGAAGGGTGTACCATAATAGAATTTGATCAATCAAATGCAATCGATCGGCGATATATCCATTTTAAGATTTAAATTCCTATATTTGAACCTTCAATATATTTTCGACCTCGAATTAGACTAAATCATAAAACATATTTCTCGTTGAATTATATTACAATATTTTTTCCGTTAAAAATAAATTAAATTTTTTTTGGATTTTTTCATCCTCAGTCTGTAACTATTTAAACATCTTTCAAATGGAGCAAGTGTCTGAAAAAGATATAAGCAGAAAGATCAATAGATAATAATACTGACTCTTTCATTCTCTATGTATAACCCTGTACCTACTAACCTATTTTATTTAAATTTAGGTAAAGAAAGGATTCATATAAAAATTAATTTGAAATTTTTTGAGCGATGCAATTTTTTTTTTTTCAGTGATAAAGGGAATCCCATGATCTTTAATGAATAAAGAATTATTGGATTATCGTTATTTGGTTACGATTTATAGATTTTTGCCACTAAATGACAAAATGTTCCAACTATGCGATGTTTAAGTAATGCTATAGTGATTTTCTTATTAATCTATTAGAATTAGAATTACGCATTCATCTCATTTGTTAATTTTGCTGTATGGCTAAGTTTATAAATGCGAATAACTTTCGCAATTACATAAACTTATAATTTCCTAAAAAAAAAACATAAATCCTTGAAATAAATCAGGAAGCAAATTTACAAGCCTTCTCAATGTAGTACACGTGTTTGGTTAATTGTTTATAGAATTCGGCTTTATATGCGATTGCATATATTTTCCTTGGCTACAATTAGAAATAATAAAAGTTTAATTCCTTTACATATTTATATATAATTGGAGGTTATTACATGTTTTCAACATATCATCCACATTTAGTAGACGGTAAAAATTACGTAGCTGAAAGAAAGTTTTTCAAAAGTATTTTGAGTGAATTACGGGGCTCGACAGATAAAACTGTTACTAAAACAGGTTTATAGAACATTTTTGTTATAAAAATTAAATAATTGAATTTAAAATAATTTTAATTTAGTTTTTAGTAGCCTAGATACTTCAGAATATTCCAGAAACAATTTATTCGTAAACCTACTTCAAATTACAAAAAATATTGGTAAAACTCTGCTGGAAATGAAACTCAATATTAATATATTTTTATTTAATTTAATAGTTTTTCTACAAAATTTATATTTATAAAATAATTTTAAATTTCTGTTTTTACTAATAATATTTCTCGCTATTGGTCACACATTTGAGAAAACATGTGTATGTAGATATATATTTAAATATTTAGCTTTTTATTTTATCCGGGGCCTTATTATTCATAACAACGGATCAATAATGTAATAATTTCTCTTTATATATATATATATACACATTGATTCTTTTTAAATTATTATTTTCGTATCTTATTAAATGCCTGCCAGAGATAAAGGTCCAGAGACCAGATAAAGGTCCCTGCCAGAGACCAGCTACAGTAGTGAATTATTTAATATCATGAATAAAACTTTTTATCTTAGACGGTGTTTTTTTTGTTTGGTATTTTTCAGGTTAGAAGGTTCTGCATACCTTCCTAATAATATTAATAAGTCTCAAAGAATCGATTTTCTTTAATGTTAAAGGCCTGGATTATTCCAACCAATCGGCTGACGACTGAAGCGTTCTATATACTTAACCGCTTTAAAAAGGGGTATAATTTTTTTTTCCTGGAACGAGCTGGCGGGGAGGGCGGTGAGGAGGTTAAAAGGAATCCCTCTCCTCCCTCCCGATTCGCCTCACTCCTCGCCGAACCGATAGAAAAAAAAAAATAGGTTTGTCGAAAAGTGGCAGGGTATTACGGTTTTCAATTTATTTATTGAATGGGATCTGAAGAGGTCAAAGCCGTAAAACATCTGCGGGCCCTTAGCTGTTACCGAATCGATATTTCAGTCAGGTTTGTAAATATATAACATCCAGTTAGATCCCAAGCTCTTTTTATCTCGACTAAAGGAAAAATTTACATTCGACTGAAACGTTGGAGAGGGGGGGGGGCATTTTTTATGAGCTCACATTTCGCTTTAGTGCCGAGTTAACTGCTGCTATATAATCCCTAGGTTTTTTCCAGGGCCTTTATAGTATTTAATTTTGTATGGAAATGCGATCGTCTCTGAAAATATGCTGGGGAGCAATAATTTCTGAAATCTCATTTTTAATGATATTTTTTAATTATCATCTGATTTTTTTTTTATTTTATGATTTTAAAATTTAATTTCAATTAGATTATTCAAAACCGAAGTAAAATAAATATTTACGATAAAGCAATTAAAAGGTCATCAAAATTAAGCAATTAAAAGGTTATCCAAATTAAGCAATTAAAAGGTCAGTAATCCTTTGCTTTAAATATGTAGTACATCATTCATTATACCCGCAACTCGGCCGCATGTTTATTTCTTAAGCGGGCATCAGTCGAGCAACTATCTTCCATAAAGGAATCAAGAAATTGTTGAAGAAATGAGAAACTAAACTTTTAAATATAACTTATATTAATAAATTTTACACAAACCAAAAATTATATTTTTTAGACATTTTTTTAAAATAAAATTTCTCATTACCTCACGCTTTCCCAATCCACGGTTTGAAAATTAATTTAACTACCGATGCATATATATGCACGATGTATATATATATATTTTGTTTATTTTTATAAGTAATAAGGAAAGGTTAAAGATTCATAATTCTTCAATCAAGAGTTTTAAAGGCATCGATAAACGGTAGAGCGTGGAATTTCATTTCAATGTTTATTTAAGTTAAATTTAACGTTAATTCAAATATTTAAGCTTTACTCCAAGGCTCTACAGCCCACTTTTTATATTATTATATTTAATTTTGTTCTTAAGGGACAAGTCCAAGAACATATAAATAAAGAATTTATTATATTCTGACATTGTAGGTAATTTTTGATTAATTATTACTTATTTATTTTGTCAAGGGGAATCCAGAGGGTTTTTGATGGACAAAAATCTTCCTCGGTTTTGAAAAGGCTTCAGAGACTAAAATTCAAAAACTAAATTCCAATTTTATATGAACCGTAAATACCCCTTCCATCGATTCTTGATATATTTACAAAAACGGAATAAAAAAAAATGGAATATTGATGAAATTATGATTTCATTGCCCTTGAAAAATGAGTAAGTAATAATGAATCGAAAATTACTGAAGACTTTCAAGTTTTGCAATAATTATAATACTTTATACCTTATGGAGAATAACAAAAACAAATAAGAAATAAATGTGGATCAAGCTATTTTCTGTGAATTTTCGAAATTATCACACACAATTATCAAAACCGTCGCACAGTGGGAAAATTTTGTCATTTAGCGGCCAAAAATCTATAGCTCCTAATAAAATGACGATAATAGAATAATTTTTTTTTTTTTATTAAAGACCATGGGATTCCTGTTATCAGTGAGAATAAAAAAAAAAAAAAATACCATCGCTCAAAGTATTTCAAATTAATTTTTAAGTGAATCCTTTCTTCACTTAAATTTAAATAAACTAGTTTATTCGGTACAGGGTTATACGTAGGAAATGAAATTAGTCAGGATTATTATCTGTTGAGCTTTCTGCTTATTTACATGTCTTTTTTAGGCACTTACTCCATTTGAAAGGAGTTTAAATAATTATTGTCTGATGAAGAAAAAATCCAAAAAATTAAATTAAAATAACCTATTTTTTAGGAATTTTAAGGAAAAAATATTTTCCTATAATTCAACAATAAGTATGTTTTATGATTTAGTCTAATTCGAGGCCGAAAATATATTGAAAGTTCAAATGTAGGGACTTAAATCTTAAAATCGATATATCGCCGATCGATCGCATTTGATCGATCGAATTCTAATATTCGATTTTATATTTAGTATTTTAGCATTCTTTACCATCTACCAGTATGAAAAAAATCAGAACCAATTATTGCCAATAATAGAAGTTATCAATTGAAATAATTTCTTTTCATAAATTATATAGTCAACGTGGATAAAATTAAAACGCATTTTTATCCAATAATTTTTCAGCCATTCTTCTTATTTATAAAATATGTTTGGTGCATTAATATAAAAAGTAAAGCCCAATAGGGAAAAAAATTGAATTTATTTTAAGCAAAATCTATGCTCATCACTCTGATATTTTGTTTTTCTATTCAGCTTTACTTTTTATATTATATCGTCATTTAGTCAGGAGCTATAGGCAGATTTTTGGCCGGTAAATGGCAAAATTTTCCCACTGTGCGTCGGTTTCTACTCCAAGTAGGTTGGTAAGTGAAAATTGAGTATTGCGTGGCATCGCACCAGATTTTTTGAATAATTTATTACTGAAATACTTATTTGAATAAAGTATTACTCTCACATAAATGTCAATGTCTGGCTAAATTTAGTTTTGGAGGATTAATATTATCAGGATGGTCACGTGGATAGAGTGGATTAGTTCAGAGAGTTTAGCATGGGATGCTATGATCCAGTCTCAGTATTGGACCTCTGTGGCAGATACTTTTCTATTCTTTCACATTAGCCGTGTATCGATCCTGGATTCAGGAGACTCTCCCGAAGCACACCCAGCCTCTATAAAGTGGTAATAATAATTAAATAATTAATCAAGGGAAAAAAAAACATGCGGTTGAGGTTATTCGATCAATTCATGTTTTGACGCAACCATGACCGAGAAGTGGTACTTCTTACAAGCATTGAACCTTCAATTGGTTTTTGTGCTTCCGATTTTTTTATTTATTGTTGTTTTTAAAAAATCGTGACTTAAGGTGATAACGATTTAATTCAGCATTTATGTTTCGACCGAGTATTATATCCGTAAGACATTCGAGAAGTTTTGCTTCTTCGTCTCGTTTCGGGTGTAATAACTCGCGGTGATATCGGACTGGGTGAGGAACATTCCGCTAGGAGTATTAATTATGGTCTTTGAGGCGAGGCTCGGAGGGAACAATACGCTTTGTCTAAACTTGGCCCTCTCGTGGAAAGATAAAACCCTGACAAGGAACATCTCTCCCATTCCGCCCCGAGGAAGTTTAAAACAATACTGCACCCAACTTGGGGAGACAGTTTTTGTCCCTGCTAATAGGTTAGTGGTCCAGTCCACGTTTTGATAGCAGTCGTTTTGTAGGGAATTTTTAACTTTTAACTTTACCCCACCCCCACACCACCCTCCACCCCTCAACTATTACAGATTGAAAAAGTTATCGAACAGGTCTCAATCGGAAAGAAACTTCTTCTTAACTTTGGCACGGATTCCATTTACTTTCCTAAAGACTTTGGCAGGAATGATGTTTTTTTTTTTTAACCCTTCCTTCCAAGGAACAATATTATTGGTCAAAAGAATTTCTCGAAATTCACTATTTACTTATTTGCAAGTTGAAACTAGTACATAATTTTATGGCCAGACATGTAGTGAATTACCCTATGATAATAATAAATTCAAATAATAATTCTAAATTAGGTGATTCCGAGGCCATCTTCTCTTCAGTATTAAGGATCATCAGAAATATAGAGGAAGTAAGGTGGGAAAAAATTAGGTTCCGATGGGTCAGAAGTTTATTATTTAATAAACCGCAACATTAAATATACTAAATTTAAATTTATGCTGTGAGAATTTTTTTAAAGAATTGTACCCAAGGGTAAGTAATAATTTTTGCCATAATTTAAATAATATAAAGACATTTATTTCTTTATTTTAAAATAATTCATAGTATTCATCTGTATTTCATCATATCTGATATTGAGTGTTTAATATCGGAAAATGGACGAGAGATCTAATCAACTAATCCTTTAAGTGTTTAGAAAAAACATCAACATAAAATGTAATATAAAAGCATTGAAATAAACAAAAATTATAACAACTAGGTGACCAATACAAATAATTCTAATTCAAGTTTTATAATATTTATAATTTTTATAATATTTATAATATTATAACACAACATATTTTTAAAGGCCTCCCTTTAAGCATATATTTTCTTAAAATATTACAAAAAACTCCCTCTCCCATTAAATTAAACTTTTTATTAGTTCAAAACTTGCCCATTTATTTGATTTTTCTTTTTCTTAGTTTTAGAACTAACATACAACTTAAATTAGATAATTATATATTTTTCTCCAAAAATCCAACATGACAATGTATGTTTATGTGTATAAGTATCTAAGTTTCAAATACCTGATTTGCAATCTTATTATCATAAATTTATCATTTTTTTTTTTTTTTATCTACCTAATAATGCATGACTTTTCCTTATAATTTATTTTCTATATTTACATGACTTGTAGTTAGAAGACTTTTTTTTTTAAATATAAACATGTTACAATCTAATAACATTATTTATAAGATTATTATATAAACGTTTACTACCCCCAACAGCTTGAAATTTTAGGTCAAATTTACAATAAAAATAAAAAAATATTTTTTATTGATACTTATAACTATGTTTACTATTACTGTGTATTTTTATATATAAACTATTATGTTTGATTATATTTCAACTTGTATAATTTACACATTTATACACATATGTGGGTATATATACAAATTAACAATGTGGAATAATGCAAATTTGAATGATTAAAACAAAAAAATCATTTAAAAATAAAATTTACCTCACTATATCACAGGAATATTTTATAAGAATTAGTTCTTTTCTAATTTAATTTTCACAATATCAAAAACCCTCTTTGATATTTATGAAAAAGTTAACAACTACTCAAATTCGTTATTTTTATAAACACCATGGTAAAAAAAAAGTTATTTATAAAATTGTTTGAGTTATCTAAAACCAAATCACATGATAGTCAAATGAATTTCATGCGAAAAATCACAGCTCAGATTCAACACTTGGCGGGGGTACCCATCCACCAAATTTAGCATCCAGTGCTTTCGCGACAGCGAGACATAATCTGTCCTGTTTTTCAGCAGCAACAACCTGAAACAATAAAATATTCAATTTTTAAAACAATAATATTTTCAAATAACTTCAGTAATTGATATATATTAGGGTGATGCTTAAAAATGAAAGTTAAAAAATTCAACGGTTCACCCTCCCATTCTGATCTCTCATATGTAAAATGGAGTTAACTAAAATTTTATTGGATTTCATTAAGTTTTTGGGGTCGCTACCAGGCTTTAAATTTCATAAAAAATGTTAAAATTCAATATAATTTTCATTAGTAATTTTTAAGATTATAAAAAAAACCTGATCTCACTTCACACTTATTTTTATCCTAGGAAGACTCCAATCTAACCACACAACCCCTCCTTTCACTGTAAATACTCTAAGTAAAGAGTATGAGTTTCGACACAACCGCATCTAATACCGGGTCTCGAAAAGGGGCTTGTACTCTACTAGAGCAGAAAATGGATAAGGGAATGCTCTGGCTAGGATATAGGCATCACATTATGGAAATTATGCTGGAATCAGTGGTTCAAAATGAAATTGGGCCTTCCTCTGGACCAGATAATTTATTATTCAAAAGATTTCAGAAAAACTGGCAAGTAATCAATAAAGAAGAGTATACGACGTTAGAAACTGATGAAGAATCTATTGAAAAGCTCCAATATGTGAAAGATGAAATAATCAATTTAGCTAAGAAACAATTGACAGAATATTATCCCAGAGATTATTACAATGAACTCTTGCAACTAAGCATTGTATTTTTGGGAGGAGAACTAGAAAATGGCTTGTCATTTAAAAAACCTGCTGGTCTTCACCGAGCACTTTGGATGGCAAAGTCAATCTACTCTCTGAAAATATTCTTGTTTCGAGAACAATTCAGATTGACAAAACCTGAGGAAAAAGGTTTGCGAGAAATCTGTATTTTTAGTCTTAATCTACATTAAGTATTGGTTCCAAGCTCCATCCGCTTGTTCAGCCCCAGGAAACGAATTGGAACTCCTCAAAGATTTAAAGAAGTATGAGGATGTAAACTCAGTCATAGCAAGAAAAGCAATAAATAAAGTATGTGGCTATTTATGGTATGTCTCAGAGGAACTTATCGCCTTATCATTTTTTGACGACAATATTGGAAATGAAACTAAGAAGGAAATGATGGAAGCTCTAAAGAAAGGAGCTGATTTTTGCCCGAAAAGAATTAATGTAGACATTAAAAACATTGGCAATAAAAATCTAGAAGATTTTGTCTCTAGTAATACCAAACGATTCTTTTCTATTACTGGATTAAGCTCCGATTTCCTCAAGAAAAAAGTTGAAGACTGGATGAAAGACAAGGAATATATTAAAAGTAAGGAGATCATAACAAAATTTAAGGTAGTCAATGGTACAGCAGAGAGAGGGGTGTCCTTAATCCAAGAATAAAACAAAACACCGACACTAGATGAAGACCAGAAGCAATATATTTTGCTTCTTGTGAAGTCCTTGAGATAAAAGTTCCCGAACTACCAAAAAGCAACTTTGCTGTCTGCATAATGAGTTTTTTTTACGTTAATTGTGCATCTTGTGCATCATATTCATTCTGTAATAAGTCTGTAAAAATCTGTGCTTTTTGCCTAAATTTCCTCTTGTTTGTTCACATCCCGAAAGTAAATTGTAACACATATATGATACAAAATTAGCTTATGTAAGCTATGGGTAGATATGGGTAACATATCTGGCCCTTAAAACCTTATTTTAGTTTTTACTATGTAAAAAAATATAATTTTAGAATAAATACAAATTTTTTTAAATAATCACTATTTGGGAAAATGTTAGATTTTTTAAATTTTTAGTAGTGAGCTTTAAATTTGTCTCAAAAAATCTCAAAAAATTATTTTAAGTTTCTCTTATAAGGTAGAACAAAATGGGAGGGTGACCCAAGAGAAAAGAAACAAAAAATATTTTTGGGTCATATAAGCATCACCCTAATATATATGTATATAATGCTAATCCCAATTTAAATTCTTTATTCATATAAAATTATTTGGAGTGTTGCATCATCTTCAGGGTTATCTCAAGAAATGCTCATATTGATCTGCACATTGGTGGTGTGGTAATATGGTTTACAAATATCTTATTTAAGGTAAATAAAATGTAATTTATTCTTAAAAATTTCTAAAATATATTTTATCAAAATAACTAAAAATAATTAATAATAAAAGTTTCAAATAGTACAATAAATTTTATTCACTCATATATCCAAACCATTATGAGGGAAACTAGATACTGCTGGTGGAACCCTCTGAAACGGTGGTTAAATAATTTTATATTAATTAAAGCATTAAGTTGGAAGTAGAACATAATACTTCCAATTTTATGTGTAATAGTACTCCAGAAAGGAAGCAAAAATATTGTTAGACAACACAATCCTCAGACTTATGGTAGTAAGCTAAGGTAGTGAAACATAAGAATGGACAAAGAAATATATATACACCCCAAATATGGAAGAGAAAAGTTAATAGGAAAATATACAGCTCAATCTATGAATGATTAATGGATGAAAAAAAAAACAAAGTATGAAACTAACATACATGCTATATAATATACATGCTTTGGAGGAAGAAGATCACGGATGACATGGATGGATGATTTGAAGAGAACGGGCAAAGGTAAAAAGGCAGTGATTAGAGAGGAGTTGGGAAGATCTATATATCCTCACAGAAGTCTACCATCACATTGTTGGTTAGCTACTACTAATACACAGCATGTTTGTAATACTTATAATTATATTTTTAAGTAAATAATATGACCTACATTTTTCAAAAACTACTTTAATAATTAATGTGGATAAATTCACCTGAAATCCTATTGGAAGACCATTCCTGTCTAGTCCTGTAGGGACATGAGTACTTGGTAACTGTAAAGTATTGAATATCATTGTGTACATAGCTCCAGCTGTTCGATACAATGATTCTTTATGATGCAGTGCGGGTACTGGATGAGTTGGATAAATAAAAACACCGTTGTCTTTTAGCATATTCTAGAATATATATTTAATTATGATTACCACTCAGTTAAAAGATACACATTATTGATATATTTTATCCATACATTCATTGTATGTTAATGTTAGAAATACTTACATTAATTTTTTTCCTTAAATTTTCATTTTGTTCGCAATAAAATCCATATTTTTCCTTTGGAATAAAAAGGTTGTGCTTGACAATCAGGGAAAATGTCAATCCAGTGATTGAAAATTCTGAGTATCCTAAGTTTGCTTTAAGTAGCTCTAGATAAATATTTTGTCTCTCCTGAAAACAACAAAAAATATCATTCACTGATGTAAGCAAACCTGTGATCACTACAGTCCTACAATAAATTTCCAAATTTTAAATTATGATTTGCAAGCTTTTAGGAAGAGACTATTCAATTATAGATATAGAATGCAGGCCTCAAAGTCTCGTATAATTTCAATTTTCCTTTATTTTGTCAGTCTGTTTCTAGCTTGCATGTGAAACTGTTGTAGCCCTGAAGATGCCTGAATAGGCGAAAATTTGGCATGTAACCTGCACTATTAAGTGAATTATTGAAATTATACGAGACTTTGAGGCCTGCATTCTATATCTATTAATTATGATTTGCTGAATTTTACACTACCTCTCATAAAAAATGTGCCTAGATAATTATGAAATCTTTCATAAATTTAATTACATATATAAAATTTATCATAGGACTTGTTTAAAACAAGAAACAGAATGGTATGAAAGTGCATAATTTTCTTTAAAATAAATACAATCTTTTGTTTAATGAAAATTAATTCTTTGGATGGATTAAATATTTATTAATGTTAATAAGAAAGGATTCTGAAACCTCAGGAGCTGACATGTTTGATTATCTCAATAAATATCAAGAAGAACATTATCCCCAAATATTATGGTTTCTAAAATTTCCTACATTCATAAACAGTTCCTTAACAATCCTCAAAGTTGTTACTTATAATATAATAATGTTATAAGATAATATAAGATATATATACATAAGATATAATATAATGTTATAAGAATCAAATATATAGATCTGTCCCTTACGTCAATCGTTATTCCATTATATAATGCTCTCATATACTATTAAATACTTACATTTTTTTTAGTAGGTATTGCATCCCTAATGTCTGGTATTCCTTGCATACCAAGGAAGACGGCTGCACTGATCTCTACAGAATCTTCCATTTCTTTCAAGTCAGCCTGAAAACAAATGTTTAAGTAGTAATGAATGTGCTTTATTATAAATGAAAATTAACTGTTTTGATTTTAAATAGAAAAGAAAATACCTCTTCTACTTGACATTTATAAACATCTTTTAAATATTTTGCAGCATCCTTGATAGCACACTTGATTTCCCTATCAACAGGAACTGCTACTAAAGAGAAACCAGCATCTTCTTTATAAAATATTTTCATTTTACTAACATCAACCTGTACAATTAAAATAAATAATTTTAGCCCATGCTTAATTTGTCTTAAAAAAAAAAAAAATTAGCCTCTTAGCAGAGCTTGGATTTATAGAATTAATGACTTTGTAAAGTAACCAAAAAAAAAAAAAAATAATAAATAAATAATAATACGTAATACCTGATATCTGAACTTGAAGAGTTTTAAATATTAAATTTGTTCTTACAACTAAGAAGAATAAAAAATTTAAATTTTTTAAGTATATCATTACTAACTAATCCCAGTCAAGCCTTGCAGTGGCTTAGTCTAATAATATTTAAGGAATTAAATCTAATAATTCTAGAGAACATAAAGAGTTATTGAGAAAACCTCATTCGACACAATAGTCTACTTTGCAATTCTATGGAACAGTAAGAGGTAAAAAATGTTAACTGAACACTCTTATATATGAAAATAATCATTCTCTTCTACTAGAATGCAACATGGTGTGAAACTTTCAAGTTGGTCCATCAATTAACAAGGTAAAAAACATAGGGCTACTGCATTTTTATATATAAAGATTAAAAAAAAAAAAAAAAAAAAAAATTTAAAAGACTGTAACTTTGTTGATAAATGTCCAATTCCCAAAATTATATTTGTCATGTAATGTATGAAGAAAATGTTATTTTGTATATAAATAATAGACAAAAAACAATAAATATTTTTTCACTGTTCTACATGACTTTTTTCATTGGTAACATTAATATAATTTTTTGTATAATAGATGTTACATTTTTACTTTCACTTACCTATATATAAAATATATAGTAAGGGAAAGTAATGTGATAGTGAAAAATTTTGACTTCCGGCTTTCAATGGAAATACACATTTTGGGGTCCCATGAGTCCAAAAACCAAGCCCCACAAAATGGTGTGTGTGTGTGTGTGTGTCTGAGAGTGTGTGTGTGTGTGTGTGTGTGTGTGTGTGTGTGTGTGTGTGTGTGTGTGTGTGTGTGTGTGTGTGTGTGTGTGTGTGTGTGTGTGTGTGTGTGTGTGTGTGTTTGTGTGTACAGACTAGCTCAAAAACTATAAATTGTACGAACCTAAAATTGGGTATTTGGTGTATGTATGTACCCCCAATATGATAGCAAAAATTTTATCAAAATTGGTCAAACGAAGGGGGTACTTTATTTAAAGAATTTTGTCTAATTTTTACGTTTTTTTTTGTTTTTCTCAAAACGACTCAAACGATTTTGATTAAACTCGGTCTTGATGTAAGTATATGCCCGAGATTCGGCAGTCAAAATTTCATCAAAATTGATCAAACGGTGGAAGCACTTTATTTAATAATTTTGCATAATTTTTAAATGCCTTCAGGATATATTTACAAAAGCGACTCACAGTGAAAAACAAACAACCAGTAAAAAAAACTCGACTCTTGTCTAAATTAGGTCTCTCAAAAAAAGAAATAAGCAATAATAAATCGAAAAATACTTACTGAGAACTTCCAAGTTATGCAATACAGATACTCTTTATGTTAAGGATATATACAAATATTAGCATTTAAATGTGGAAAAATGTGTGAAGTTGAGGAATGGCGTTTACATATTATCAAAACACGTCAATTATTAATCTGAGTATGTTTGGAAGTGAAAGTTGAGTGTTGCATGCATAGCACCAGATTTTTTTTTTTATAATAGATCAAAAGCAATAGTATAAAAGTATTAAGGTCAGTTTACTGACTTGGAATAAAATTTGGAACCATACGTTCCTTCGTTTTTCGACCGCCAGGGGTGTGCGCAATGCACCAAGTAGTCCTGTTCTTTTATTAATCTTAGGCTGATGATTATTATTCTTATAAACTGGTTAATAAGTGAGCTACAACATTTTCATCTCAAGAATGATAAAAAAACATAACCATGTAAACAGGTTTATTTTCTCTATTGTAATCGCCTCTAGCAGTCAAGTAGTGAAGCAATGTTTGGTTCCGAGCTTCATTTCAAAAACTTAATCGTATAAGCAGGCCTTTGCAGTAGAATAATTGTAAAACTATGTAAAAATTTCAAATCAACCCATCAACCCCTAAACACATTTTTGAGTTTAGAGGTAACAAACGTACTGCCTCTGCATTTTTATATATAAAGATTTTCGATGTTCTATCAACTGCAGGTATGAAGAGGATGTTTACAGTTCTTTTAAAAATATGTCCCCTTCAGTCTCTTATTTACCTGTAGACTTAGAATCTTTTTGACCAAATTAAGATGTATCATGATGCTGTTTATTATTAATGAGAAAACAAAAACTGTGTTGAGACACAACTTACTTCCTCATCAAGCCTCAGCTCTGGTGCTTTTTCACCACTAATGATTTTCAAAAGAGGCTTGAGGTCCTCTACATACCTCGCCATCGGCCCGATAACTAGAAATTTTGAGAAATTCTCATCGTCTGACTGAGGGAAGTGACCATTTAAAGACACAAAACCTGATAATAGAAAAAATATATATATTTTAATTTAATTATATAATTAATACAGGAAAAATGAAATGAGAATCTCTATATCAAATTGCTCTTTTTCACTAAATCATGAAGCGTTGAAGTTTTCATTGTTATCTATAAATTAATTATTTTTAGTTTTTGTCTGGATCATAATTTATTTTGTGAGGAAATGAACAAAAAGCATTTTGATCTGGAAATGCTGAAATCCTCAGATCATCGTCACATTTCAAAAAGCAATGAAATGATAAAAATGAAAATATTTATTAATATAGGGTAAACCGTACACCGTTATTGGCACCCTTAAGACTACATTTCTATGGTTAAATTAAAAAAAAAAACTTTTTATAAAGGGATCAAATAGAAACTTCCTATAGCACCTCATTATCTATCCTCATAAAGCCTCAAGAGGTTTTTTTGGGTCTAAAGTTCAATAGTTTTACAATATGGCAATATTTATTGTTAAAAGTGCCAAATCTAGTTATTGGCACCCTGTGGATTTAATTGTGAAATCTTCCCTATGGTTAGTTTGTTAAAGTCTTACTTCATAGATGACTTGGAGGACCCTTCAGACATTAGACTCATGTATATCTTGTAATAAAATTAGGACTTGTTTACCTATTTCTTTAAGTTAAAGTTGGGGTAGCCAATAACTATACTGAGCGCCAATAACTATCTAAATATCTAAAATATTTGGTAAATATGTTTATCATTTTCCCTTTATTTTGATTTAGCAATTACTTTTTTTATTTTCCTAGCGACACAATAAAATAATTTTAATTGATTTTCTAATGCTATATATAATATGATAATTCTTACCTGGGGATGGTTTATGGCCATATATACCATTGTACATCGAAGGTATTCGAATTGATCCTGCTATGTCAGATCCAATACCAATTAAAGAGGCAGCTGAACCCAGAAGTGCACCCTATAATAAATTATAGTTGATTTTTTTTTATATCAAACAGTTTATTAAAATTCCTAAGACACGATTAAATGCATTAATTATCTAGCTGAATTCTGAATAAGCTTGCATCATATTAAGTATTTTCTTAATTTTTTATCCCTTCTAAATAAAAATCGAAATACTGATATTCTTTTTTAATATCAACCATCTTGATTGACAAATATAATAATTACAGTAAAATCTTGTTAATTCAGCTCTTCCCATTCTCATATATTACCTTACATATAGAAAATATTGAACAAATTACAACTATGAGAGGAAATTTAATCAACAACAAAGCTCTTAATGCTTTCATCATGATTTATGAAATATAAAATAAGTGATTTCCAGTAACTGTAATCTGTGGTCCTATGTTCCTATATATGTCGGATTGCTTATTATTTAATCACTTTCAGAAAATTAAATAAACAAATGAAATTATATGAAGGGTACAAGAAAAAACTGAGTACGTCTATTTATTTCTTCTTTTTTTTTAAACAAAAAGCGATGACTACTGATCTCCTGATCTAATAATTTATTATCGTAGTGTGTAATATTTTGACATATAGCCATCTTCAGGCACAAATTAAAACTCCAATATGCTCCTTTTGTCAATATAATATGTTTTCTATGTTTATATTATAAATATAATCGCATGATCAGCATATCTTCAGTTAAGTTTTATGAAAGATGGTTCAGGGAATGAAACAGTTGAGTGCGTTCCCCCAATGCCACTGTCCGAATCAAGCCATCACCCACCAGTTTTGCTCAACGGAGCAAACTTAATACAAATAAGTTTTCCATTTTTTCATTCATCGAATGATTTAAGAAGCCCTGTGAAAATGATGCTTCTGTTTCCACCACCCTTTTATTTTTTTACGACTTGAAAATACCTGGGATTCGTGTGTCTCATTTCAAGTACAGACCTTTTTTTTTTTTTTTTCGCTTCTGTTATTTTCATAGAATATTATTGATGTTATAAATAATAAGATTTAAAAATAAAGGAACTTAAGATAGGTAAAGGGAGAGTAAGAGAAGGAAACGAGAATGTCTAAATTGTCTCTCTTTGAATTAAAAAATAGTAACACCTAGTACTATTTAAAATAGTACTATATTACTCTTTTCTTGCCTGTTTCCAAACCTGAATGCATAAGACATCTGATGACTATTGTGTTTTTTCTAGTACCCATGGCTTTTTTTTGTATTTTTTAAATATATTTAATTAACTTATAATAAAATTAATATTCTGTTACTTAATAGTTATAAATAATGTTTGGACAAATTTAGTGTTTTTTACCTTTTCCTCACCTATTGTTATGAGTCTTTAAAATAAAAATTTTATTTTTCTCTTTCCATTGGAAAATTCACTGACCCAGTTATTTTCATTTACCCTTCTTATGTAAACATAATGCCCATTATAGTAATTGAATACAATTTTTTTCATATTGGGTTTAGATATGGTGAAGTGAAAGCATGTAATATAATCCACTTTATAAAATAGTATTTGACTGTTATAATTTAAAATTAATTTTTTCCTTTGGTTTTGAAAATTAATTATCATAGAAATGAACATAAATACATAAACTTCAACTTTTAAGAGATGAATTATTAGATATGGATGGGAATTACCTCTCCACCAGATGAGCCACCACACGTCCTGTATACATTGTAAGGATTTTTAGTAACACCAGTTACAATATTGTCCGTTTCCCAGCTAGTGCAGAATTCAGGGGTCGTTGTGACAGCAAGGGGTATTGCTCCAGCTTTTCTCATATGTTTAACTGATTCTCCATCATCTGGTGCTTTAAGACCTTTCCTTAAAAACGATCCAACCGTATATGATAATCCTAAAAAAATTATAACAAATATAAAAAACTTTTATAGGAGAATTTAAATAAAATTACCTTTAAAAAAATATATTATTATTATTATTATCTTTCGGATTATCTCGCTGCTGCGGGTTGATTAACTGAGATGGGGGACAATTCCAACCACCTTAAGTTATCTATTCTTCATAAACTTTTTTAAACACTCAAAAATTTACGGACAATCCTTGCCGTGTCCAGGAGACGATTTTTGAGCCTCTCTCAGTACATCGAGGGGAAATTTTAAGTTTTCTTTGCCCATTACCGTAGACTTAGGAATCAGTCCGTTGATAGATATTACTATTGGCACCACCGTCACATTTTCCACATAGTATAGTTGTTTCCTGATATTTTCGGAGTTTCTCACCAACTGTCTCCCAGACCTAAAAAGAGAATATCAGGTCTATTATGCCGCACTGTGTGGTCGGTAATGATAGATTCTTCCCAGTACAACTTGAAGGGACCTTTTTGGAGAAGCCTATAGGGGACGTACTTATAATAAGGCACCTTTTCACCTAATAGATCAAATCTTGTTGCCAGGGCCTGATGAAAAATTTTGGCCATATTATAATGCCTCTGGAGATACTCCGAGCCAGCTAGTGCTGCGCATCCAACCGTGATATGCTCGATTGATTCTAGCGTTAATGAGCACAGTCGGCATTTATCAGATGTAGTTACATCTTTTAGAACATGCCTTCAGTATGATCTTGTTGCAATAACTTGGTCTTGAATTGCAACCACAAACCCTTCTGTTCCGGAGAACAACTTCCCTACCACTAACCATTTGACCATCTTTCTTTGTCTATGGACGCTTCATTTAGTTGGTTGTAGTATCTCCCATGAAGAGTTTTGTTTTTCCATTCCTACAGCCTTTCATTTTCTGATTCAGCAGTAGGAGTACAATAATTAACATTGTTTAGATCGAGTGGAGTCAGGCCTTTATCCAAATTTGTGATAGTGAGATGAAGTCCCGTAGTTTTTTATAGGAAATATAGGTGTAGAGCCAACTCTTGTTTGCGACAGGCTTCTTCGATATTTATTAGTCAGCGTCTTCCTTGTTTTTTGTCGGACTTTAGAAGATGTTGGATGATGGGCACGTTCTTGAGTCAGTGGCGTTCGCACAGTACGATCTATCTCCTGCAGGCTGGTGCTTGACCACTGGAGAATGCCAAAGCTGTAACTCAAAGCTGGTATAGCCCATGTGTTAATTGCTTTGATTTTGTTCTTTCCAGATAAGTGAGTCTTAAGTACTTGCCGCAACCTGATTTTGAATCTAGCTATTATTTCCTGCTTCACATCCTTGCTGGCTATTTTGAAGTTCTGTTGCATTCCCAAGTAACTATAGTATTGGTTAGCTTCCAATTACTTGATGTGATCACTTTCATTTACCAAAATGTTCTGAGTATTAACCATTCTTCCTTTTTTTACATGGTGTACTGCAAGCCCATTATTATTATTTATTATATTATATTATATGCTATTATGATATTATATTATATTATCGTTATTATTAAAAAAAATTTTTTTATATAGACTGGAATTTTTAAAGTAAGGGGTCTAGGCTTTATGTCACCATCTAGATTAGGAATAACTGAGCTCACCATATTGAATGTTACAATCTTATATATTTATTTATATGTATGTAACCAGGTCTGTTTTAATTAAATGTTTACAAATAACTGTTACTAACATAGATTTATTTAATACCTGGTCTATGACTGGTTTTATTTTTTTCATACTTAATGAAAAATAAAATTGTACAATCAATTTACTGTAAATAATTATTAATATAACTGAAAGCATAGCCAAAAAATTTTTACCAATTTCTTCAAAAAAGAAAGGTGTTAGTCTCATAAAATTTAATTTCTTTCACTCATAAGATGGTTCTTATGTTTTATTTTTTTTTTTTTTTTTTTTTGTAATGAGACTCTTCTTAAATATTAAAATACTCATAATCAACCAGTCTATGTCAAAATGTTTTTCAAAACTACTTTGTTTATCCTTGTTGCTATTTTATTTTATCTTTGTTGGAAGAAGGGAAAGCTACCTCACTATGAATATGGTATGAAGAATAGTAAAGTTATACAAAGCTCAATATCTCTCTAGAACAGTTTCAAGCATTTTTATTTACCTTTCAGTCCGATACTTTCTTTAACAGTGAAAGGAACACCCAGGAAAGGAGTCTGTTTCTCTATAGCATCCTCACTCATGTTGGATGTTGAAAGAAACTCATCGACTTTATCTGCATCAACCAAAGCCTCAGCGAACCTGTCCGAAGCAATGGCATTCAGCACCGGGTTAACTTTTTTTATCCTTTCTATATAAGCTTCGACTACGGTCCTGGATTTTATCTGTATAAAATACATAAAAGAATTTGCTATGCATAATAGACAGAATAAATATTTTTAAATAATACAAAATATTTTTTACCTCTCTTCTTCTTATTTTCCTAGCCAATTCAATCGCACTGATTGTCAGTAATGATGATTTTATTGGTGGCAGCAAATATGGTTTTTTATAAGATAAATATATGTGATAAGGCCATGCCAAAAAAGCTATGACAAGCTGGACTGCTCCAACCAGCCTCACCAATATTTCCATTGCACTTCTGGAAAAAGTAGTAAATAAATTTTTAACATGCAAATTTTTATGCTACAATTTATTTTTGTAAGAATGTAGATGAGTATGCTTGATATAAAAATTATATTTTTAGAAGAATACAAGCACTTATTATTTACTTAGTTTACAAGTTATTAATATTAATTTTTTTTTAATTTGTTCATAATAATCCTATAATATGAACTATAAAAAACTAATTTAAGGTAGTTTTTACTTATTAAGTGATTAAGTGATTATCGGTGATGGAAATTGGATGAGGCCAAAAATAGGGGGGTAGGTGCGGGAATATTAAAAAACAGTGTAACCGCTCTGACCCACCCCCTTAACCCTATGTTCGGGCTACAGATATCATACCTCGAAAGCGTACAAATTGAACGAGAGCGGAGTGTTAGGCAGTCTAAAAATTGCAAATTAAATCGAAAGAGTATAAAGGACTAATTAGATCGAAATATTAAAAAAAAAAAAAAAAAAAAAAATCGAGCGTAGCCGCGGCTCTAAGGGTAGAAGCTAATTATCGGTGATGGAAATTGGATGAGGCCAAAAATAGGGGATAGGTGCAGGTGCATCTAACCATCACCGGTTAGATTTATTTAAGGTACTAATATATAACAAATAAAATAGAATATGTAACACATTTTTATGGAAACTAATTTTTTTTGTTTTTAAAAAATACTGAGAATTATATTATAATTAAAGAGTTATAATTATTCTATTATATAATTTAAAATTATAATCACAACAATATCATATCGTTGGCTTGTTTGGTCTGACAAGGTTATAACTACTGAAATTATTGGCTGAAATGAGATTATTGGATATGAGATTATTATAGATTCTAACTTGTCTTTAAAATAAAATATATTTTTTCAGTTCAAAACACTGTAACTTTACTTGCTTTTTTGAACATTTTTACTTACTGTCTCAATACACATTTCAAAATATTACCATATTAAGAAAGCATAATATGATATTTTATTAATAACAAAGAGAGGGTTATCACATAATTTTTTTTAACTCGTTTTTCATAAAATTAAAATGATAACAATCTGAACCTTGTCAAACATAAATAAAATACAGAAAAATGCAATTAGTTATCCTGTTTTATCTGATTTAACTATAGGAACTTTGGCTATTAATCATCAAAAGGGAGAAAATTCAAATAAAACAAAAGCTCTTACTTCAAAATGTTTTTTTATTTTTTTAATTAAATAGAATTGGTTTTTAAATAAAATTTATCAGTTTTACATCAATCAATAATGAGATGAACAATAATACTATGAAACACTATTAGATTTCTTTGATGTGAAACTTTCTTGCAAGGATTATACATGGACTGCACCCTTACAGGGATTTCAGTTCCGACTATTGACTAATAATTATTCCTTAGAACGAATTTGTTTGCTTTGTGATAAGCAAGCTCCTTAGCACATCTTGCACCACCTGACCCTCCAAATATTTACACTGTATTACAAAATAGTGATTTGTACGTATGACTGAGGTGTTGTAACTTTTGGGATAGTTATTTAAAAAATATGAATGTCAAGAATATTTCTCACTCTCCCACTATTTCTCATATTTTATTTCTGGTAATTTTTTAATTCAATTTTTTTTTAATGTTCAAAAGGAATTAAGATTCTAACATGTATTCTAAACTAAAAGAAATTATTATATAATTTTATTCTAGAGATAAGTTATGAGAGTTGTCAAACTATCACATTGCAACATCAATCCTTGAATCGTAACAGCATAAAGTGATGTTAAATAAATAAGTAATCCCTACTTATATCTATATATTTATATATGTATATATATACTTAGACAAACTTTATTTATGAATAGAAAATGTTTAAGGTAGAAATTGTACACATAAAATCTATCTAAAAAATGATTTATAATGTTAATCTAAACTTTATTATTTTTTAGTTACAAATCCATTTTTGTTTTTATTTTAATTATCCTGTCTTTGTATTGAACTTTATAAGTAGCTACTCTTCTTTATAAGTAGCTATTCTTCTATAGTTTAATTCTTCATATAAAAACTACTATGCCTGATGTAAAATTCTAAATAAATAATTTGAAAACAATATTAATTTCCTTTAGGATCTGATAACCAAAAAAAATACAATGAAGTATTGTGAATATATGTTAACACATTTGTTAGGCAATGCGTATATAGTGACTAAGGGATAATAAAAAAGGTTCACACTTTATTATACTAGTTAATACAGTAGTTCAATATTGTCCTCAACCTTTCCAAAGATATTCAGTAACCCCACTAATTATATCAAACTTGCTAAGCTTCCAGCCTTGAATAATTCACACTTAGTCATCTTACCCCTAATAAAACCATTCAACACATGAATAAGAAATTTATAACACTAATTATCGTTTCCTCATATTTCCAGTCGACTATTGAATAATTCTATTTTGTCTCATTAAATTCCATACTTCCCTTGAAAGCTATTTTCTTTATTTTACTATGAATTATTACTATTTTTTATTTATTTTTTTTTATCCTAAAATTATGTGAGAACTCTAATAAAATCATTTTTGGTAATTAACATGATTCATCGAGGTTTGATAATCAAGGGATTAACACCTCCTTTTGCTCGATGTTATTTAAAATGTTTTATAATATTAAGGCAGAAAACTAATTATTCCTTTTGAGTTTTTTTAATTTAATTTTATTTTTTGATATATTTTGTTAACTATCTAATATAAAAGAAAAAGGTTGTTCAAAAATATTAATATATAATTACACAATTTTAATTGTCACTTCCAGGTGTATCAAAATTCACTTAGTTTTCTTAATATAAGATATAACTATCTATATAAATAAAGATGAAATTATGTTAGTTTGTTTGCTTGTTATTTATAAAAATCCATACTGATTGTCCTAAATTGTCCAAATTTCGCTCAGTGGTTCTTTGATACCAGGTGCGAACACCTGTCCATATTGAAATTGCATAACTTCAGCCAATCTCTGGGTATATTCTTTATTATTATAAAAATTCTGTTTTGATCTGGCTTTACATTGATTTTTACGAAATCGACCGTTTGAGTCGATAAAAGTCACACTTTATAGATTTAAAAAATGAAATTCTCCGGGTGAAACCAGTATATACAGCTAGATACAGTATAAAAATAAGACATTACTTCACGCTTCATTAAAAATTATGGGACAATAAAAGGTAAATAAAATAATTAATGGCGAGCGTGGTTTATTCGAATAACTATTTATTTAATTGATTATCAGTTGTAGAATGATTTTAAATTTTATTGTATTATTTAATAATTTCAAATATATACAGTTACGTGCAAATATATACAAATAATTTTTCTATAATTAAACAGCTGTAAACAACAAAAAAAATGTAAATTTATTATAAAAGAATTATAATCATTTGATAAGTTATAAAATAAATAAATTAAACATGCTTCATTTGTTTAATTGATCCATCAAAGTTAATTTAAATGTCTCTTTATTTTACTAACAATAAGATATTACTTCACATTATATGAAGGATGTTGGGATAATAAAAAATGAAATAAAATAATTAATGGCGAATGTTTCATTAAAATTACTGTTTCTTTGAATGAGAAATGGTTGAAATAAATTACCGCAGTTTCGGTTTAATGGCGCGTTTCATTTGATTTATTTTTTTTTTATATTTTTCAGTGTCAAATACTTATAACGATTTATTTTTTAATCCCAAAAGTAATCATGATTAACCTTTAAGTTAAGTTCTTCTCCGGGATACGATAACCATTATACAGACGAAAAAACATCAATATTAAAGAATAGGATATAGAACTGTGTATGTAATTCTTTGTAGAAAAGTTGTTAATATGTGACTATTTCTTTTCTCTTTAAATTGAAAGAACTTATTTTCATCATGCTGTAAATTAATATTGTATTTATTATTCAATAGAGGTAATAAAAAAATTACATTTCAGAAATAAAATAACGTCCCACTAATACTACCAAAAACGGCCTTGCTAATAAAAACCTCTCTGAAGAGGGCTGGTTTGGACATTATGCGATTAATGAATATATATATTTTTGTCGAAACCTTGTTTTTATATAGAGACCATTAGAAGCAGTACCCATGGGAAGATTTGGTACAAAGTATTGTTTATATATTGGGCTATGCATAATATCAGCCATATTACCTAGATAATATCTGTATATTAAATTAATTTATGTTATAAATCGCCTTTAAATTATAAAAATTTACTATAGTTACAATTCCTTACCCAATTAGCAATGTCTGATAAGTACAAAGGACTGGGATAAAAAGATGATAACTAAAACCCTTATTTATGTTTGGAGCTATTATTGGTGCGTGAAACTTAAAAAAAAGTGTGCATAAAAGGGAAAACTGAAAAAAGGCAATGATTTTCTAGTTTTGCGCAAATCCAAACCCTATAGGAGATGGGACATATTACTCACTCCTTTCAATGTCTAATCTAAAAAAAAAATGTTTTTTAGGAGGATTAAATAAATTTATAAAAAAAAAAAAGTATTCCGAATAGATTATTTAACCACCGATTGACTTTTACTATGCAGCACATCGTTTTAGAATAGATAACTTTTCTGTTCGAAAAAGAAAAAAAAACGGAAGTCAAAATTTTTCACAGTCGCGATACTTTCCCCTACTATATATTTCATATATAGGTAAGTGAAAGTAAAAAAATAAATAAATTTTGATTTATATTAATGTTTCTTGGATTGAGTTAAAAATTTGACGTTCTTGCAAGGATTTTCCTACTACTCTTTCAGAGCATTCAAAAAACAGACATAAAAAAAAATAGCCCATTTTTTAATTAGAATATTTCGAATTATTAGTTCTAACTAAACATATAAACAATGCCATAGTTTTAATAATTCTTAAACAAATAAAGAAAAAAAAAAAGAAAAAAAAGAAAATAGCTATCAAATTTTCACTTTAATAGCTTGAGTAAAAAGGACTGTAGTTTTTAACTAGTAATAAAATTTTAATTTTTATGACTAGGGTACTCAGCCTATTTTATTGAAGATTATGGTCACAGATGTTCATCTTGAAAATGGCGTAGTGCCGAAACGTTGAACAAAATTTTGTAAAATTTGAGGTTAATAAAAGGATCATAAAAACTTGACTAATATCTGCTTAGCCTCAAATCAATAAAGAATTGTCATAAGTATTTTTTAAATGTTAATTTAATAACAAGTCTTCCACATTAAACTATCCCGAAGTTACTGAGTCCCTCCTTTCTTAGTACTACATTTTATAAAAATACGTTATTATAACAATAAAGTATACAAAATATTATGCGTTAATTTTCTGTCATTATTTACGTTATTCTATTTTTATTCATCATCGAACATAATTTATTTTTCCTAGTCCTATAATTATAGTATCCTAGATTCTTTTATTAATACGCAATCTCGTTTTTATTCCAGTTACTTTCTTGTTCTTTAATCGTACTTCATTCGATTAGAGAATAAATTCTATAAGAATGTTTTATAAAAGGTCTAAAATGTTTATAATCAGTAAAGATGATGCGGTAAGCTCGCATTCGGGTAGCCTACGATGCTAGTTAGTGATATCGCAAAGCCTGGCGGAGTCGTTAGTAAAGAATATCCCTTAGATTGAACTTTCTCCCGTAGCTCTCTTATTGTGAGCGGGCTCTAATAAGGGGGCGAGTGGCTGCGTCGAAGAGAGGATGAAGAAAGAGCTCCTCGAGAGAATGGGAATGAGGAATGAGATGCTGTCATTTCTTGGAGCTGAGGAAGCCGGAAAAGGAAAGGCGACTCCGTATTGATTGCGAATGGTTGAGAGGGTAATGCTTTGGTGTGAGCCAAGATCGAGAACACGGAAACGATTTTGGGCATCTTAGACGGTTTGGAAACATCGGGGTTTAGTTTCCCAACATTTAGTTCCAAAGAATAGATCCAGTTAGAAAGGCAGCCCTTTAGCACTTAGCGACATTTCCCAAAAGCATGCATTATTTTACATCGCCCACACACAGAGTTGGGCAAATTGTAATCAGAATAACGATTCATGAATATGAATAATTGGTAATCATAAAACAAATGAAAAATGAATAACCATTATTCATAATCAGTACGGAGTATTTTTAATGATTATTGAGTGTTTATGGCATTCATTTGAAATGAATAATAAATAACTAAATACCAGTTATTCATTATTCATTTCAAATGAATACCATAAACACTCAATAATCATTAAAAATACTCCGTAATGATTATGAATAATGGTTATTAATTTTTCATTTGTTTTATGATTACCAATTATTCATATTTATGATTCATTATTCTGATTACAATTTGCCCAACTCTGCCCACACAACACTGCTTCGCTTTTTTCTCGTTCACCCTAATTGTACAATATAATCAATCGTTCAGTCTGTTATGTCCATAAATCAGGTATTAGTCTTTACGCATAAATAATTAAACTTTAAATATTAAGGTAAAGAATATGTAAAAAAATTCAAAATTAACGCTTTAAATGCTAGTTTTTGGTAAATATTTAAAGTGAAGTATATTGAAAAAATAAATAAAATTTCTAAACATAAGAGAGGTTATTTTGGAATGGATCGTATTCATTTTTTTTTTAATTTTTAGCAGAGACGAAAACACTATCTTTTTAACCTTCTTGCCTTAGTTGTTTAGGCAATAATAGTTAATAGGCATCAATCCTGATCCAAAAACACTCATTAATTTTTTTTTTACAGGGGTTTCTATCTATACTTTAAAAATTAAGACAACTTTTTTACCTTAACAGAGACAATTTTTGCCTTTTAATAAATAAATCTTTTAAAGTTATGAGATTTGAGATCTGCAGAGTCCGCCCAAACTATAGGGAGGCAACCATCCGTTAGAGGGATTGAAATGAGGGGAGGTTGGCAAATTAATTTTGCTGCTAGTAGATTAATTGATGTATCTTTTTTTGGTAGTTTCAAAAAACGGGTAAACATTGCCTCCAAAATTAGTAAATTGGACCCAAAAAAGGACCAAATGGCGCTTATAAACTCAACGGTTAATCAAAGATATTTTCAAAACTAAAAAAAACATAACAACTATTTTAATTGCTTTTCGGAAATGCCACTGTGTGTTTGAAATATAATATTGATGCTTCGACATTCATTTCATGACTTTCAAGTTAATATATTCAATCGCTCCGTCTGTTATGTCCAAAAATCAGGGGTTAGTTTACGCATAAATAATTAAACTTAACATTTTAAGGTAAAGAATTCGAAATTAACGCTTTAAATGCTAGTTTTTGGTTACTTTTAAACTGATGAATATTGAAAAAAATAAATAAAATTTCTAATTATAAGAGAACCGGTTATTTCGGAATGGGTCATCTCCATTTTTTTTTTCCAAACTATAGGAGGGCAACCATCCTTTAGAGGGATTGAAAAGAGAGGAGGTTGGCAAATTAATTTTGCTGCTGTTAGGTCAAGAGATGCATCTTTTTTTGGTAGTTTCAAAAAATACATTGAGGGAAATATACTATATATTATTTTCAAACGGTACACCATTTATTTCTTAATACTTCATCAAATTCGATGATTGAGGCATAATCTTGAAGATTTCCTTCTTATTATAATAACGTGCCTAGTGTCAGTTTAAAATGTAGAATGTATGAGTGGTTTTGAAGTTACCCCCTAAAAATTCACTAAGAAATCCTATCAAACGCATACAATTAGTAAAGTAACATCGTTCTAAAAAAAAAAAAAAAAGGTAATGAATAAATAAATTCTGGAGGATTTCGGTAGGTAAAAAAAACACTTTCGTTATGACTAATGTGGTCGGGAAAAGTAGCCAGATCCTTCAAAAAAATCGGTAAGAGTTAAAATGAAATTTTCTTCTGTTTAATATGCTGCGTTTTCTAAGCCTTATAGTCGGACTTTTATTTCACTGGCAATTATGCGTTGCATTGAATTATTCGCACGGGTCAACGAGTAGCCAACTATCAACTGAAAAATTTTACAATCTTAACAACTCATGAATTTCTTACATATGTTTCATTTGGGTGGATTCACAATTACAGTAAATTGGGAATAGCGAAAACTTTAGAATATCCTCCATAATCGATTAATAGGATGTTGCTGGAAGACATTGCAAAGGATAGAGGTTTCATTGTTCGTATTTATTTTAATTTTTGTTAATAGGATAAAATAAAATTTCTAGTTGGTATATTTATTTTGAATGTAAGTATTGATTACCTCTCACAGATTGAGTGAGAGGACCACAAAGCAATGACCCTGCTTTTTTTTAGCAAGAAAAAAGCCTCAACTAGTTACTACATTACTAGTTTTATAGAAGTTTAAGGACGGCTACTTTTTATTGCCTAATTACTAGAGGAAATTATTCTCGTGCAACATTATTGCTTAAGTGAACTACTACTACAATTAAAGGAGCTGTTACTTTAACATGCTCATTACTTATTCATTACTAATATACATTGTATTCTGAAATATTTTATTATATACTTTTTTTTTTAAACTGCTGATGAGTTCACTAAATAACAATATTTGTTATATTAACAGCCTTTTTCTTTTGTACCATAAACATTTATTTTCTATGACACTTGTGGAAAATAAACCTCCTTTTATTGGATCGATATCCTAATAGTGGAATAAATGCATCCAAGTGGAATATACGGAAAAAACGCATGTACGCATCCAATTTCCTGGCATAGTTGAATTTAAAAAAAATCTGGTGCAATGCGCGCAACACGCAACTTTCACTTACCCACTTACTGAGATTAGGAATCGACGTGTTTTGTTAAATGCCATTCCTCGAAGACACACATTTTTCCACATTCATTTACTTATTTTTGTTTTTATTTTATCTCTAAAGTACATTATTTTTTTTTACTATTGAAGTTTTTACTTTTACGGCAATGCAAGCATAGTACTCCATTTTCTTTACCATTTAGTTATCATGAAACGAATAATTTCCATTAAATGAACAGAACTTCTTTAATTATAAACAATGGTCCGTCATTAAAGGCGTTCTGCACATGTGGGGGCTCAACGTTGTCGGAATATTTTTCTTTTTTTCTCGTGGGTGTTTACTTGATTTTTTCATGTTTCTTATTTAGCCATTTCTTATTTTTAGAATAATGATGAAGCTTAATTAAAGAATACTTGATTCTCATTAAACATGACAAGTTTGATCAAAAACTTTAAAGCCATTTTTGAGAAAATCGATAAAAACATAAACATTGGAAAAAGTTATGAAATAAAGTACCCACTCCGTTTGACTAATTTTGATGAAATTTTAGCTGTAACACACCCATACACCAAATATGCAATTAAAGGTTCGTAAGGTTTATAGTTTTTGAGCTAGTCCGTTCACACACAGGCCATTTTGGTTATTTGGACTCATGGGGCCCCATAACGTGTATTTCCCTTGAAAACCGGAAATCGAAATTTTTCACGATCGCAATAATTTCTCTTAATATATATTTCTTATGTAAAAAGGTGTTTATGTATAAGAATTTAGTTAAGTTCCTGTTTTTGTTAAGAATTATTTAATTCAATTTTTTTTTTTTACAAATCCCCCGAAAAAATATGTCTCATCAATTTTTTGCATCGGATAGAATTTCTTGGTGACTTGTTAGGTTGTAGTTTCAAAACCAAAATAATTTCAAAACCAAGCTTATATACTAAATTTTATACCGACACTGTATACATATGTAGCATTTTTTTATTGATTATATTTATCCAATCAGATACAAATAAGGGATTTAATAAACTTGAATACGCATTTATTTAAATATTACCTATAGATATAGATATTCGATGCCTAAGTCATGTTCCTGTCGATCACCGCAATCGATGTTTCATCATACTTAATTAAATATGTATATATGAGTATATTGTGTATTTTATTTACTATTTTCTTAGATGTGTACATATACAATTCGGGGCAGAGAATACAACAGACGGTCGTGTTGTGAATGCTAATGAACCACAAGGTGCCGAAGACTTAGCCAACTCATCCCAACCTTGAACTAGATACGCGTCGAGTTTATTCACACATCCCGATATATGTATATATCTGAAACGTATGACATACCGCTCGTTTGGAATAATACTGCCACAGTACGAATGTTTCCGTTTTTACTGTTTTTCTTTAAGATACTTCTGATTATTATATTTTTTAGGAAAAAATTGCAGTTGTTTAAATCCAAAATTTAACGCTGGCGCGCAGTCAAGAAAGTCACCCATAGATTCGTGAAATAGAGTCATAATAATCACTACATATGCTTCTCCGGTAAAGTTTCAGTTTTTTGGATTGTCCAAACGCAGTCTTGGTCCAAACGAGTTTGCTATCTATTATACAATATTTATTCATCCTTTATCATGTAAGACATAAATTAATTAAATAAGGATTAATTTATTTTAGTTATTCAGTTCAACATTAAAACTGATTTAATTATATTTCAAATGCATATCTAGAAATTCCAAGAAATTTTTATTTTACGAGCTTTTCGAAATTATTCAACTATTTTTACTTTCACTTACCTATATATGAAATATACAGTAAGGGAAAGTATTACGATCGTGAAATTTCGACTTCCGGTTTTCAACGGAAATATACGTTTTGAGGTCCCCTGAGTCCAAACAACCAAGTCCCTCGAAATGTTCTGTGTGTGTGTGTGTGTGTGAAGAGACTAGCTCAAAAACTATAAACAGTTAGAGCCTGAAATTGGGTATTTGGTGTACCTATATACCCGTGACGTGACAGCATAATTTTCATCATAATTGGTCAAACTGAGGGGATACTACTTTATTTAATAAATCTTGTCTCATTTTTACGTTTTTTTCTATTTTCTCAAAAACGGATCCTAAGATTTTGATCAAACTTGGTTTTTAATGTATGTATATGCCCGTTAGCGAAAAGTGCTATGTGATAGCTAAAATTTTATGAAAATTGATTAATTGGAGGGGGGCACTTTATTTGATAAATTTTGTCTAATTTTCACATGTTTTTTTAATTTACTCAAAAACGGCTCTAACGATTTTTATATATGTGTATGCCCGCTATGAGACATCCAAAATTACGTAAAAATTGATCAAACGGTGGGGGCACTTTACTACGAGACGTAAATACACCTATCGATTCACCTTCAGGATATATTTACAAAAAGCAACTCGCAGCAATAAACAAGCAAGCAGTAAAAAAAAAAAAATCAACTGTTTGTTAGTTCCACGTAAATGTTAACATAGATCAATAAACGTTTTGAATCACTGGTTGTCAACACTCTTAATTATTTATACTTATCATTCATCTCTTCAACACTCCAAAGACTGACATTTTCACTCATCATATCCCGCGTCTAATTCCCTTGGACCCCTTCGATTATTCTCGGCATTCCATTTGTAGTGAACATAAATATGAAATAACTTCATTTACAATATCATATAGATTATTGTAACTGGTGTGATTCTTGATAAATCGATTTTTAATGACATTCTCGCTATATTGAAATGACCACAACATGATCTGAGGCGTTATTTAGTTGGGTGTTGCAGTGCCCACACCAGGTTTTGCTGTGACGCAACATGCAATGTTGACAGTGGTAACCCTTGAACTAAAAATGAAACCGTTTAGTTGTGGTTCTTGAGTAAAAATATTTTCATAGTTACTGTAGTTTATATCTGGAGGCTAATCAGCGTGCACTCATCAAATTTTGTATAATTATTTATTTTTGTACACATACGTAACTATAAATAGGACAGGTGAAAGGGATTGCCTTGTTTTAAACCCGAACGAACTACAGAACTCTCGGAGAAATGATTACTGGTTCCAACTCCATTGAATGTTTCGGTCATTCACATCCTTAATAGTTTGGTAACTTTTTTGGTATTTTTGAACCAACATAATACTTTACACCTTGTGTTGGTCAATGGAATATTACGTTTTTTTTAAGTCTATCTAATTTGAAGAGGAATGATTTATTATGTGTTTTTCAAGAGTAATTTAACAATTGAACTCTTCCGAGTAAAACCACATCGATTGCCTCCAATGATTTCGAATAGTTAGGATAAACGTGAATATCTTCTTGCATAATATGTGGTGAGATCCATGGACATCCACTGAGGGGAGACACAGGAGGGCAGTTCCTCCCTCCTCTAGAAAATATGAGAAATAAAAGCTACAAATTACATAAATTCGTATTCATTTAATATATTCAGTAAGTGAGGCGTTTGCTATCAAAAACAGCTCATTCCATATTTTTCTGAAATCCACTTTTTTACATATTTTGAAAGTTTAGAGGGCCCTGCATAACCTGACGAAGGGATATAGCTCAAATCCAGCTCATTCCAGGAAGGAAGGCCAGCAGAAGAAAACCAAGAATGTGAGCCGATGTATTACGACGTCAACAATTTCATTTAAATAACGAGCCTTCTTTTTCCTTTCTCTCCTTGCTTTCAGCATTTTATTTACAATAATATTTTTCTTTGATAAATAAAAAAAAACATTCTGTTCCATTTGGCGTTGCAATTTATGACTTTTTTTCACATTGTACCAAAGTTTACGTCTCAACTGTGAAATTTCAGATCATTTGAAAAAGTTAAGTGGATGTCATTTATTTAAAACTCGTAAAGACTCCTAAGCTGGAAAAAACCAATTTCACACAACTTAATTGAACAAAACACTGAAAAAAAAAACACATGAAAAATTGTGTTTTTGCATCAAAATCAGCTTATTCCAACCTAATTAATGTAATTACGGAAATGAAGATGAAAAAGTAATCAAATTCTAGGCGGTTATACTTACTATTAAAAATTTAAAAAAAAACTTTAGCTTTATTACTGTGGACTAGTGAAGTTTTTTGTCTCTCCTCTAAAATTTCCAAAAATGGAATGAGCTGGTTTTGATAGCAAACGCCTCAAGTATTAAATAAACAAATATTTTAATTTTCAAATATAATTTTTTTTTCGTCCGCTTCCTCGCCTCATAGGCTATACGGTGATTTCCAAGGCAAGGGTAAAGGGTGGGGGATTGATGTCCAGTATTATAAATATTTCGATGGCTCCAGGTTTAGAACTTGCTATCTTCGGTTTCCCAATCAAATGTTGCCATGGGCAACGCGTATTTCCTAACGCGTTTGCCTACTCGGCCATCTCACCATCTTTCAAATATCAATTAGTTTTATTAGAAAAATCAATAACTTTTATTTAAAAAATGAATTTAGCCTTGCATTGACAGAATACTTCCATCCCCTGGTCATAAGAATTTTACAAGCCTGCCCTCCCTAAAAGAAATCTTGTTTTCGTCCTTGGTGCGATTCGTCCTCGATTTTTTTTTTTTTCGTTTTTTAAATATTAAAATCGAATGTGATAATCTCTCTATTCTTTTCTGGCATAAGCTCTGATTTTTAAATGTTCGTTATTCCGGCTTTCGTGCATGTATGTATTAGTTCAATCGGAATATTATAGGTTACCGCTGCTTTATGAGTTTTTTAATTTTCTGATGTCTATTCCGAATTCCTCTAGATTCGGTTTTCTAAATTAACGCATCAACAATCTATGTAACGGTTAATAAACGGTTACTTTGCATTTTTATCTCTAATTTTAGTCGCTACAGGTCACTAACATGACTTCATCTTAGATGGTAATGTAAAATTGTAGAGAACCTTTCGAATCCCTGAGGTTAATCACCGATGGATCGACTGTTAAGCATCCAATGAGATTGGATTACAGCTGATATTTAGAATTGGGATTTCTATGGGGGGGGGGCAATTTCAAGTATTTAAACAGCATTATAATTTTCATATTTATGCATTTATAAGTGCATATACGCTGTTGCTGAAATGTTTACACGAGTTTTTAAAGATATGTTGTAATCATATAAGAAATAGAGGTGAGAGATAGTCAACTGTTACTCTTTACGATAGATTAATTGATTTTCAGTAAAAACTTTTTAATTTTTAAAAGCCAACGTTTCGATCCCATTTGAGGATCTTCATCAGGGCTTCTGAGTCCAGAGTAATACAACGACGAAAAGCCTGACAATCAATTAATCTATGGTATATCAAAAATAGTGACTAAATGTTTAAATTTAAACATTGGATAGTGAAACGTTCCTGGAAACGGATAGAATCTCGAAATGTACACCTTCCCCTTGTTTCCTAGACTTTAAGTGATTTAAATGCATATGACTCCTCAAAGATGGCTATCTTCGTTCGAGTTTCACCGCAACCTCTCTCGCTCTACGAGAAACGCGGTTCATGTTACCTAAGCATAGCCAGGAAATTCCTGAAGTGACTGAAGATAAAATGATAGAGTGTACGCAAAGGGGATGCTGGTCAGATGGAACGATAGATACTTTGATACTTAAACAAAGTGAAACAAAATCGTATGATTTTGTCTTTTACATTACAAAGAGTTCTAGACTTATCTAGAATATTCTAAGATTGTTATCAGAATGTTCTATTTCGGATTAAATTTAGGAAACAATGGACTGAAGTCTTAATCTGGATCGAGAAAGTTCGTAGCATATGATTGCCTGTGCGTCACTGCATTGTAACTAGTTATTACTTTGTAACGTTGTTAATAATTCGATTTTTTATTGTTTATTTGGCGTTTTAAATTATAGTTTTTTCCTAATAAAAGTTATTTAAACCAAGATTAGTGTTAGTAAAAATAAAAAGGTGATGTTCTTAGGTAAATATCATTGTTTTAAGATTTAATATTACATTTTTTTGCCCTACCGTAACAAGTGAAATTATTTCATAAATATTGACTAACGCCAGAGAATCATAATTTATCTATTGTCATTAATTATATAATTCCTCGCTCATTTAGACATAAACAAAAACCACGGCATTTAAAACAATCCTTGGATCATTATGTCAAGTTCATTAGACAGGAACTTCCTGATTTGTTCCTCACTATTCTTTTAGCGAGAGTGCCCCAATGGAGAAGTTTCCATATCTGCTTTGATCCGTATGCTCTGTTTCACCTTCAACAGCCAGAATCCATGGACCTTTAGAGATTTGTCCCTTTCCTTGAGTGGCCCTTACGGTTAATCGACTTTTAGTCATTCATCTAGCTTGGTTCCGAACCATGGTTTATAGCAGCAATGTGAGAATTGTACTAATATAATGATCTTTTCTTCACAGTGTATTGTATACTTTCCGTTAATGGATGGCAACCTACAATACTAAAAGTCGCGAGTTCGGGTCCCGAGGTGGCCCTAGGATTTTTTAATGGTACTAAAATATCTTTAGCTATGCCGTCCCTCGGATAGGACGTAAAATGGAGGTCCCGAGCCTGTAGATGACAGGTACTCGTTAAAGATCCCTATCCTAATTATACGTGGAGAGGCAAAATTTAGAACTCCCACTGTAGTATCTTCCGATTAGCCTTAGACGTTATATAAACACACAACAACTTTCCGCTAATAGTCTAAGTTAAATTAAAAATATTCTGAACATAACCTATATTAGTGCTCCGGTGCGGACATGTGTGGCCAGACCCTTAACGGATATAGAAATACAATGAGCTTATCATAAACCCATTTGTGACAAAGATCTTGTTACAAAAATTGTATTCCTAAACTAAGTTCATATTTTAATAAATAGGTATTATATATATAATACATACCACGAAAAAACTCTGGCGGTTTACAATTTTAAACTCACTCATGAAACAATGATAAAACTTCAACATAAGCAAGCAGGTTGCACATGTGATCGACTACCTACCACGTGGCCGGAAATGGTAATATGATAACTCCTAATTGGGACCATATAATAGAATAATTAATCTTGAGAATCCACGTATCATTATTCCAAATCAGTCCAGCGGTTTTGAAAAATTACAAGGTCACTGAATAAATTTTGGCAAAAATCAAAAACTAGATATTTTCCTAAACTAAAAAATAATTAATTTCAACATTGATGTCCATATGTTTTTGTTCTATTTTCTTATGTATAATTTTAATGTGGTAAATAAACTGATGATCAAAAACAACAAAAAATATTTATAGATAATTAAACATTTATGCCACATTTATGGGTATGAAGACAATTATTAATTTATGCAATTATATAGTGTTTATGTTCGGGGTATGTTTACCCTATCCATGTTAGGATCTGAATCAACCAAGGAAGTTTCTGCTGGCTGCTCGGACATTTTTCAAAATTTCAGAGACTCAAACAATATAAAGTTTCTTCGGTAACTATTGAATAATATGGAAGAATGATAACGCTTAAAAAAAGGTGACAAAGCTTTCTAATATTTTCTCTGGCTTAGTATTTTAACATTATTATTTTAATAGACCTATGCCGACGTCCTAACATCTATAACTGAAATTTCGTTTATTTTATTTTATCTGTGAGTGGGTTTGGGTCGAATTGGCGACAAAAATTCTGGGACTCGGAATGAGGGTAAATGAAGAAAAGGCAGTGTGTCTAAAATCTTTAAGATCGTAAGAATCGAAGAAAATTAATTACTATTTCATTATCCCTTAATATTATTTTTTGGTCTTATATAGAATCTGAGGACCAGTTTCAACTTTGTTTAAGGGTGCTTGAACGTTCTACATATACTGGAAAGTATATATATTCTATGTATACTTTCTTTATGTAGTCTCCGACATAACAAGCAGCATTGCGTCCTTTTGACAAAGCTCCGTTTTATTTAGAAAGATGGTCACTATCATAACCTTGAATAGAAAACATATGTGACTACTATTTTGAAAATTTATACATTCGCTTTGAGTTTATATCTTTGTTGGATGCATTAATATGCTGAATGTTCATTACATGCTGACTTGAAACTATTAAAATGATCGATTCTGTAAAGGTGTACTGTTGCAGAAAGCCTGTTTATATGGTTGCAGAAAGCCACATTTTCCTAAGTTCAGTGTTTGCGGTACAGTGAAAGCCAGACTGTAGTGGCATCTATATAACCAGTGTTGAATAAATGAATTTTATTGAAACAGTCAAAATGGACAATCAGGATCTCTGGTGCAGATTTGATGTGTTAATGTGTTTTTCAGTTTACAAAAAGTGATAATTCGGACAAACTTCTCGGATGGTCTGGCTCTATATTAACGAAATAGTATAGCTTGTTTCAGATTTAAACAAACTGTGAACCATACGAAGAACTTGAGTGATGAAGAACAGAGGCGGATCCAGGGGTTTCGAAGGGATGATGACCCCCCTCAAATGTGTTGGGTATTTACGAGTTTTTTTTTTTGTAATTTATTAGGAATAAAAAAAAAAAACTTTACCACTACAACCCATGAAGGGTCTTGGGTTGAGTACTATGTAAGGAAGAGTACTGTTTCTTGGTCAGCGGTCGTGCAAGGAGGTGATTTGCCGTGATCACTCTCAACCGTCAGGTTTTATCCCCTTAATTTTTCAATTAAGGGTACCCACTTTATAGAGACTGGGTTTGCCCCAGGAGGGTCTCTCGGTCCACGAGACGAACTGTGGCAGAATAATTAAGATATCTTGAGCCATGTTAGATTCGAACTAGGGACCTTGAGCACGGCAATCCAATGCCTTACCTAAACTTTTTAATTTTTTGTTATAAAAGCAACCTATAAGCAATATTGACCTAAGATCTAAGGTCATCATATACAATACAAGATAGATATTAGATAGATTGTTACTTCTGGTAGTGAGGCTTAATTACTAAGTGAATAATTAGAACATTAAAGGCATGGGAACAAAATCATGGCAAAGCACAAGCGATGGAAAGAAAATAATTGAAATGTTAGGACACGCCAGAAGAAAGGAAAGATACAGAGACCATCTCACGAAGATAGAAGAAATATTTAATTTTATATTTTGTTTAGAAGAAAAAAAGTAGATCTTCCGGAATAAATCAGATTTCTTTTTCCATAAGGCCTCTTGGGATGGGTTTGCCCTGGCTTTAAAATATCGGTTTAAGTTGATACCACTACTAATTAATAACACTATATATATTACATATATAATTTTGACAGGCTTTATTTAATTTAAAACTGGTTATATTGAATATCCTCTATAAGTAATTATATAAAATTGAAATTGCATATTGCAAGACAGGTGATGATAGTTGGATTGAAATTGAGCTTCAGTAGTGGTTATGAAGTATAGTCGTGAAAGGTTAGAAACAGTCATAGCTACTTCAAGAAATTGTTGAGAAGAAATTTCATCCTAACCAGTAATCACGAAACTTCAATCACGTCAGATGAAAGTACGCCGCCTGAATTTCAAAACATTCGTTGAAGGAAGTCGGAATTAGAACCGTAGAAACGGTGAACTCAAAATTAGAGCTTTCAAAACATAGCTCTATGGAGTATTACATAAGAATTTAAGCATGGAAAGTACAAGTTGTTGATTACCTCCCATCTTAGTATTATTACAGTCTATCCTTTGTAATAATAATTAACTATTACTGATTTATTATTACTTTCGGTCCACCTTCATTTGATTTTCTATGCATCGACATATACCCTATGTCGATGAATAGAAAATACTCGCCGACATAAAAAGGCCGCCTCCACCAACCCTGTCATATTCAGTACTGCAGCAATTTTGACTTTCTTTCACCAATTATTTAAAAAAACAACTATTATCGTGTATTTTACCACATGATTAAGTATTTATTGTTATAATTATTTTATTTAAATACAGCATTTATTATGACAGAGATATACATAAAATACAGATTAGAATTAAAATAAAGATTAGAATGGTGTGTTGTTTCCTGACTCTTCTTTTTCGCCTAAATCTGCATTTCCATAGTCCGTTTCCAATAATTCATCCCTACCTTAAGACACATAATTACCAGCCATATTACTAACTATGTATTCCAAAGCCTCATCAATCGCCTGCTTAATTGACAATTGGCAATCATCTGCTTTAAGATCAATTTACACGAAAAACTAATTGCATGAAACAGTATTTTTAAATTATATGTTATGTGAAAGATGTTGACGATTCGTCTAAATTTGCACTTTTTTACTTTCACTTACCTATATATTAAATATACAGTAGGGAAAGTATTGCGATCATGAAAAATTTCGATTCAAAGAAAATACGTTTTGGGGCCCCTGAGTCCAAATAACCAAGTCCCGCGAAATGGTCTGTGTGTGTGTGTCCAACAGACTGTATATTCCCGCAATGTGACAGCGAAAATTTCATCAAAATTGTTCAAACGGAGGGGGTACTTTATTTCATAAGTTTTTACGTTTTTTCTGATTTTCTCAAAAACGGCTCTAACGATTTTGATAAAACGGGGTATTGGATGTACGAGGGGTGATCAAAAAGTTCCAGGACTGTTGAGATTGCGCGGCAATGGAGTGTCATAGAGCAGTGCGGTTGGCAACATTGTTTAGCGTGACTCTTCCTGAGCTCAGCTGTTTATTCAGTTTGTTGATAACCTTCTTCATTGCAAAGTTACTGCTGTTTTCGTAAAAAAAAGTTTTTGTGTTCGGCGATTTTGTGAAATGAATGTAAAGGAAGATCAACGCGTTTGCGTAAAGTTTTGTGTGAAGTTGGGTAAAATGTTTACTGAAACTTTTCAAATGTTGCAAGTGGCTTTCGGTGATGAATGTCTGAGTCGGTCAAGGTGTCATGAGTGGTACAAAAGGTTCAAGGAAGGCCGGACATCGTGTGAAGATGATTCTCGTTCAGGGCGCCCATCAACTTCGACTGACGACGATCATGTTGCAAACATTTTACCCAACTTCACACAAAACTTTACGCAAACGCGTTGCTCTTCCTTTACATTCATTTCACAAAATCGCCGAACACAAAAAACTTTTTTTTACGAAAACAGCAGTAACTTTGCAATGAAGAAGGTTATCAACAAACTGAATAAACAGCTGAGCTCAGGAAGAGTCACGCTAAACAATGCTGCCAACATTGCCGCGCAATCTCAACAGTCCTGGAACTTTTTGATCACCCCTCGTATGTCCGCGATTGATATATGTCCGCATATGCCCGATATGTCCGCGATATCATATATATGACGCATATGCCCGCGATATGACACCAAAATTTCATCAAAATTGATCGAACGAAGGGGGCACTTTATTTCGTACATTTTTTCCCCATTTTTACGTTTTTTCGATTTTCTCAAAAACGGCTCTAACGATTTTGATTAAACTCGCCATGTTTAATGAGAATCAATTATTCTTTAATATCAGGTAAGCGTTATCATTATTAAAATGTTCTGTAGAGGCATAAGTGGGGAAGGGGCCTTTTTTTTTTCTTAAGTACCAAGTACAAAGTACCTTTGTTTCCTTTTATATGGAGAAATTATCTATCTCTCGTTTCGCCTAAAAATAATGAATATGAAATATGAAAAAAATCAAGTAAACATATACAGGAGAAGAAAAGAAAAATATTCCGTCAACTAATAAAACAGAGCCCACGCATGCGAAGTCCGCTTTTAATGACAGGCCATTGTTCATAGTTAAAGACATTCTGTTAATTTAATAGAAATTATTTGTTTCATGGTAACTGTAAATGAAGTTTTCAACAACTAAACAGAGAATTATATAATCAGACGACTCGGAATATTATGCTTGCATTGTCGATTATCACAAGTAAAAACTTTCAAACACGTCAATTTCTAATCAAAGTAGTTGGTTACTACTTCTAAGTTGTGTGTTGCGCGCATTGCACCAGATTTTTTTTCAGTACCCCAGCCTAGCCATTTTTGGCATACGGAAGGTTACCCTAGAAATGAGATCAACCTATTCTAAGCATGGTGGAAAGTTCGAGATTTATTTCGTTAATTCGCCATGAAATGAAAGTCAACCCGCATACGGTGGATTCGAACCTCTCCAGATAACATATTAAGCCATTTCTTATTACAAGGCGTAATGAGGGAATGTAAGTTTCTCCATAAAAATCATCAGGGAGAATAAAAATCATCATTTTTTCTGTCGCCATTTCAGCTCCATCAGAATATTTCTATGATGATAAAAGTAGCTTGATATCAGTTTTGATCAAAACCGTTTGAGCTGTTTTTGAGAAAATCGTAAAAATATGATAAAATATATGGAGTGACGTGCTACTCTCCTTACTCAATTTTGACGTTATCTCTGGTGTCAAATCACGGACATATATCTACCTCAAACACCTTATTTCAGTTCGGTATGGTTTATCGGCTTTTAGCTAGTCTGTTCATACACACACATATCCAGATTGTAATTTCGGGTTACTTGAGTATTTGAACTCGAAAAATCCCAAATCGTGTATTTCCGTTCATTCCCATATAGGCAAGTGAAAGTAACAATTATTGGATTATGGCTAGGTAACTAATTAGATCACTTTGTTCCAAATAGTTGTTAGCTAAGAAAAGAATGTTGTGCTGCCCTATCCAGGAACCGATCTATTTTCCGCGATACCATTAGGCAAACCGCACACCATTGCCACACCGTAAAGAATGTTACAGCAATCCCCTATGTTTTCCGCAAGCAATTTGATCTAATGGAGGGTCTAGTGTAATTACTGTGCTTCGCAGATCTATTGTAGAACATCGTAATATCGTGGTGGCCACAGCTCAATAAAAGGCTTGATAATACGTATCCCCAAAATTCTAAGATCTCTTTCATTCACCCCTACCTAAAAACTTTAAGAAACTCAAGTGTATCATAAGAAATGAATTGGCCGACAGAGCAACGCTCACTTTCCGTTTACGTGGCAAGGATATTTTCAACACCTTAAACTTCTCGAGAAAAGGGATTTTAGATGAATAGCGATACATGTAGAACAAAGCCCTCCAAGAAAGCTAAAATTTATAAAGAAAGAAGTTAGGTCATAGAGAGCTCTTAGAGAGATGTCTTAGAAAAGAGGTCGTACAGAACACACCGAACTCACCCACGCTCTGAAGAATAACCACCTCAATGTCGATATTGTATTAAAATTCTAATAAAATGTCTCTATTACTAACAATGTCCCTTTTTCAAATCATTAGTTAAGGGCTGAAATCCGCTTTGAATCTAATTATAAAAAACGATGTAAAAACAATAGAATTGGTCCAAAAAATTTTAAATCTAATAGCTTGATATTGGAAGTTAAAATAAAATAGAAAATAGAAAACTTGAACTAAAAATTAAGAAAGGAAAATGTAAATAAACGCTGTGTTATATCCTGAATTTAATTAGTATGTATTATGGAAAAAGATTAATTTGGTACAATTTTGCTAACTGTCTATTTTGATTGTACTAATCCCTATTCGAATTATATTCTTTATTAGTTCCTTTTTTACATGTCTCATTCATTAACACATTATGGTCAAATATACGATTTAAACAATAAAAACTTTAACCCATCTAAATTCTTTAACAAACAATTTTAAATTTGGCGTAAAGTTCGATTTTAAATCCCGTTGGTTTTGAGATTAGCAAATACGATTTTATCTTTATCAGAAAGTTTTGTTTTGACTTTATTAAAAATAATAGGATATAATTAATTCAAAGCATTATAGCTACAGAAGCACAGCAACGCGTGGTAGTGTCTGCTCGCTATTTATAAATTAAATTATGCCAAAAAGTTTTGATAGGGAATTCAAGAAAAATCGATTTTGGTCTAGCTTCAAATAATTGAATGATACGTTGGTTGTTTTGAATTGGTTGATTCGACGAGTCCTAATCTCCGAAGGAAAAGCTCTTAAGAGGTTCAATACATTCCATAGTAGCTCGGGTTCCATATTTACACACCTTAATGGCTTGCAAGTGGCCTTATGAAACAGTTGTGCATTTTCTTCTTACTACGTGCACATGCTTATGCGTAGGCCGCAATAGTTGCAATTGCTGCAAACTCAACTCTTACTTTCATCTTCGTCTAGTTCCAATAAACGCGACGAACGATTTGAAAAATAGCTCTGCACTCACAATAACAATACTCAATACAACCCAAGATCATAAATAGTTCGTGGACAACCGTGCGCTAGCCACTCGGTGAGAGGGGACTGTATGCCTTCGGTGCCTCCTTGATATCCGCAAAGATATCAACTATAAATATAAGATCAGAAGGATAATAAACGCTGTGAAAAGAGGAAAAATGTAGTAAAAGTAGTGCCTCCTTGATATCCGCAAAGATATCAACTATAAATATAAGATCAGAAGGATAATAAACGCTGTGAAAAGAGGAAAAATGTAGTAAAAGTAGTGCCTCCTTGATATCCGCAAAGATATCAACTATAAATATAAGATCAGAAGGATAATAAACGCTGTGAAAAGAGGAAAAATGTAGTAAAAGTAGTGCCTCCTTGATATCCGCAAAGATATCAACTATAAATATAAGATCAGAAGGATAATAAACGCTGTGAAAAGAGGAAAAATGTAGAAAAAAGTAGGCAGAGTATCATTTATGCTAGTAAGGAGGTACGTACTTTCTTTCTGTGGTACTTTCAGAGAATATTACAGGCATCAGGGGCTGTTACGAGGAGAGAGGTATATGGGGGATAGTACCCATCAGTTACAAAAAAAAATAATAATAATTAGTCAAATAAATTCTCACTTTTAATTCTTACGAATTTTCTAGTACAAATTAGAATATATTGTAACGCTTCTGTGGGTTAACAGTATTTATTCAACGAAAATATAACAACAGTCAATGTCACACGAATTATAAAAACTCAAATATTAAAGCAGGTTACAAAAATTATCACTTTGTAACACAAATCATATGGCTTGAGCTTCACACTCAAGACAAAGACTCAGACTATCTGGCCCAGTAACTCGCTCCTTATATATAGTCGTAAAAGGAACCTTCTCGAACCTTCCAGGCCTGCGTGGACCGAGCTCGAACAATCCAAACACGTGCTCTGACGGTTCGCTCCAACCGCTAGTTCGTTCCAACAAAAGGTTTGGGATTTTATACCATATGTTGTTTTTTTCATTTATTTAACGATTTAACGTTACAATATGTATAAGAATTGAATAACGTTCTTAATATTTTTGTAAATAAATAAGTGTGCTGTTTTTTCACTTTATGTATTATTTTTTTTAATGTCGACTGAGCCCTATTTTTCTGGATTCACCATTTTTTGGCTAGGTAAAATGGATTGTGAGGTAGAGGAGAGAAGAAGTCCCACAGAAGTAAGGAACGAGTTGTAGATTTGGGGGCTGTCGAAGGAGAACGTCGTGGAGTAATATACAAAAGTTTACGGCCTTATAAACCTCATATATGCGGCTTATCGAAATTTGAAATTACATTTAAAAAACCAAATTTCTTGTGGCATCTTGGCTTTTATACCTATATATATATTACGGATTATAATTCATGCATCTGAAATTTAATAAAAATAAGGACTGACTTATGAGACACAATTATGAGGAGAACTTCAAACGAAATTAAAATCAACTTTCATTAAAAAAAAATCTCGAAGTCTACGCACTTTACAAAGACACTAATGCGGTGAGGGTTTGGAAGCTTGGTCGACTCGGGCGAGCAGGACACCTGGCAGCGATTAGCTCCCGAAGAAGCTTCTAACAGAAGAGACAGCACAAGAAGCCAAGGGAGACCCAGAATGAGATGGACTGACTGTGTCTTGGATGATACCCGTAACTTGGCCGTGAGAATTGGCGGGGGATGGTGGAGGAGGCCAGAACTCATAACTGAGTTGTAGATGTTAAGTGTGTAAGTTCATTAAAACAATTGAAGGGGTCGGGGCAAAATAGTGCCAAGCAACATTTTTAACAAAAATAAACTGTAGCTGCAGTCTGCTGTATATTACGTTGGTCTATATGTCTATGATGGAAATGCCACCTGAATGTGGCTATAGAGGCTCTATATAGTCATATTTAGGTGGCATTTCCATCATAGACATATAGTCCTACGTAATGTACAGCTCCGGTTTATTTTTGTTAAAAATGTTGCTTGGCACTATTTTGCCCTGACCCCTTCTTCTTCTTCTTCTTTCCCTTCCTCCTTTATGCCTTTCAGCGTGGAGGGCCCTGACCCCTTCAATTGTACTATATACGTAAAATATTACTCAAGTTTAAATATTTTAATTGCAGTTTTACGGTTCACTTTGTGTCTATGCAAATAAAATACCTTTTTTTGCAGAATGTAAATATTCTGATATGGTTTTAGTCACATTCCGAATGTTTTTATAGTATGCACTATTAAAACCAAAGTCAGCCTCAATTTCGCTTAAAATTTTATAATTTAAGTCTTCCAAAGATGAATTCGTTTTTTATATTATATAAATAAATAAATTTAGTGATGAAATCAAATGCAGCCTGTAAGTCTTATAATTATGGTTCTTGCGTAAGTCGAAGTCTCAGTCCGTACGTTTTCTCTGTTTCCTACAAATAGTCGAGCATGTCATCAATACAATGCACCACAATTAACAAATTCCACTCCTTCCATGATAGCAATGTTGGAATCCAAGCAAGAAATAAAAAAGAATAGCAGCGATGTTGATGGTTTTTTTTTTCAAATACCATTGGGTGTAATTTGAAGAAAAAAAATAACATAAGTTTTACCCGATGTGCAATACTATAGATGAGAACAATATTTTTTATCATTTCTTCACCAATCGAAATATTAAGTTTGAATCTTGGAATTAAGCAAATAGTATTGGTAAGGTATTGAAGAATTTTAAGTCACTTTCGTAACACATCACCTTTCATTGTGCATTTTCATACTCATCTGACCTTTACTCATGCAATCATTTTTTTTAAAATTCTAAAACACATATAAATTGCTACGAAACCGAATATAAATTTGCTGAAAGTATTTTTGTTGCGCAATTTAATATAAATGGGAAACGAGGACTATTAAGGTTGTTGAATAAAAGATTAGGGTAGAATAAATAACAAACTACGATATAAATTGTAGAGGCAAGAGTCATATCATTTATTACGCGATATTTTTTCATTCACTAGAAATTCTAAATCAATAAAATAGACGTTCACTAATTCTTTTAGAAACCTTACCTGCATATTCAGAAATAAATTGACAAAGAAATCGAAAAATAAAATTCTTTATTTACATATATTTACAGTATTTGTAAGTTGATTAAGGAGAGCTATTTTATTTCTTATACAAGAGATACCCCTGACCCATCAAAATTGTAGTGGATTATGGAATGATATTAAACTTTCAACAAACAATAATTAGATGAAAAAAATACATAAATACAAAAAAAAAAAAATATTCATAAAATAATTGGAATACCAGAAAAACTAATAAAAAAAGTGAGAGAAAAATATATTTGTAAGCAGGTTGCTAATCATATGTTTTTGGAGAATTTATTCATTGGTATAGTTTCATTGTTGCGGATTTTCTATTTAGATGTAACAATGGATAATAGATCTTTTTAGGTATTATAATTTTTGTATTATTTATATCGTTAACATTATTATATACTTTTATTGATAAAATGATCTTTTTAGCATGCGCTTAACTCCAATTTGTTACAAGATTACAAATTGATTAACAATCCATTAATACATCTAAATAGAAAATCCGTTACAATGCAACTATACAAATGAATAAATCCTTCAAAAATATATGATTGGCAACCTGCTTCTACCTTTTTTTCGCATGTTAAAAAAAAATTGAAAGTTTAGAAATTCGAGTTTTCAACGGAAATAAAGCTTTCAAGTACACTGTGTCCGCATAACGCCGCTAAAGGGTAACTGCGTGTGTCGATGCATTTTCTCTGTATGATTAGCCCAACCGTCTATTTATTGCGCAATGAATATTTAATCCCGTGTATTGTTCTTAAAAAAAAAAAAATTTAAATACAAATAAATTAGGTTTAAAAGGTTCCCATAGACTTCGGAAGAATTTTATGATGAACAAAACAAGAAATTTTTCATACTATTTCAGCGCTGAAAATTCAATAAAAATTAATATTTACACAATTCTTTCTATTGAAGGAATATTTTTCACAGAGAATTGGATGAATATTGTATATTACTTATTATATTATAATGTTGAAGTTGAATTTTAAAGGTTTGTTGACTTTTTCCCACATATACACGGCATCCTTGAATTAAATTCCAAAACGAATCGAATCAAATCTAAAGATGCAAAATATGAGAACAAAATCAAGTATTTAATTCAGAGATTATGTTCAATTTTCTCAGGTAAGCTTTGATATAACAATTAAGGACTATTTCAAGATTAACTGCTTCAAAGACAAATGTGATTGAAAAACATTACCTCAATGACCTTGCCCATTTTCTTTAATATTGTTATATAATTACAAGTTTTTCTTTATTATTCATTATTACTTCTTTTTTAGCATGCATAACAATTGCTATCCCACCGAAGGTATTCATTATACATTATTTTAGACCTGCTAGGGTCCTTGAAGCGCTAAAACAAAATTACTCCATCTGTGCAACCTTTCAAACTCGTTATCCAAGGGACGTAATTCTTCATAAGAGCCATTTCCGACACTGCTCGATTCGCACTCTAGCAAATGGCTCCGCGCGTTAAATTTAATTCGTTCGGAAAACGAAATTTCGCCCTAGTTTCGGAAGATGAATTACTCCGAATTGAGAACTGTATTTTAGTGGTGATGAAATGTCAGGCTTTCAATTCCGTTACGTCTATTCCACTTTTCACTCAATTCAAAAATCGTAAAAAATAATGATTCTTATATAACTTGGTTGGACATTTTTAATTGCAATTATAACTTGATGAAAGTTCATGATTTTGTACCTTAAATAAAAAATAAAAAAAAATATTATTTTATAATAATGAAAAATTTTCAAAGTATTTTGCCTTAATAAATGAAATAATAATTCTTAATTATATCCAATATATAATTGGATTCTTAATTTCCTGGGATATTTATATTATGGGTATAGTTGCTGTTAACCGTATTGATTGATTGGAGCAATCACCAGGACAATCTCATCTGTACCATTTATTGCTTATTTACAACGTTTCGGCTATGTCGCCATTTTCAAGTCTCAATCTGAACAAAGATGTAATTAATCCAGCTTTAAACAATGCCTTCATCAACTCAACATAAAACATCTTTTTTTATAAATTAAATATATATAAACCATTAACTGGTGTCGTCATTTAAAAAGTTGAAAATGGCGACATAGCCAAAACGTTGTAAATAAGCAATAAATGGTAAAGATGAGATTGTCCTGGTGATTGCTCCAATACGGTTAACAGCAACTATACCCATAATGAACTCGTAATAATATTCCAAATTAATTCATTTTTAATTGATAGGCTGATTGTAGAATATTATTATTATTAGTATTTCTTATTATTCCATTTCAGAAATCAGTATATGGAAATAAATATGGAGAGATATATAATTTCAAAGGTAAATTTATAAAGAAAACAAGAATATTGGCATACCTAAGACTTATTATTACCACCCCAACAATCTAATAAAAATGAAAATTTTGAATAAACAAGGATTTTGGTAACGACTGGCCAAAAAACTTATAAACTGAACTCTGTTTATTAATATTAAGCTAAACAAATAATAACAAAAACTAATTAAAACTGACATACATTATTAAATTTATGATAATTAACCATATATTAAATTTATTATCAGGTTTCTCAAAACGTATAGTTTGATTTTACATTATTTTATTCAAAGTTAAAAATAATTTTCACAAGAGTTGTGATGAAAAATGATTATTAAATGTTAATTAACACAGTTTTTACTAACACAGCTTTACATACATTTTTTTTTTTTTTTTTTTTTTTTTTTTTGCCTAGAATCTTATAGCTGATTTTAACTAAGTTTGAGGCGCTGATTCCAATAATGCAATCAGATTTTTTCTATCAGCTCTAATTGTTTAGCTTCAGCTTACCTTAACAGTAGTTTTATTTAAATTTAAGTGCCTGTGATATCTATCTATGATATTTAGCTGTATATAATTGTTTGTAAGGATTAAAAAATAATAACATCTAGTAATAACGCGTCCTAGTATATTTTACCCACCAGCAAATCATTTTAATTGCTTTTTATTATGTATTGTTTAATTACTTTTGAAATGCTTAACTGGATCATGGGATACCCACACAATGGCAGATTACTGCACGAACCTAAAACGCGACTGTTTGAAGAAACATTTAAGAAAGTCACGCAGATGAAGCATCCGAAGTGCGAAATAGTCTCTGACATGTATTTGGTTTAGTTACAAAGTGATTATGTAAATAATGCGTGTGTTTATATGTTTTTAATTTATTTAAAATGTTTAAAGTAAAGAATCTTAATATTTTTGTTTTTTTCCACCTTCTATTGACCTGCATATGTATTCGAGTAATCTTGTTTTAAGAGGTAAGTCACGTCATTTATATATCTTAACAACTCGAACTGATAGAGGAAAAATACTAGCAAATTTGGATTAGCGCACCAATTATACTCAGAATCAGCTATAAAACTCTCGGCACCAAGATCAATGTATACCTGTGTAATAATTATTGTGCCCTGAAGCACAAAACTGATGATTATATCTGTTTCATTGAAAGAGTTCTAGAATTTTCTGGAACCGTTACATTCACATATTAATATAAGAAGCGATAGTAAAGTGTCTCAGTCTTGCCTCGAAACATCGAAGCATATGGTTACGTTGAGTAACTGTTTTGTCACTGATAGTTTTTATTTTGTAACCTTGTTACCAATTTAAGTTCTAATTATTTGTTTGACAGTGTCGTATAATGCTTTAACGTAAATAAGATTATTAAAACCCACATAGATGTTAAATTATGTAAGAATTTACTTAGAACAAATAATAATTCACATTAGTTAATGATTGTTCTGGGCATGAAATATTTAAAAAAAGAAAATACAAAAAAAAAAAATTGTTTTGTAAAAATTAGTAGAACTGGGTGAAAGAAAAAGAAAAACAGCTTGTTTTAACTTCTAAAGAACTTTCTTGCGAACATATCATCCGCGTAGAGTTGTTTGCGGCGGAAATAATGCCCTTTCACACTTACGAGCAGTTCATTGCCAAGAGGTCTTTCGAATAAACAACTATAGAAAGACGTTCATGAATTAAAAATTGAAAGATACGCATAAAAGCTTCATGGATTTCTATTAATAAAGCTTCCCTATTGACATCGACTATGTTTGATTGCCCCTCCGAAAACTGACGTACCACTTCCTTCCTTGACATATTTGTAAAAGTATCTGATCGATTTGAATCGTAATACTCGACACCTCTGTGCCTTTGAGAGTAAAGACGATTTAATATTTTATTATTGCTATTTCAATATTAGGTAATTGTAAATCTTTATGTATATGAAAATCTCGTGTCACAATGTTTGTCGGAGGCAAAATCAGAATCTACTTAACCGATCTTTATAAAATTTGGCTCGTTGTGTGTAGTTTTGTCCAACTTAAAACAGAGGATAGTCTTATCTCGATTATTAGCCTCAAAGTTTCTTTTATTGCAAATTAAATATTTATTATACTATATTTGAGGGTCAATATCTATAAATTTCCAACAGATGGCGGTGCAGTGGAAGATCTAGGGGAGGGAAGCTGGGGGCGCGCACCCCCCCCCCCCTTGAGAGGTGAGGGCACCAGCTAACGATTACTATATCTGTAAAAAAAGAGTTATCTTTAGTTTTTTTTTTTAACTCCTTTAATGAAAAATGGGTTGTATTTATATATTTAATAGTAATTTGCAACGTAACTATGCACTTATATTTTAAATTAGAACCTTCATGACACATAAAAATTTCAAAATAAAAAAGTGCGCCCCCCCCCCCTCAGGAATTTCTGGACCCGCTATTGTGGCGGTGTAAGTTGATTTGAGACACTTCATTTTGTTTCGATATTAAGGGTGGGTAAGCATCCAGTAGGCAAATCAATTTTTTCCGGCTTTTCACGAGTAGGAAAAACATCGAATCTATTTGTTTCAGCAAAATACAGGTTAACCAAAATCATTTTGCACATATTAGCACTAAAATAAATAGAAATTATAAATTCTAATAATAAAAAGATTTTAAATTATTATTGTAAAAAGTTATAAATTAACGTTCTCTATCTCATTCATGAAATTAAATTTTTATGTTTTGATAAGTAGCATTGTTAGAACATACAGAATGGTTAGAGGTTTCTCCCGCTTATCGCTCTCATTTTATAACCTGTTTCGCGTAGAACCTACTGATACGATATCTCATATGATCATGTGTTATATTCTGAATTTAATTAATATTTATTATGGCAAAATATTAATTTGGTACATTTTTGCTAACTTTCTATTGTGATTGTACTAAACTCTATTCCGATTATATTCTTTATTAGTTCCTTATACATGTGTGTTATTTATAGTTAATCTCGCCTCTGCTGAAATAATACACCAAGTGCTTGATGAATGGATCATTAATACTTACTATAATCGAATATGAGATGTAAAAAATGAAAACTTTAACCATTTTAAATTCTTTACCAAACAATTTTGAGTTTTTAGACTAGCTGAAAGGTTTTTATCTTTATCAGTGAATTTTTATTTGACTGCATTGAAAAGAATATGATTCTGTAAAGAATTAAATCAAAGCATTATAGCTACTAAGACACAGCAAAGCGCGGCCGGGTCTGCTCGTTTAAAATAATAATAAATATAGTTATCGGTATACTAAATTATATAAAAAATTAAAATATATGGAAAAAAAATAAGACGAAAACAAAGAACTGACCTGTACTGAAAATATTTGCTGTATTAATGCAATCAAAGTGAATATCCAACAATAAACAAGTATGTCATCTGCTATCTACAATCTTATCTTTTTCTCCAATATCGATTGATAGTTCTGCAAAATTAAACACTCGAAATATTTATGTTTACACTAGAAAGATTACAATGACAAAAAAAAAAGAAGGTAAAAACGCTTCCTATAACTAAATACCGTTGGCAGATATATATTGTAACATTTCAGTCTTTCATAGAACAGTACAAACATCCAAAAAAACAATACGTGATGGTTATAGAGCCTAACACAAACGATTAAAAAAAGGAGACACGGGGCCGAAATTTACGACCGATGAAAAAAAAAAAAAAACCAGTCGAACGTAACTAAAACATTAAATCTTGCCAAAAGCCAACCTGTCCATTTCCGAATTTGCTACTCCAATACCACCACGATTTCGAATCCTGTGTTCTCTAGAAATTTTTGTCTTTATAAAAGCGCTAATATGAATTATGATTCCAAATTTCATCACGTCTCCGCGAAATTATCTTTCATTCGATACCTCATTCATTATAAACATTCATCGTTCTGAAAAGGGATTTATCCTATGGCATCATATACAGTTATATGATAGGTATATAGTATTTGTGCTTGCAGTGCAAAGTGTTTTAGATCCTTTTTTTTATTTATTATTCCGCTTGTAGATTTGCTCCTGCGCAGTGGCGCATCAAACAAATTTGGTCACTGTTGTATTTTACTTTGATTTTCATGATGCATTTTTAATTTATTTCAGTAAGAGGTCACTTGAACCCTCTCGTTTCTGTCGACCTCGAGGCTGACCAGGTAACAGGTAGGAGGAAAGAGAATGGACGAGTGCGTTAGGGTAATGTAGGGTTGAAGAGTGAAATTTTTGGTATTTGTCTTGTATGTAAGATTTTACTGTCGGTATGTTCATGTTGCTGTGCAGTGTATGATTTGAAATAAACCAAGGTGCATTTGTGATTTTTCTGAGAATTTTAAATTGTGAAGTTTGTAGTTTGTTAATGTGGATGTGTATCGCGGAACCCCAAAGTTCTGCTCCGTTTGTCCAAATAGGTATCAAAATGGTAGTGTAAATTAGTCGCTTTTTTTTTTAGGTGAGTGATGATCTGTAGTCCAGGAGGCGTGAAAGCTGCTTGTACCGTCTGTTGGGTTCTAGTTTTTTAATTTTAGTATCTATGTTCCAAGTTAGTCGTTTGTCTAAGTAGTACAGTCCGAGGTATCGTACGATCGACCAAAAGCTTAGATTTGATAAAAATGGGATTGAAAAAGCTTGGCTTTTCTGAAATCTGTATTTTTAGTTTACATGGCACTTGTAAAGGTTAGATGAGATCTTACTGTTCCAATATAATTATCAAGGTCTTGCCTAAAAATTATTAAAAGTCTGCTTACTCGCAAAGTTCCACGCAAACAGATAAAAAGATATTTTTTTTTCGACTTTACACACTTTGATTGCAAGCATTGTGCAGACAAATCTTACAAATCTAACTAGTTTACTATTTGTACTTGTTTTTCCCTACCTACAGTGTCTGATTGTTTAGAGATGTGTTGTTTTCTTCCTGGCCATGTGTGGCATAGGGTGAGGATGGTAACTCTAGAGGTGTAAAAACCTTTTAAAAAAGAAATAAACCTACTCTAACCATGGTGGGAAGGTCGAGATTTATTCCGTGTGGCCGCCACGAAATAAAATTCAACTTATTCAGAGCGGATTCGGAACGCCGCCGCACACATTGGTATTTTACTCGAAAAGCTGGCCAAACCCCATTTTATGAACTGGGGAAGTTTCGATAAAATGTCCCAGTTCAAGTAGAGCAACTGTCAGTTAATACCAGGCGATTCTCGTCTCATCTGACCCCTAAGGGCGGATTCACACTATCGCTCCACTCCCGGTCCGCTCAAATATTCTAAAGAGAAATAGACAGAGAATTCCACTATCGGTACCGCTCCACTCTCGCTCCACTCCCACTCCACTCTCGCTCCGCTCCCGCTCCACTCTCCTAAAGTCTTTTCATATTCACATTATATAATTTTACACCGTTCACGATTGAAGCCATTAATAATCGAAACCGTCTGTATTTGGATTTTAATTAATAATTAACTTTCAGTTATTAAAGTATTTATTTATTCATCAATTTTACGGCCAAAAAAGTTCAACTTTAAAATATATATATATATATATATATATATATATATATATATATATATATATATATAATTATAAATTAATTTAATTAATGGTGAAGAAATAATTTAAATTTTTTTTTCCGAATGTATTCGAATACGCTTGAAATGATAAAAAAAAAAAAAAATCACCAACAATAAGCGCGGTTTTTCGACGTGAAAAATTCATGTTATGTTTGAGATATATTTTGCTATGAATTAATGTACTCGTAAAAAATGGTCACCGATTTATTTATTGACTACACACTCATTGCTATTATAAAATAACGTTTAATTTGAAACGAATAAAAATGCAGTATATTATGAAAAATGTCAGATAATTAACAAAAAAATATATTAAAGCAAAAAATAATTAAAATATTAATCAGGAAAAGAAGAGAACACAATCGGTAAATTTGTAGCATTTACCGATTCCAACTTGAAATTTTCAAGCGTATTCGAATACATTCCGAAAAAAATTTAAATTATTTCTTCACCATTAATTAAATTAATTTATAATTATTATTAATAATTACCATTGTGTTGCAATATATTCTTCTTATTATATTTTTTGATAATATTATCTTCTTCATCAAGAAAAGTACACTTACCAGCTATTTCTACAAACGAAAAATTGTTTTTTTTTTTGGCCGTAAAATTGAAGAATAAATGAATACTGAATAACTGAAACTGAATATTAAATAACTGAAAGTTAATCATTAATTAAAATCCGAATACACACAACTTCGATTATTAATGGCTTTAATAGCTTAAACCTTTCAAAATTGAACGGTGTAAAATTATATAGTGTGAATGTGGTAAGGCATTAGGAGAGCGGACCGGGAGTGGAGCGGGAGCGGAGCGCTAGTGTGAATGGGGTAGAGCGAGAGTGGACCGGGAGCGGAGCGAGAGTGGAGCGGGCGCGAAACCGATAGTGTGAATAGGCCCTAATTAAAATGGCTCTGCTCACCCTTACCTCATCCGTGCTGATTAAAATTGAAGCGTGGAAATGCATAAGGGTATAAGTGCCTTAGGAAAGTTATAAATATATATAAGTTATAAAGTTATACATAAATGATGTGAATTAAACCCTCTAGGGTGAACTACGTTCAGTGCTTACACCCATGCCATCTTCCATACGTTTAATGAACTCTTTTCTAACAACAAAACATTACTTATACCCATTTCTGAAGAATGGCTTTGGCATATATAACAATTTGGCAAAAAAAATTTTTTTTTTTTTTGGCCAGTTAGACCCATATGCATTTCCGCGCTTCAATTGGACTAAGGGCTTAGTCTTGCTCTCAACATCGAAATATATGTTTACTTCTGTGTCACTAGTAGTTACTTTTTGTAACTTTGTTAATAACTTGAGCTTTTATTGTTTGTTTGACGTTGACAATTATAATTTTCTTCTAATTAATTTATTTATTTACTATATACAATCTCGGGCTGCAGAAGAAGAACAATGTCGCCCTGCAATACAGCATTTACAATATTACAATAAAAAATTACAAATACAACACGAATACAATACAGATACAATACGAACACGATACAAATTACAATTTAGAAAAGTCAGTTATATTTTCTAAAATATATTGTTCTGTTTAAGGAAGAGTATTAAGTTTCTTAGATTTGTTTGTTCTATTTGGAGAGTTTCTTCCAAGTTTTCTTTTAAAAGATGCTTTTGGGAAGTCTCGTTCGCGTAACATTCCGTTAGTATGTGATTCACTGTGAGTGGAACCCCGCAGGAAGCACATTGAGGAGGAGATTTCTTGCACATTAGGTGCTCGTGGGTGAAACGAGTGTGCCCAATCCTTAGCCTGATATTTTGGTACTTACGGCAAACATAAGGTTCTACGATTCTTAACTTAGCTCTTGTTTCATACCATACGCTTTGCCAAGCCAGCCATGATTTTTCTTTAATTAAAGACACGACTTCGCTATGTTGCGTGGTGATAATTGGTTGGTCTTCTTTAACAGCTTCCTTAGCCAAAGTATCTGCCATTTCGTTACCTCTAATTCCAATATGACTCGGTAACCATAAGAAAAGACCGTACAACCGGCCCTCTCCGGTGCTTTTCTTCTAATAAAAATAATTTAAACTTACTTCAGTGTTACAATATTATTACATTTATATAGCAACTAATTAATACACTATTTTGGCTGTCTCTTTTTTTCAGATTTTTATTAACTGATGTGTCCTATTTTGTTTGTGCACGCTTGGTTCAGGTTTTTTTTACATTTATGCTACCCTTGATCTTTTAAACAAGTCATTATAAATTGCTTTATTCCTGAATTCCTGAAAATATATTATTTCAACCGGTCTTTATAGTAAATTACGAGTTTTAAGAAGAGGAGACAAACTAACTTTTTAGGACTTAAGCCCTTTTGCCTTAACAGGAATTAATTCATGTGGAAAGAACAGAAGGTAGAAAACTGAAAACATAAGTCCTCAATAATCGATGATATGTTAACATGTGGAGCAAATGTGATTTAGGGGTCACCTGTGGTATAGTGGTTAGCATGGCAACCTACAGTACTAAAGGTCGCAGGTTCGCGCCCAGCGGTGGCACTAGGATTTTTTAATGGGAGTAAAAAATCCTTAGCCATGCCGTCCCTCGGTTAGGACGTAAAATGGAGGTCCCGAGCCTGTACGATGTCAGGTACTCGTTAAAGATCCCTATCCTAATTATAACTGGATAGGCAAAATTTAGGACTCCCACTGTAGCATCGTCCGATTAGCCTTAGTGGCATAAAGTGACATTAAACAAACAAACAAATGTGATTTAGAGATATGCAGGCGTTATCCAGCAGTCATTTAAGAAATTTTATTTATCGAAAACAGACAAACCATCTCCAATGGATGAATTATAAATAAATAGAAATCGGTGTCATTCCAGAAGACTATGAAGAAAAATCTGTATACTGAACAAATCGTACATTTGCTACAGAATTTAGCAGAGTCAAATATGAACTGCTTGTCATAGAAATATGTACATATCTAAAACGGCACTTCTGTTGAAATTGAGTAGCAAGAATTACTTGAACTTGTATACAATATGTATTGTATTAATTAATTGGCCAAACGTTGAAACAATTAATTTGCCTATGTTTCAGAGACTCCAGGATATTTTGTTATTTTTCCGAACTAGTATAAATACCGTCCTAGCCTTAATATGGGAAGCAGATTGTGATTTTCTTATGCTTCTCTTCGCCCTACAAAAAATTATGGATTTAACTCAATTTTCATTTCCCATCTTTAACATATTACTTGATCTGTTCTCATTGCTGTATTTTTATTATCCATCTATATATAAATAAATATTTAATACCGTATCTATTGAATATTATATCGATTGGAAGAGAGAAAACGGTATTATGGAATATAGGTCGACAGATGGACACCGCAAGATCGTGAGCTGAGTGATGAATGATAGCAAAATCATTCGGCGTTTAAATGTGAATACAAATCAGCAAGGGGTTCCAATTACATCTGTCACTCCTCTAAGTAATCTTTCATCTTTGCCAACGTATTTCAATAGTGTCTTCATTAAGTATTAAATTATATAATAACATTATTAATAATAACAATATAATTATTATTGTAATTCCATCTTTATTTGATGTGACGCTTATCACCTATTATAACGCTAGAATCTTACTCCATCAAAACGAAGCAATGCGTTAGCTCACATTTCAACCAAATTATTTCTCGTTCGATGACTCTGGATATGAACTAAGATAGAGTAATCTATTCCAATGACAGAGAATTTGCTCTTTATCTTCTGACCTACCATTATCAGGAGTAAAGTCCGATACCAAGGGAATCTTTTATTTTTTATTAATTGTTTAAGAAATAACTTTGATAAGGTTATTATTTCATTTTAAATAATAAGGAAAAGAAGGAAGCGATAAATAATTAGAGGTGTAACATGAGATCAATAGTATATATTTCAGAAAATTTAAGAAAAAAAAATTCTGCCGAGAAGTGGGTTTCAAAGGAATAATATCAATAAAAAATCATAAAAATTAACACAAGCACTATATATTCAAACATTTGATATTTTATTTAAAACAATAAGTTATTTGTAATAACTTTAGAAAGTTCTCTACGACTTGTGGATTTTAAGCTTAATAGAAAATGAGATAAAGGAAATAACTAATCTTTATGGTACCTATAATATTCCTAAATAAATAACTAATGTATTTTAGTTAGTATCATGTTGGTTCAAATATTTTGATAAAATGAATGATGATTAAAGGTTACATATTTTTACTTTCACTTACCTATATATAAAATATATAGTAAGGGAAAGTATTGCGATCGTGAAAAATTTCGACTTCCGGTTTTCGACGGAAATACACGTTTTGGGGTCTCTTGGATTGGATTCCAAATAACCAAGTCCCGCTCACATCGCCCCAGATTTTTTTTTTTTTTAGTGGCCATCAGAAATAATTAATTTAAGGCCTGTTTATGTTTTAATGTAACGAAGTTTATGAGACTGAGTATATTGAGCAAACTGAGTTATATGCTTATTGTTTATTGAGTATAAACTCTAAAACTTTTTGGAACCAAACGTTGCTTCGCTTTTTGAACGCCGTGGCGATAACAATGGAGTCTAATCTTTGCTCATTGTAATCGACCCATTACATCATAAAATAGGGAACGTTTGGTTCCAAAAAGTTAACCGTGTAAGCAAGCCTTAAAGGTTTTTATTCAATAAACAATAAGCATATAACTCAGTTTATAACCTTCTTAAAAGAAACCTTATTATTTATTCAATCAAATGTGACTAATTAATACGGGCGCTACATAACCTAGCAATATTCAAAGCAAAATTAAAAAAAATAAAATAAAAATAAAAAAATAATTTGCAATACTTGAGTAAAAAATACTCCAGCCTCATATTCTGAACAGGCTTTCTCTCATCTTTTAACTTAATAATGTGTTGGAGTCGAGTAAAGAAATATTTTTTTATTGTTATATCCTGGATAAATTTTGAATAAAATCGCTACAAGTGAAATAATGTAATGTTTAATTTTCTTTTTTTCGAAAAACAGTTAATTTGAATCATTTCTGACAAAAATCTTCGAGTTCAAGTCCGTCTTTTCAACAAGGAAATGCCTCATATTAAAACAGCGCCCCTGAGACAAATTATTCTCCAAGAGAAAGTGGTGATGGCAGGAAAAGGGCGCTGCGATGCGATGCTCTCTCGCAGAAAAATTAATGAGCCTCCAGTCGTTAGATATGTTGATAAGGTTGTTAAATTCTGATTGATGATCCTAGCTTAAGTGTTGTTGTAATAAAACATTTATTGTCAATAGCGATCCTGTATTTTGTAAGTTACTTCGAATCCTTATGTTAGCACATTATTTCCCGCGTAAATTGTATCAATTCTTTACACGTAATGAATGCATTCTTCACATGCGGAATTCCTTACATTAAGCGTTAAAAATGTTTTTTGATCGTATTTGTTATTTTTTTCATTGTAGTAGATTTAGATTCTAAAATAAGAATAGACAAATACTAAATGATATTGTAACGTGAAACAAAAAGCAAAAATATGGTTAAGAATAGATAATGTAGATTATCGATAGTTTTACATCACTATTATATATATATATATATATATATATATATATATATATATATATATATATATATATATATATATATATATATGTATGTTGATAAAATTCTAATGTTTACAATCAATTACAATTGTAGTGTACATGGAAAAAAGCTTTCTTTCAGTGATATGAAAAGGATTCATTGTTGTATACTTGCTGTATATCCCGGTTTCACCCGGGGAATTTCAATTTCCGACGTCTCAAACTGTCTATTTTGTAAAAACCAATGTAAAGCGAGATCATAAAGATTTTTATAACAATAAAGAATATACCCAGAGATTAGTTGAAATTATGCAATTTTAATATGCTCAGTTTCCCGCGATTCTGCCTGTCTAAGCCTCTGTTGTTCAATCCTATTTTGATGTTCGTCAAGAGTTTCAGCTGCTCGTATTTGATGTTGTTTTTTAGCTTTTGAGCTCACTAATACTATTGAAGCTCGCTTCTTAGGAGGCATTTAATAAATTCACCATACATGTAAATAAAAATGTAAATAAAAGTATTGTGATGTAAAAAAAAAAAAATGGTTTCAAAATCCCAGAACTCGACGCCTGCCAAGGGACGGTCTTACCGGGCCTTGTTGGCCTCTTCAAAATCTATAAAATGAGACTTTTTTCAACTCAAACGGCCGATTTCGTAAAAAAAAAAAAAAACATGTAAAGCGAGATCATAACGATTTTTGTAACAATAAAGAATATACCCAGAGATTAGTTGAAATTATGCAATTTTAATATGCTCAGTTTCCCGCGATTCTGCCTGTCTAAGCCTCTGTTGTTCAATCCTATTTTGATGTTCGTCAAGAGTTTCAGCTGCTCGTATTTGATGTTGTTTTTTAGCTTTTGAGCTCACTAATACTATTGAAGCTCGCTTCTTAGGAGGCATTTAATAAATTCACCATACATGTAAATAAAAGTATTGTGATGTAAAAAAAAAAATATGATTTCAAAATCCCAGAACTCGACGCCTGCCAAGGGACGGTCTTACCGGGCCTTGTTGGCCTCTTCAAAATCTATAAAATGAGACTTTTTTCAACTCAAACGGCCGATTTCGTAAAAAAAAAAAAAACCATGTAAAGCGAGATCACAACGATTTTTGTAACAATAAAGAAAATACCCAGAGATTGGCTGAAGTTATGCAATTTTAATGTGGACAGGTGTTCGCACCTGGTATGAAAGAACCACTGAGCGAAATTTGGAGAATTTAGGACAAACGGTATGAATTTCTATAAAGAACAAATAAACAAACAGAATTTAATCTTTATTTATGTAGATGATAGAGGAAATAAAAATTAGATAATGAACGGGTCAATAAAAAGGTTATTTCCTCATTAGGAAGATAGGATCCCATTGGGTTATGCAGAGACTCAGATTCAAGATTTCGGTTTCTATGAGGAATGAAGAGTTGCATGCACAATTTTTTTTTTTTTCCCAGTTAAAAACAGCTTCGAACTTTCGGTACAATATGCCTTATTAAGACAACAATACAAGATGAAAGTGAGGAGAGAATATATCGGAAGAATGTTTTCATCATTTGATGATTATTGAGCAATTATCTGAAAAGATAACCTGTCGCCTAATTATATAACTGCCTTGATGATAGATATTTGTCATGGATTGTTCCCCGGCGGATCCTGAACCGTACGAGGTGAATGAAGAATGAGGTCACGGTCCTGACGGTTCGCACCTTAATGCTAGGTGTCATTTAGCAGAATGTTATAAAGTCATTTAAAAGATAGTGCTAAGGGAATTTCTTTCAATTCATTAGGACCAAGGGCGGGCCAGGTTTTTTAGGAAAGGTCGTAGCACTACTAAAAAAAAAATCTGGTGCGTGCGCGCAACACACAACTTTCACTTACCAACTTACTTAGATTAGAAATTAATGCGTTGTTGTGGTCCCCTTCGTTAGACCAATTTTGATGAAATGTTAGCTATCACATCTTTGGCATATAAATACATCAAATACCCAGTTTGATCAAAATCGTGAAAGCCTTCTTTGAGTAAATAAAAAAAACACGTGAAAATGATACAAAATTTATTAAGTAAAGTCCCCCCTCCGGTTGGTCAATTTTGGTGAAATGTTGGCTATCACATCTTTGGCTTATGCATACATCAAATACCCAGTTTGATCAAAATCGTTAAAGCCTTTTTTGAGTAAATAAAAAAAACACGTGAAAATGTTACAAAATTTATTAAGTAAAGTCCCCCCTCCAGTTAATCAATTTTGATGAAATTTTTACAGTAATATCTCGGGCATATACATAGATCAAATACTCAGTTTAATCAAAATCGTTAGAGCCGTTTTTGAGAAAATCGAAAAAAACCTAAAAAGTTATTAAGTAAATTACCCCCTCCCTTTAAGTAATTTTGATGAAATTTATGCTGTCACATCGCGGGCATATACTTACACTAAATACTCAATTTCAGGATCACACGGTTTATAGTTTTTGAGCTAGTCTGTTCACACACACACACACAGACACACACACACACACACACACACACAGACCATTTCGCGGGACTTGGTCATTTCGACCCAGGGGACCCCAAAACGTGTATTTCCGTTGAAAACCGGAAGTCGAAATTTTTCACGATCGCAATACTTCCACTTACTATATATTTCATATATAGGTAAGTGAAAGTAAAAATCTGGTGCGTGCTCGCAACACACAACTTTCACTTACCAACTTACTTAGATTAGAAATTAATGCGTTTTGTTAATTGCCACTTCTCAAATGAACAGAACGGCTTTAATTATTAACAATGGCCTGTCATTAAAGGCGTCCTCCGCATGCGTGGGCTCAACGAGTTTTATGAGTTGACTGAATATTTTTCTTTTTTTCTCCTCTTTATGTTTTCTTTATTTTTATCATATCTCATATTTAGCCATTTCTTATTTTTAGGCGTAACGAGAGACAGTTTATTTCTCCATGTAAACAAAAACACAGGTACTTTATAAGAAAGAAAGAAACGAACAAAAAAGCCCCCCCTCCCCAAAAAAAAAAAGCCCCCTCAGAACATTTTATTAATGATAAAGCTTACCTGAAATTAAAGGAACTCTAATTTTCATTAAACATGACGAATTTGATAAAAATCGTTAAAGCCGTTTTTGAGATAATCGAAAAAAAGTTAAAAATTGGAAACAAAGTCATAAAATAAAGTGCCTCCTCAGTTGGACCAATTTTGATGAAATGTTGGCTTTCACATCTTTGGCATATTCATTCATCAAATACCTAGTTTGATCAAAACCGTTAAAGCCGTTTTTGAGTAAATAAATAAAACACGTATAAAATGATACAATATTTATTAAGTAAAGTCCCCCCTCCGGTTGATCAATTTTGATGAAATTTTTACAGTCGTATCTCGGGCATATACATACATCATATACCCAGTTTGATCAAAATCGTTAAAGCCGTTTTTGAGTAAATAAAAAAAACACGTGAAAATGATACAAAACTTATTAAGTAAAGTCCCCCCTCCGGTTAATCAATTTTGATGAACTTTTTACAGTCATATCTCGGGCATATAAATCGATCAAATACTAAGTTTAATCAAAATCGTTAGAGCCGTTTTTGAGAAAATCGAAAAAAACCTAAAAAGTTATTAAATAAAGTACCCCCTCCCTTTGAGCAATTTTGATGAAATTTTTGCTGTCACATCGCGGGCATATACCTACACTAAATACCCAATTTCAGGTTCCCACGGTTTATAGTTTTTGAGCTAGTCTGTTCACACACACACACACAGACACACACACACACACACACACACACACACACACACACACAGACCATTTCGCGGGACTTGGTTATTTCGACTCAGGGGGTCCCAAAACGTGTATTTCCGTTGAAAACCCGAAGTCGAAATTTTTCACGATCGCAATACTTCCACTTACTATATATTTCATATATAGGTAAGTGAAAGTAAAAATTCAAAAAATCATAACTTTAGTATACAATTTTTCTAGTAGATTGGCAAATTTTTAAATATTTTATCTAAATTTGTTTTTTCGCCTCTTCAATTTAAAACTAACATGGTCTAACAATAACATCAATTTTTACTTTCACTTACCCATATATGAAATATATAGTAAGTGGAAGTATTGCGATCGTGAAAAATTTCGACTTCCGGTTTTCAACGGAAATACACGTTTTGGGACCTCCTGAGTCGAAATAACCAAGTCCCGCGAAATGGTCTGTGTGTGTGTGTGTCTGTGTGTGTGTGTGTGTGTGTGTGTGTGTGTGTGTATGTGAACAGACTAGCTCAAAAACTATAAACCGTGGGAACCTGAAATTGGGTATTTAGTGTAGGTATATGCCCGCGATGTGACAGCAAAAATTTCATCAAAATTGCTCAAAGGGAGGGGGTACTTTATTTAATAACTTTTTACGTTTTTTTCGATTTTCTCAAAAACGGCTCTAACGATTTTGATTAAACTGAGTATTTGATCGATTTATATGCCCGAGATATGACTGTAAAAATTTCATCAAAATTGATTAACCGTAGGGGGGGGGACTTTACTTAATAAATTTTGTATCATTTTCACGTGTTTTTTTTTATTTACTCAAAAAACGGCTTTAACGATTTTGATCAAACTGGGTATATGATGTATGTATATGCCCGAGATACGACTGTAAAAATTTCATCAAAATTGATCAACCGGAGGGGGGACTTTACTTAATAAATTTTGTACCAATTTCACGTGTACAAATTTTTTATTTACTCAAAAACGGCTTTAACGATTTTGAAGAAACTGGGTATTTGATGTATGTATATACCAAATATGTGAAAGCCAACATTTCGTCAAAATTGGTCCAACTGAGGGGGCACTTTATTTCATGACTTTTTTCCAATTTTTACCTTTTTTTCGATTATCTCAAAAACGGCTTTAACGATTTTTATCAAATTCGTCATGTTTAATGAAGGTTAGGTGTTCTTTAATATCAGGTAAGGTTTATCATTATTAAAATGTTCTGAGGGGCTTTTTTTGGGGGGGCTGGGGCCTTTTTTGTTTGTTTGTTTCCTATAAAGTACCATTGTTTTTGTTTACATGTAGAAATTAACTGTCTCTCGTTACGCCTAAAAATAAGAAATGGCTAAATATGAGATATGATAAAAATAAAGAAAACATAAAAAGAAAAATATTCAGTCAACTCATTGAGCCCACGCATGCGGAGTACGCCTTTAATGACAGACCATTGTTCATAATTAAAGCCGTTCTGATCATTTGAGAAGTGGCAATTAACAAAACGCATTAATTTATAATCTAAGTAAGTTGGTAAGTGAAAGATGTGTGTTGCGAGCACGCACCAGATTTTTTCTATTAGTCTTGTGTTCGGGAATTTTGATTGGTGGGAAATATCCGGGAGTATTACTAGATAATGCGGAAACTTTACTCGACCACATGTTTGACATATCTTTTATAATTATTATTTTACTAGCTGACCAGTGCGAAACGTTCGCACTCTTACCTACTTGAATCCCAATTAATTAAAATATTTAGTATCGTATAGTTCACTTGAAATAATTTGAATTTGGGACACATAAGGAGGATTACTTGAGTAAGCAATCTGTAATATAGAGAAGAGGTGTGTCTAGAAGACGGAATACTTAAATACACACAGCGGAAAGTGAGTTCGCTGATTCTATTGAGTGAAATCGAATGTTTTGGCTTGTAACTCTCAAACGATGGTGACAATCGAAAAAGTGTACATAAACAAAAATGTTTGTCTCGTTAAACTTAAAAAAATTACACCTTCGAAAAAGCCATGCGACAATTTTCGCTGAGAATTGCAGTTTTTCACTTAATACTCGCAACGAAGAGATTAATCGAAAAAATGTTTATTACAGAAACTGTTCTCCTTGAAACCCTGAAAATATTGACACCATTTAGAAATCTCTACGACTAAAACCACGGTTTTGCGCTCTAACTCGCAATCGAAATGAGTGATTTGTATATTTTTCCGGTGTAGCGGTTAAGGTAAGCTTTAAAATGATGCCTCATTCATGAAATTTGATGAAGTATTAAGGAAGTTGGGAGCGGGGTAGCCCACTGGTAAGGCAGTGGACTGCTGTACTTAAGGTCCCGAGTTCGAATCTGACATGGCTTACGATATCTTTATTATTCGCCACAGTTCGTCTCGTGGGCCGAGAGACCCTCCTGGGGCTAACCCAGCCTCTATAAAGTGGGTACCCTTAATTAAAAAATTAAGGGGAAAAACCTGGCGGTTGAGCGTGATCACGGTCAAATCACCTCCTTGCACGACCGCTGACCAAGAAACAGTACTCTTCCTTACATAGTACTGAACCCAAGAAAGACCCTTTATGGGTAGTAGTGGTACAGGTTTTTTTTATTAAGGAAGTTATGGCGTACAGACAAAAAAAAAGGCTTTAAGAAATAATATATATGATAAAAATTACTCTTCTACTTGGTTATATTATATTTAATTATCCCAACGTTTCGAGCTGTTGGCCAATCTTCTTGGGTTATCTATTTTACAAATTTTTAGTTCCATCGCCAATGGTACTTATTTAAAGTTGTTATATATGAACATATAACTGTCATATCATTATTTTAAATTATTAAATTATTTTTAACACTTTTTTGGCTCTGGACTAATTTCATTGTCACATGTTAAAACTGTTTAAAAGAAAATTCTAAAAAATACTGCCTTCCGTAGATGCCTTTTTGTAATCTCTAATTGTTGTTATTTTTTCAGTGAATTTTTACATTCGTCTCTGGCATGAATTTTGAAAGTACTAATAATGAATGACTAAAACAGTGTTTTTTTTGCGGATTCAAAAGAAGTGGAGAATCAATAATAATCAACTGCATGCATATGTTTAATAAATAAATAAAACTGGATTTAAGAAATTGACCATTAATATTTATATCCATATTATGAGTCCTGAATAATTTCAGAAATATTCTAAAAAAAGCCTTAATCTCATTATCTATCAGCAAATTAATAATAATAATAAATAAAAATATGGGCTTAAGTAATTATTATACTTATATAAATTAATATGAGATAACTTCGTAACACTTAATCGTTGCATCTCATCTTGTATTTTTTTTATTGATATTTTCTCAGTTTTTTTTTAATTCTTTAGTAGATTAATCTTTTCTTTTTTTTCTAAGGACATGCGGGAATATCAGAAGCGAGTACTGCTAGACAATCTGTTTTTTTTTACTTTCACTTACCTATATATGAAATATATAGTAAGTGGAAGTATTGCGATCGTGAAAAATTTCGACTTCCGGTTTTCAACGGAAATACACGTTTTGGAGTCCCCTGAGTCCAAATGACCAAGTCCCGCGAAATGGTCTGTGTGTGTGTGTGTGTGTGTATGTGAACAGACTAGCTCAAAAACTATAAACCATGCGAACCTGAAATTTGGTATTTAGTTTAGGTATATGCTCGCGATGTGACAGCAAAAATTCCATCAAAATTGCTCAAAGGGAGGGGGTACTTTATTTAATAACTTTTTAGGTTTTTTTCGATTTTCTCAAAAACGGCTCTAACGATTTTGATTAAACATAGTATTTGATGTACTTATATGCCAGAGATGTGACTGTAAAAATTTCATCAAAATTGATTAACCGGAGGGGGGACTTTACTTAAAAAATTTCGTATCATTTTCACGTGTTTTTTTTATTTACTCAAAAACGGCTTTAACGATTTTGATCAAATTAGGTATTTGATGTATTTATATGCCCGAGATATGACTGTAAAAATTTCATCAAAATTGATTAACCGGAGGGGGGACTTTACTTAAAAAATTTCGTATCATTTTCACGTGTTTTTTTTATTTACTCAAAAACGGCTTTAACGATTTTGATCAAATTAGGTATTTGATGTATTTATATGCCCGAGATATGACTGTAAAAATTTCATCAAAATTGATTCACCGGAGGGGGGACTTTACTTAATAAATTTTGTATCATTTGCACGTGTTTTTTTAATTACTCAAAAACGGCTTTAACGATTTTGATCAAATTAGGTATTTGATGTATTTATATGCCCGAGATATGACTGTAAAAATTTCATCAAAATTGATTCACCGGAGGGGGGACTTTACTTAATAAATTTTGTATCATTTGCACGTGTTTTTTTAATTACTCAAAAACGGCTTTTTCATAATTAAAGTCGTTCTGTTCATTTAATGGAAATTATTTGTTTCATGGTAACTAAATGAGATTTTCAACAAGTACATAGAGAATAATAAAATCAGACGACTTGGAGTATTATGCTTGCATTGCCGAATTATTACAAGTAAAAACTTTTATTTAATAATAAAAAAAAGTTTTTTTTTATAGAGCAAATAAAAACGAAATGAATATGGAAAAATGTGTAACTTTGAGAAGTGGCATTAACAAAACGCATTATTTTCTAATCTAATTAAGTTGGTAAGTAAAAGTTGTGTGTTGCGCGCACGCACCAGATTTTTTTCTCTCATTTTATTCTCTTCTGAATGTGATTAGCTCAATTCCATTCACAGCCAAATAATTTTGGGGGAAATTACGAAATGCGAAACTTTCGTTAGTATTTGCTCATCCAAGCAGAACATCTTTTCCGCTATTCTGTGGTTCTACGTCAGTCATTCCCAACCACCATGTGGTCCATAAGCCACAAGTTGGCAATTTGGGTTATCCTGTTGGCAATGAATAAGTGAAGTGGGGTGGGCGATTAGTAGCACTAGTAGCAAAATGCACTTCATCAAAATGCTACACATGTCATCCAACCAATGGAGGTGGCCATCTTTAATTGTCTTAAAGAGCACTGGAACAGTGAAGAGTTTCATCAATGGAGAGTCTAAAATTTTGCAAACTTCTGGCCATTACTAAAATTTAATTATCATACTTACTTAACTGGATGATCTCATTTTCCAGATCAGATTTTCGTTAAAATATGTTTGTTGGGTTTTTGTCTCATTTAAGCTTTATGTGTATAAAATAATTGAATTGTGGAATTTTATTTTGTTTCCATTGTGAATTAACTAGTTTATAAATAAAAAAATCTGGTGCGTGCGCGCAACACACAACTTTCACTTACCAACTTACTTAGATAAGAAATTGACGTGTTTTGTTAAATATCATTTCCCAAAGTCACACATTTTTCTACATTCATATCTTATTTTTATTAATCGTTAAGCCGTTTTTGAGTAAATAAAAACCCCGTGAAAATGATACAAAATTTATTAAGTAAAGTCCCCCCTTCGGTTGATCAATTTTGATGAAATGTTGGCTATCACATATTTGGCATATACATACATCAAATACCCAGTTTGGTCAAAATCGTGAAAACCGTTTTTGAGTAAATAAAAAAGACACGTGAAAATGATACAAAATTTATTAAGTAAAGTCCCCCCTCCGGTTGATCAATTTTGATGAAATGTAGGCTATAACATCTTTGGCATATACATACATCAAATACCCAGTTTGATCAAAATCGTGAAAGCCGTTTTTGAGTAAATAAAAAAAAATACTTGAAAATTATACAAAATTTATTAAGTAAAGTCCCCCCTCCGGTTGATCAATTTTGATGAAATGTTGGCTATCACATCTTTGGCATATACATACATCAAATACCCAGTTTGGTCACAATCGTGAAAGCCGTTTTTGAGTAAATAAAAAAAAACACTTGAAAATGATACAAAATTTATTAAGTAAAGTCCCCCCTCCGGTTGATCAATTTTGATGAAATTTTTACAGTCATATCTCGGGCATATAAATAGATCAAATACTCAGTTTAATCAAAATCGTTAGAGCCGTTTTTGAGAAAATCGAAAAAAACTTAAAAAGTTATTAAACAAAGTACCCCCTCCCTTTGAGCAATTTTGATGAAATTTTTGCTGTCACATCGCGGGCATATACATACACTAAATACCCAATCTCAGGTTCCCACGGTTTATAGTTTTTGAGCTAGTCTGTTCACACACACACACACACACAGACACACACACACACACACACACACACACACAGACCATTTTGCGGGACTTGGTTAATTGGACTCAGGGGACCCCAAAACGTGTATTTCCGTTGAAAACCGGAAGTCGAAATTTTTCACGATCGCAATACTTCCACTTACTATATATTTCATATATAGGTAAGTGAAAGTAAAAAATATTAACCTTTATTGTAGTCCTACCTACCTATTACCTATAAAACCATAGGAAATCAAAAATTAATGCATGTGTCAACTTTAAAACCATAATTGTCAACTTTCCAAAGCTTTACATTTTGATGTGTCAACTATTAGTTCATTTTAGAAGTTTCTAAGAAATCATTTTTTATAAAAACCATTCATGTATACCATAGGATATTGTATTGCTAGTTTTCTAGAGGGTTTGGCCTGTCTAAATTCATAACAAAGATTATCCTGACATCAATACATGGGCGGATCCAGCCGATCGTAAAGGGTGGGGCTGCAATCCAAAAGGGGGGGTGGGCTGCAGCCCCCACAGCCCCCCCCCCCTGGATCCGCCAATGCATCAATATAGCGGTAAACAGTGTCAATAATATGATTTTTTTTTTCTTAAACTGTTAACTATTGGTACAGTTACCCTAATATCTAATATAAAAGTCATCTGTCTCTGAAATCAATCGATACATATATATCGAGCCTTACATGACGTTAAGATTAGGGTCATTGGGATTTGTATTGGGGATTTCCTCTCGACAAGTTTCGTAACCGAATATTATATTCATCCGGCCGATAAATGCCAACGACGCAGCTTGCCTTAACAAAAAATGTAATAAAATGATATGAAAAAATAAATCTCAAGTCAATATTATTAAAAAAATGTTTGCACAAGTTGCTCGTGAATCAGCAACGATTCCCGTTATTATAAAACCTGCAATTTAATTTTACTGTGTTGGATTAGGATTTATTGTAATTAGTTGCAAGGAGACTCATTATAGCTAGCCTATCGACATTGAACCATCGGAGTGGCAACCCTAGAAACCAAAATAAAATTTAATAAAATTTTCGCAGAGTAGATTTATTGACGTTTTTCAAACTGCTCCTCTATGACTTTTTACTTTCACTTACCTATATGAAATATATAGTAAGTGGAAGTTTGCGATCCTGAAAAATTTCGACTTCCGGTTTTCAACGGAAATACACGTTTTGGGGTCCCCTGAGTCCAATTAACCAAGTCCCGCGAAATGGTCTGTGTGTGTGTGAACAGACTAGCTCAAAAACTATAAACCGTGCGAACCTGAAATTGGGTATTTATTGTATGTATATGCCCGCGATGTGACAGCAAACATTTCATCAAAATTGCTCAAAGGGAGGGGGTACTTTATTTAATAACTTTTTAAGTTTTCTTCGATTTTCTCAAAAACGGCTCAAACGATTGTGATTAAACTGAGTATTTGATCTATTTATATGCCCGAGATATGACTGTAAAAATTTCATCAAAATTGATCAACCGGAGGGGGGATTTTACTTAATAAATTTTGTATCATTTTCACGTGCTTTTTTATTTACTCAAAAACGGTTTTAACGATTTTGATCAAACTGGGTATTTGATGTATGTATATGCCAAAGATGTGACATTTCATCAAAATTGGTCAAACGGAGCGGGCATTTTTTTAATTCAAATTCGTCATGTTAAATGAAAATTAGGTGTTCTTTAATATCAGGTAAGGTTTATCATTATTAAAATGTTCTGAGGGGCTTTTTTTGGGGGGGCTGGGGCCTTTTTTGTTTGTTTGTTTCCTATAAAGTACCATTGTTTTTGTTTATATGGAGAAATTAACTGTCTCTCGTTTCACCTAAAAATAAGAAATGGCTAAATATGAGACATGATAAAAATAAAGAAAACATAAAGAGGAGAAAAAAATAAAAATATTCAGTCAACTCATAAAACTCGTTGAGCCCACGCATGCGGAGTACGCCATTAAGGACATACCATTGTTCATAACTAAAGCCGTTCTGTTCATTTGAGAAGTGGCAATTAACAAAAGGCATTAATTTCTAATCTAAGTAAGTTGGTTAGTGAAAGTTGTGTGTTGCGCGCACGCACCAGATTTTTTAATTTTACTTCTGAATACTCTTATATGCAAATCATAACAAAGTTTGGGTCTCATGCAGAATCCGGGTTTACACATCGTCTATATTACTTAATTATATGGTTTTTTTTTTTTTACTTTTTTTTCAAATATAGCTCGTTTGAATTCTCATTTTTGCTTAAAATAATTCAAATCGCTTCGTTTTTCTTTGAGAAAAATTCAAGATTTTTATATCGAATAATTAGCGCTGGAGAATAGTCAACGCAGCCTACCGTAGACTTGAAATATTTAAATCGTTTAGAAGAAGACTGTCACAATCCAAAAAACTAAAACATTACAGGAGAAGCATATCTTGTGATTATTATTTCTATCACTCAAATCTATGGTATACCACCTTGCAGTCAAGGTGCAGTCTCTCCTGCATTAAATATTGGATTTGAAATCTGAAATTTTTCTCAAAGAGCAAAAACGAATTTAAGCAAAATCGAAAATAGTCTTATTGCGGCAGTCTTCTTCCAAACGAGCGATATTACGTTACTTATTATAAGAATATTTGTAACTAATGTTCAGTGTTTATCAAGATGGGAACTTCATCATTAGGGATGTACAAAACAAAGAAAAAGCAGTTATCTTTTTGCAATAAATTAAATATTTGGAAATAAATAATAGATTTCATGCTTCTAATGTGAATATTTTATGCCTCCCAACTAGTTCAAATACTTTGTTAGAAAGTTGTTTATTTTTATTTTATTTTTTCTTTATTTATTTATTTGTTGTTTTTTTTAATTATTATGAAATCACTCGTTGTTGTGTCAATACCACAGCTAATTAAATAGCTAGTATCCGTTAAGTGGTACATTATTTAGATGTATATATTTTATTATAATTTAATTTTGTAGTACATGATCTAATTGAATAGTTAATTTTCTTTTTCTAAAGCTGTTTCACGACCATTCAGAATAAATATTTGTTTATGTTTGTTTTTCTGTTCTTGTTATTTTTAGCAAGTAAATTGTATTATTATATATTATAAAACTAACTAGGATAATAATTATTGTTTATTTTTGTTTTTTATTTATCTCTATATATATAAGAGGCTTTGTCCTGACAGAATCAACGCAGAGCAAAAACTACTAATGATAGAAACTTGAAGTTCGGAATTTAGACTTTAAACGTGATGTAGGTAACCACTAAGAAAGGAATATCAAAAATGTAACCCCTAAGAATATCTAAAATGTAAATGGCGAAATTGTTTAACTCTAACGGACATCTATTTTCGAACTTCGAGAAAATATATCTAATTAGGACTCATTTTAAAGAATTTGATACGACGAGTTTAACTCGAAAGGCCCTATTGGGCGTCGAAAACCATGTTTTACAGCCGAAAAATGAAGCGTTCACGACGAGTAAGTCATTTTTTGTTTCGGCGGTTTTAGTGAACTCTCTCCATTGCGCGTCTCCGTCTCTTCTACCGAGCCGGCAGCTTCCCCCTCCAACATTCCACCTACCGGAAGCTCAAATTCTACTAAATCTCCTTAACATCAGTTAACATATTATATTAGATCAATACCAAGATAATGGTCACAGAATTGATTTTAAAGGCTCGCGGGCAAAGCCGCGACGGGAAATGCTAGTATTTAATATAACTAACATACTAAAACGGAATGAGCTAGATTCCATGGCTACATGTTGTAACATATAAGCCAATAAAAAAAAAAATATCTATTTAAAAAAAAAAAAAAAAACTGGTTCAAATATTTGGTTGATTCCCGCAATACCTACCCGTATTCTAGGGTATCAGACGTAAATATATATGCTATGGCACTCCTGAAGGTGGCTCAATTTAATTGTATTAGAATTTAAAGTTAATTCAAGAAAGAGTTGAGCCCCATCTCCTGTAACTTAGCAAACTCAAGAATTACCTTTTTTCAAACACCTTAAAATTCACATAAATGCAGTAAATGATCAAGGAAGAGATACATTCAAACAAGAAATTAATTAGAAGGGACTCTGAAAAAAAAAAGAAGAAAAAAAAAGATCTATCCTGTCCTCATCCTCAACTTTGTACCCCAGCATTACCTATCCTAACAAAAAAAAAAAAATCCGGTGCGTGCGCGCAACACACAACTTTTACTTACCAACTTACTTAGATTAGAAATTAATGCGTTTTGTTAATTGCCACTTCTCAAATGAACAGAACGGCTTTAATTATGAACAATGGTCTGTCATTAAAGGCGTACTCCGCATGCGTGGCCTCAACGAGTTTTATGAGTTGTCTCAATATTTTTATATTTTTCTCCTCTTTATGTTTTCTTTATTTTTTTCATATCTCATGTTTAGCCATTTCTTATTTTTAGGCGTAACGAGAGACAGTTAATTTCTCCATATAAAAAACAAAACAAAGGTACTTTATAGGAAACAAACAAACAAAAAAGGCCCCAACCCCCCCTCCCTCAAAAAAAAGCCCCCTCAGAACATTTTAATAATGATAAAGCTTACCTGATATTAAAGAACACCTAATTTTCATTAAACATGAATTTGATACAACTCGTTAAAGCCGTTTTTGAGATCATCGAAAAAAAGGTAAAAATTGGAAAAAAAATTAAATTAAAAAAGTGCCCGCTCCGTTTGACCAATTTTGATGAAATGTTGGCTATCGCATTTTTGGCATATACATACATCAAATACCCAGTTTTATCAAAATCGTTATTGCCTTTTTTGAGTCAATAAAACAAAAACACGTGAAAATGATACAAAATTTATTAAGTAAAGTCCCCCCTCCGGTTGATCAATTTTGATGTAATGTTGGCTATCGCATCTTTGGCATATACTCGTACATACATCAAATACCCAGTTTGATCAAAATCGTTGAAACCGTTTTTGAGTAAATAAAAAAAAACTCGTGAAAATGATACAAAATTTATTAAGTAAAGTCCCCCCTCCGGTTGATCAATTTTAATGAAATTTTTACAGTCCTATCTCGGGCACATAAATAAATCAAATACTCAGTTAATTCAAAATCGTTAGAGCCGTTATAAATACCCAATTTCAGATTCGCACGGTTTATAGTTTTTGAACTAGTCTGTTCACACACAGACAGACAGACAGACAGACAGACAGACACACACACACAGACACACACACACACACACACACACACACACACACACACACACACACACACACACACACACCATTTCGCGAGACTTGGTTAATTGGACTCAGGGGACCCCAAAACGTGTATTTCCGTTGAAAACCGGAATTCGAAATTTTTCACGATCGCAATACTTCCACTTACCTATATATTTCATATATAGGTAAGTGAAAGTAAAAATTTTTCACGATCGCAATACTTCCACTTACTATATATTTCATATATAGGTAAGTGAAAGTAAAAAAACTTCCTATCCATTGTAGTGTAAAACGAAAAATTTATTGCCAATTCTGAAGTAAATATTAAGCCATAGAATTACTTCTGATCCGAGGCTCTATTCCCCAGTTACATTTAAACGATTTTTGAGTTAAGAAATCAATATAGGGATATTTTTCATTCGTTGGTTTTAGCAACCAGCAAATTTTTCTTTAAATAATTTTGATATTATTTTCATCTTAAAAAGAAAAACAACAGAGAACAAAATTTTGACATTTATTCAACGAACTAGATATTTAAAATAAACCGGTATCATGATCTTTTTTTTTTCAATAAACTACGTAAAAGGTCCCCCAAGGACTTCAAGAAAAGACGAACAAGCAACATTCTGATTAAATTCTGATCGAAAATTTTGATGTAAAAACCGTGCAGAACAGTGATTATAACAAAGGAATGTTAGAGGTTCTATTGTAAATTTAATTGCGACCATAAAATCTTGACATCATCTTCAGAGGCCTTCTGTGGTTAAGAACAATAATATATCGGTCTAAAATAAAATTGTAACATCGGAACTGGAAGAAAACACCAGCCAGGAGGCGACCTTGGCTTGACCTTGAATATACTGAAATATCTCTATCATTATTAAATAGAATGATAACTGGTCTTTCCTATTCTAATGGCTTCCTATAGAACTTCTGCTATTTACATTGTATAACTTATATACTATCATTTAATTCTCCTAAGGTCTTTATGATATTAACGTCTTTCCCTTTATTTCTTTTTTTTTCTTTTTTTTTTTTAATAAAAGAAACACATCCCAAAGTCCAACTTTTCAAAATTTCACTGGAAAAAGGAAGAACCCCACAGAAGCTTTTTTGTTTTGCATAATAATTTGATATGGCATTTTTGACTGATGTTTCCGCATTCTATTCGGGTCAGTTTTACAATTTGTGTTTTCTTGATAGCTATGCCTTTGTGTGATATGCCGTTTTTCGTCTATAAGCCACACATTTTAATTTATTCTTAAAATTTTTGACGAAATTACTGTTTCACTCGATTGAGTGTAAACGACGATTCCGTTTTCTATTCAGATGCCTGACTTAGATCTGCCCATATTCTATGTTCCCGATCGTTTAGTTTGAGTCTTATACGAGGATTTCGTGACAGGCACGTTATCTTTTGAATTGAAATTGATTGAAAATTTATTTCGATGGTAGAATCTATCTGTGTGAAGGGAGTGCATAGAAATCGTTCCCACCTCGTATGCACACTTTGCAAAAGTATGAATTAAAGTGCATTCAAAAATTATTAACTATTATTATAAAACTATTATAGTAATAGTTCTGTAATTTATTTCCTTCCAGATGTAGTACTTAGTAGTACATCTAGAAGGAAATATCTATATTTTGAAGGAAGAAAACAAAACAGCTGTTTTTTTAAGTGTGTTTTCTCAGTTTTGTTTGTTTTGTTTGTTTAACGTCTCTTTATACTATGAAGGCTAATCGGACGATGGTACAGTGGGAGTCATAAATTTTGCCTATCCAGGTAGAATTAGGATAGGGATCTTTAACGAGTACCTGACATCGTACAGGCTCAGGACCTCCATTTTACGTCCTAACCGAGGGACGGCATAGCCAAGGATTTTTTACTCCCATTAGTATTTTAGGTTGCCATGCTAACCACTACACCACAGGTGACCCCACCCAGTTGATTAAGTATGGAAAATGATTGATAGATGTAATCCAAATATATAGGATCTTCCGATTATGTAAAATAAAATTGTTTAGTTTGTTATAAAATAGTATGTAGCTTAAAATAAATTGTCTGATGGGAGTGCACAAGGTTTAATTAAAAATAAAAATAAATGTAAAAACACTACCTAATCATTTGATACAACCGATGATAAATAATATAGACCACTGCTTGTTTTTATTCGGCTCTTGAACCTATGTACTCGAAAACTGTAAATGAAGAGCGTCTATTTTTTTTAATTATTTGAAAAAGATTATTTAGTTAAATGAGTCGCCATATTTTTTTATAGGTAATAAGCTGTTAATATTTTATATTTACGTGGCAGATATAATTTATTAATTAGGTGATTATCAATTATGTTAGTAATAATACAATTATAGTACGTTGTAATTATATATATAATTATTTGAGAATTATTTTACTTCAATTTGTTCTGTAACTACCTGGTTATATCTCAACTCTACTCTTATTTTTACTTTCACTTACCTATATATGAAATATATAGAAAGTGGAAGTATTGCGATCGTGAAAAAATTCGACTTCCGGTTTTCAACGGAAATACACGTTTTGGGGTCCCCTGAGTCGAAATGACCAAGTCCCGCGAAATGGTCTGTGTGTGTGTGTGTGTCTGTGTGTGTGTCTGTGTGTGTGTGTGTGTGTGTGTGAACAGACTAGCTCAAAAACTATAAACCGTGCGATCCTGAAATTGGGTATTTAGTGTAGGTAAATGCCCGCGATGTGACAGCATAAATTTCATCAAAATTACTTAAAGGGAGGGGGTACTTTACTTAATAACTTTTTAGGTTTTTTTCGGTTTTCTCAAAAACGGCTCTAACGATTTTGATTAAACTGAGTATTTCATCTATTTATATGCCCGAGATATGACTGTAAAAATTTCATTAAAATTGATTAACCGGAGGGGGGACTTTACTTAATAAATTTTGTAACATTTTCACGAGTTTTTTTGATTTTCTCAAAAACGGCTCTAACGATTTTGATTAAACTTAGTATTTGATCTATTTATATGCCCGAGATATGTCTGTAAAAATTTCATCAAAATTGATCAACCGCAGGGGGCACTTTACTTAATAAATTGTGTATCAATTTTACGTGCTTTTTTTATTTACTCAAAAACGGCTTTCACGATTGTGACCAAACTGGGTATTTGATGTATGTATATGCCAAATATGTGATAGCCAACATTTCATCAAAATTGATCACCCGAAGGGGGGACTTTACTTAATAAATTTTGTATCATTTTCACGGGGTTTTTTATTTACTCAAAAACGGCTTTAACGATTAATAAAAATAAGATATGAATGTGGAAAAAATGTGTGACTTTGGGAAATGATATTTAACAAAACACGTCAATTTCTTATCTAAGTAAGTCGGTAAGTGAAAGTTGTGTGTTGCGCGCACGCACCAGATTTTTTATTCGTCAGCATTGTTATGTTTAAACCATTAAAGCATTTATAGTTTAATGGTAAATAAAGTTGAAACATGACAATAAGATCGTAAAAAAAACTATAAATATGATTCGAAGCAGACTCTTACGCAGGAATCAAACGTTCCAATATTCAATGAAATTATCAATGGAATCGATCAATAAAATAGAATGTAACAATGACAAACAGTTTTTAATTAATAATGTAATAATATTTAATTATGTTTTTATAAGATACCAGGTCTGCAAGTTTAAAATGTCGTTTATTTCTTAAAATATATACACAGTAATTTAAAAAAAAAGTATAATATATTTTATTCAAAGTACTGGCCCTCGCTTTCTACACATTTTGTCCATCTCTCGGGCAATTTATGGATACCATTCCAAAAGAATGCTTCATCTTTATTTGAAATCCATTCATCGAGCCATTTTCTTACATCCTCCAAATTGTTAAAGTGTTGCTCAGCCAATGAGTGTCCCATCGATGAGAAGAGATGATCATCAGAAGGCGCCAGGTCAGGTGAATACGGCGGGTGGGGTAGGAGTTCCCAACCAAGCGAAGAAATCGTTTCCTTAGTCAATCTGGCTGAATGTGCAGGAGCGTTATCATGCTGAAGAATGACTTTGGCGTGCCTGTGAGCCCATTCTGGGCGTTTTTCGATCAATGCGTGACTCAAATTGATCATTTGTCATCATTTGTCGGGTTTGGGTATTGTCTTCGTCTAATAAAGATTGCAATTCGACGTCCTCAAACTTTTTTGGTCGATTTTCTCGTTTTTTATCAGTAACATCAAAATCACCACGTTTGAAACTTTGAAACCAACGTTCACATGTCTTGACGGTTGGAGCAAGATCGCCATAAGTCTCAACAAGAATTCGATGACATTCAGATGCCTTTTTCTTTTGATTGAATAAGAAAATCATGACATGCCGCAAATGCTCTTTATTTGGCTTAAAATTAGACATTTTTAACACCAAAGAAAGGTATGATACGTCCACGTAAACGACTTAAAAACAACTGACTTTTGTAAACAAATGACTAACAAACAAAATAGCGTTTAGAGATAGGCAAATCCTTCAATAGGCTAAGAGCGCATTTTATTGGAATTAAAACGACATTTTAAACTTGCAGACCTGGTAGGTATAGGTCTATAAAATAATTTTACAAAATTTATATACAATTTTAAATTATTTGAAATTCAATCGTTATTTTGCTTATCTTATTCAAATTTCCATATAAATATAAATTACAATAGAATAATTTCAACCAAACAATGAAAACTCCAATAATTAACACCGTTAAAAAGTCCATGGTTAGATTAAGCCCCAAGTCAACCACCCAAGGAACCACCCAGAAAGCACTAGAACGATCCAAATATGTTATCACGTATTATTACTAATCGTTTCAGGCAATTTCAGACTTTGTATAAGGTAACAGAAATAAACAGCTGTTTGGTTTCCTTCCGACTAAATATATATATGTCTTCTTCCAGGTGTACTACTCGTATAGAATTCGTAAGTAAATTATTGTCTTTTTAGGTTTAATAGTTTTACAATAATAGTTAATAATTTTAGAATGCACTTTAATTCATACTTTTCCAAAGTTTGCATACAAGGTGGGAACGATTTCTATGAACTCCCTTCACACAGTTAGATTTTATTATCGAAATAAATTTTCAATATTTTTTAATGAGTTATAGATTTAATTCCAGAATTCAATCCTGTCACGAAATCCTCGTATAAGATTATTGGTAAATATTGGTGAAAAATGAAATTTAGATATTAAGTACATGCGTCAATAAGAATCGCCATAAATTTTGGTAAAACACTTAACTCAAAGAGATACAAAAAAAAATTATTACTTGCTTGCAAAAATACCTTTCTTGCAACTTCATAACATGGAATTTCATCTTTGAGTAGAAAAAAATATTAGGGTCAATGTTCAGTATCGTTTTTAAATTAATGTATGTGAACTTTATTTCTGATTATTGAAATTAATAAAACGTTTTGTTAAATCATTTAAAATAATTGAGAGACCTTCTTCGCACTATTGACTTATATCTTTTACCAATTATAGAAATCATTAGAATATTTTAAATTTGTATTCCCTTATTTCATTATTTTTTTGTTTTTTCCTTCTTTTTTTTTAAGCTTTAAGGATATCTATAACTTCTCCTCTGAATGTTTAGTTACTTATTTTCAAAATATAAATAAATACATTTTACATTTACACAATACAAACTTGTATTTTACGAGAAAATTCGAATCCTAGATACAAATTTAACTTGAATATCAGTTAAACAGTTGTAACGACGTTTAAAAAAAAAAAAATCTATCACAGTTTTGTGTTAGATTAGATATTACAAATCTTCAAAATCCGAAACATTTTCTCGAAGAAAGAAAGTTTAGCGGAAGTTTTTAGTATTTTTTTTTTTTTTTTTTTATCTTATGTGGATGTCCTTACAGAATAGAGAATTTCTCTTAGCTCTTCGCTCTCTCGCGTAAACTCAATTGAATACGCAACGTAAGTTGTTCACGCAATCATTTTACTAAATAAAATTATGTTATTTTTGCAAAATTTTGTTGTATTATAAACAAAATTTTCATAAAACTATAATAAGCTCAACAGGCTACCTGTGTATAATGAAATTACGTTTTCGTAATTTATCCGTACTTCTGAATGGATTAAATTAAAAGAGAATAAAATGAAATTAAAGTTGATTATTCAATTATTTTTTGATATTTTTTTTACTGAAATGCTAAAACATTTTTGTCTTATTATTTACTTGCTGAATATACCGGTTTCACCCGGAGAATTTCATTTTTTAAATTTATAAAGCGAGACTTTTATCGATTCAAAAGGGCGATCTCGTAAAAACCAATGTAAAGCGATATCAAAACGATTTTTATAACAATAAAGAATATAACCAGAGATTGGCTGAAGTTACACAATTTTTTATATGGACAGATGTCCGCACCTGGTATGAAAGAACCACTGAGCGAAATTTGGAGAATTTAGGACAAACGGTATGGATTTCTATATAGAACAAACAAACAAACAGAATTTCATCTTTATTTATTCAGATTAAATTTATACGACTTTTTACAATCTTTTCATCGTAATTTGACAGGGTGAATAACGATAAATTTGTATTTTATTGTAATTGTGGCATTTATCAAAATTTGTTACAGTGCATTGGGGATCACCTGAAGATAGGGCAAAGGGCAACACCGAAACGTCGGGTGTTCAAAATAGATTTTAAATTAATTGATAATAATAAAAAAGATAAGCAGGATATGCTTTCAATCAATTTCTTTGATCGGAATACTTTTAGTTGATTATGTAAATTTATTTCTACTTAACTAATGTTAAAAAATAAATACAAAATTTATCTGGATTCAAATTCAAAATTCTAGTGAGAAAAAAAAAGTCTTATGTAGTTATCTATTTATCGTTTTATGTATGGGCACAAATATAAATCTTAATACTAAATTAAAGAAATTTTAATCAATCCAATCTTAGTTCGTGGCTGACCACCATTCCAAATGTGTCGGTGAGGAGGAGGGGTTTGCTCTGCCTTGAGCCGAACTCTGTGGTGTGGCGGTTAGCATCCTCGCATGTAACGCAGGAGACCCGGGTTCGACTCCCGGAGGAGCCAAATCTTTTCTCTTCAAAAAATAAATTATTTAAAAATAAATTAAAGAAATTTTACCTATAAATTAATTTATTAAAATAACTAAAAAATGTGTCTCATATCAGCGAATTTGAATAACATTAACGCGGAAGATAAATAAAAGAAATAGATAAATTTTCTTTCACAGGATTAGTAGAAGCACAAAAAATATATGAAAAGAACTTATTTCCCGGAGAATTGTCATTGCAACTAATAAGATCGAAAGGTCCACTGATTGCTGTCTAAACGTGGTAGTGAACGTGACATTAGCTGTCACAATCACGAAAGTTAGTGTTAGTTACTATCAAGATAGCGTATGTCGTACTGCCGTACAGCACACACCATATAAAGATTACTGTGAAAGTTGTTTCCTAGACTGCAACGGCCACAGCAAGAAGCATCTATGAATATAGGGGCCTTAATCTATGAATCGAATTTTACTTGTTGCTTATTTATGTACATTAATAAATACCAAATGTACATAAATAATTTATACTTGAGGATCCTTCAAAATTTATTTAAATTAAATATTCTACCGGACTAGATTTATAGACTAAAAAATATTTCCAGCATGATAAGTCAAACATAAATTACTTACTTAGAGTCAATCATTTATGATTGTGTTTATAGTTAACTTTTTTTTCCATAATTTATTGCGTATCATGATTTTAATTTTTTTACTGCTCGTGATAAAAACTAGTTAATCGGTTTCGATTTTATCCTATTACTATGTAGGTACCCTATTTTAGTAATTAATGTACTTTTAGAAAACTAAATTTGGAATGCAATGGTATTTATTGTGTCCCACTTTTCACTTATTATTTTTAAGCAAATATCGATACGAGTCAACAAGTCATGAACCCATAAAAATGAAGTATTTTTTTTCTTTTCGCTTACTTAGTTACTTATGACATTATATAAACATACAGTGTGTGTTCCGGATATGTATAGACCAAAAAAATCCTTAGTATAACACCTTTTCAATTAATAACGGTATTCGGATTTTTTTCAATAATTAGCTCACATTTAAAAAAAAAAAAAAAAATCTGTTTTCACCATTCAAAAGGTTACTGAATTTTCATTAAAAGCTGATATAGATTATGAAAGTAACAACTTCATAGAGATTTAGTTTGTCCAAGAAGGGTTATCCAAGGAGGATCGATCCTCAGCTTGTTTAACAGAATAGTAAAATAATTTGCCACAGCAGAACTCCAACCAGGGTAGGAAGGACAAAAACACTGTGCCTTGCCTATGTATAGCTATGGTAAGGCAGTATATAACGTATGATTATATACCTTCTGTACTGGATGATGAGCATGTTTAAAAATTGAGATTTGAACTGAATCTATATATCAATGCTAATATAATATTTCATCTCCCATTTTTAAATACACTCTGAATAATAATTGGTAAAAGTTTTCAAAAGGTTTCAACAATAATCGCACCTCAGTGGCCCTTCATAGGTTACGATAATGCCTCTGCGCAAGGTAAATAAATATTAATAGTTTGAGTTTGAATAATTTTTTTTTTAAATTAGTATTTTTTTATACTTAATCGTTAACTCATACATAATGCTATAGATAGGTCCCTTTTCGGGTTCTGATGAGTGATATATTTTCGTAATTAGGTATAAAATTTTTGTTTAAATATATTCATTGAAATTCAATACTTTTTAAACAAATAATAGAATAAGTAAATGTAAAATAATATAGTGATAACGTGAAAAAGCGTATTTGTAAGCACTCTAAGTAAGATCTCAAGGCCAGCGCCTTTTTTATAGGATCGCTAGGAAAAAGGTAGAAACAAGCCTGGAAACACGAAGGTTAGGATGATTTGAGAGTTTATTGTGAAAGGACCGATATATATCGCGACAGCTGGAATTAAGGTCTTTATGGATGATTTTATTTGCGACAAAAAAGCAGCGTTAAGGATTTTGCGAAGGATGTAGGATTGAAAGCATTGGATGCGAGCGGAATTCGATGGATTGAAACTAAACCCTTAAGTTCAAGTCCGTAAGTCCAGATAGGCCTTATTACTGACATGTAAATCAGCTTTTCACAGTGAATCGGAAGTTTGAGGCATTTGTCTAGTAAAAGATTTAGAAGTCGAAATCTGGAAGCGGTTTTCTGCTTAATTTCAGTATTTCATGATGATTCCAGGTGAGGCTCTTGTCTATATGTAGTCTAAGGTAAGGATCTGTTTGACAGGGGTAGCATAAAATGAAAGAGAATTACGTTCGTAACTTCTTACCAGGACTTAAATAAAAGAGTTGAAAAAATTGGATGAGTCAAAATTTTGACTTTGGATTTGCGTAGACGTGTCGATAGTTCCAAATCATAAGTCGCCGAATCGATGACAAATTTTGTTAAATAGATTTTGGAAAGAAGCGTACCATTATGGAATTTTGACCTTTATATGGTTACTTAAATATGACAAGTTAGTAAAATAGGACTTAGGTGACTAGTCTTGGAGAAAAAAAAAAGTGTGACAAGTTGAGATTTTTATTATTTTTCTATAATCAATCAACGTATTGACTTTCTGTTTGTGAGTTTGATCAGTAATGTATTGTAGATTGTATTTGATGGGGTTTGAATGTAAATATAAAATATAGCAAGACTAATTGTAAAGATTTTTCTGTTTCTAAGAGTAATATTTTTCATTGCAAACATGTACACCAAAAAATGTATGCTATTAACTGCTACTTTGTATTAATATTAACTATTTATATTCAATATTAAGTGTTTAGATTGCTCAATTAACCAATTTTATTGAACAGGAAACAGAAAGCAAAAACAGGAAAAAATTAACCAATTTTACTAGTTAAATAGACTTTCTTGATTGTTGTTTGTTTGTTTGTTTGTTTAACGTCCATTTTTATGCTACTACGGCTAATCGGACGATGCTACAGTGGGAGTCCTAAATTTTGCCTATACAGGTATATAAGGTATAATAAGGATAGGGATCTTTAACGAGTGCCTGACATCGCACAGGCTCGGGACCTCCATTTTACGTCCTATCCGAGGAGCCACCGCTGGAATTGAACCCGCGATCTTTAGTATTGTAGGTTGCCATGCTAACCACAACACCACAGGTGACCCCCCTTTCTTGATTGTATTATATGGTTTATATAAATAAAAAAAAGTTTCCTCAATATCAGAAAAAAAAGCAAAGTTAAGTATCATAAATAAGTGTTCTTAAAAGGCTGTAAATCTGTACTAACTATTACAGATCTTGTATTGTATTGTATTCTTGTATCAATGAACTCGGCAACGAAATTTACTCGCGCTACTCTTATGCCAAATTTTATTTTTAAAACTGAATGAAAAATTATAAAAAATTCAAAATTTTATTTCATGTAATATGTTCAACAATGGAAAGTTTTTCACTTGTACATTCTTATGTAATCAAATTCAGACGTAATATTGAAAACACTCAAATATATTAAAGAAAGCTACAGAAATAATAAGATTTAAATATTTATTTTATAATTATTTATCCTTTAAAACGAAATATTGATAAATAGTCTATTTTTCCCCGATTTCTATTGTTTAAAGATAGAAAAAAAATGATCTGTACAGGCCTATGAAAAAATTCTATAAATCTTAATAATGTGCTCTTGAAAGAAATTTCTTTTCTATCTTCAAGAATGCGCGTATTTTCTGGGATTTCCAAAAGGCAACATTCGTTTGAGTTGTCAAGCAAGTTTACGAATCCTAGGAATCCTTTATAAAATACATAAACATGAGATCAAACTGATATAATTATTTTTATAATAAATTTAAAAATATTCGAAGGGTATTATAATTCAATAAATTGTTAGCTTAATCTCGACTCATGGATAATAAATATTATACCATAATAATTGCCCAATCGAACGTATTAAAGAATTCTATACTTTTTTTTATATGTGAAATATATTTACGTTAAAAAAATTATATACGTAAATTACTTTGGAATAAGTTTAAATTAAAGATTAAAAACATCTTACATAAACGTAATATTTTATAATTTGAATTTTAATGATAAAATACAAAAATACATACTTGAGGTAAACTTTTTATTTGCAACTCTTAAAACAGGTTATAAAAAAAAAAAAGTTGGTTTCGCCATTGACCCTTACTTTTTTTATTTACTTCGGAATATGCCACAGCCACCAGATATATTTTTATTTACTTATTTAATAGATAGATAGATGGATAGATATATTTATTTGTCTTTGGGGGAAATCCCCATACAAATAGAGCCTGGCTGGGCTAAATATAAGTACATATTAATTAATATAGATTTACAAAGTTTGAAAAAAATCTTATTAATTTAGTTACATACTAAATTTGTATACACAAGATTTCACTATTAACTAATTTCTACTAACCTTTCACTATTATGAATAAAATTTAAAATAAAGTTCGAATGAGATAATAAACAAATAAAGAATAATTAGTGATTTTAAACAAAAGAAAAATAGTAATAAAATTTATATTTTATTAATTTAAATAAAATAAAAATTAAATTAAATTTTATTTCATTAAATTTAATGAAGTCAAAAAAACATAAATTAAATGATTATACAAATACAAATATAAACTTTACGGAAGAATTATTTTTTATATATTTCTACTAATAAATTTCTTCTCATGAAACACATTTTTTCTTCTTTTATCGATTTTTCGATAACCTTCAAATCATAGTGTTGATAATATTCAAAATTAATTTTTTATTAAATATTTTGAATTTTTTAAATCCGAAAAATTCATAATTTTGCGACTGCAATGAACATATAATGAAAATTACTTTCTATCTTTTTAAATAAGAATATTTTATAAGACTTTATTGTTTATACGTTCGCAATTCAATTGCATATATAAATAATTAAAAATATATTTTTTCTATTTTTGTAAAAGTCTATAGAAGAATTTTTTATTAATAGAATTCGAGTTCATGAATAATTTTATTGGCAATAGTTCTTTTTTATTTCTATATAATATGTATAATAAATTAGTAGAATAAATTTTGATTTGATTTTTATTCATTAAGTTGTATAGAATTAAAATAAAAAAAAAGGCAATATAAAGCAATAACAAAAATATTGATGAAGATTTAAATGAATTCTTTGAACAATAGTTGATGGTTAAATTAATAGCAAAAACTATAGCAGCAATTATGCGTAATTGAGTTAGAAATAATAGTGTACATGTAGGCAATGCATTTAAGATATATGAATAAAATTTTGAGTTAATAATTGTACAGACCTAGTGAATAAACTTTCATAAGTTTTCAATAAGATGGTAAACAATTATGCATATTAATTTTCTGAATTTCCTTTATAATTTCCAACCAAAAAATAAATAAAAAATGAAATCTCAAGCATATTGATATAAAATTAAATGTACTTTAAAAACATATAAATTTATTTTGAATGTATGAAATTTTGAAAAAAAAAAAAATCAAGTTGATTATATTTGTAAGTTTATAATCTAGTCTCTGGATTTATTATTTCCAGCATAAATTTTAAGAACTAATTTATTTAAATTAATGCTTTAAAAAATTATTTGTTTAGTTTTCATTTTTTATTATAATCATATAATGCAATATCTATATAATTTATAAATATATAATAATAACCTTATGAAACACAATAAAATAATTTTCAGAACATGGATGGATAAATATTTGATAGATGGATATTAGATCAAAGATGTAAAAATTTTAAATAATTTTTTTAAGTAATTTTATGATTATTATTTTATTTATATAATGGTTTTATATGTATATAAAATATTTTAATGTTTTTTTTTTACTTACAATAACTAATTTTGGAGCGTCGAACTTGCTTGCAGTATAAGTGTTGTGTGTATGAGAATCCACTTCTTTACACGTACGCCCCCCTCTCTCTCTTACTGTAAAAATATTTGTCCTGACTCTTAACAATTAAGTGATTATTTATTAATTAATAAACGAATGACTTCGGATAGGATTTTCGCAAGGCGATCCGTAGTGTGTGAAGTGCCGGCACCGACTGACTCTTTCGCATGAGTAGCGTCCTAGTTAAACCCGTTGGGAGAGACTTGTTGGGGGTACTCTAATAGCCGCCTATATTTTATTTATATATGTATATATACTTTATCATGTATACATACATGACATATATATATATATATATATATATATATATATATATATATATATATATATATATTTACCTTTTCCTTTCTGTCCGTCATACATACTACTGTTCTGTCATACTTTTCGTACACTTTTTCACGCACTAGACACACTTCTGGTATCAGTACATCAATTTTACAATTTTATAAAGTTACAAATTTCAACTTTAAGATTTAGGTTGAAATAACATTGGTCAGTAATTTATTTTAAAAAGTTAGAGACTTTTACAGTTATGGGAAACAATTTAGATCTAAGTCTCCACTGCATTGGTATTTTATTTGTTATTATTGCATATAAACGTTTTCTCCTCCAGGGAGGTCTTCAGTTGGAATGGAGTATGAAACCTCACCCTGATTGTTCTAAATAATAATTTTTTAAATTTGTTGTTTACTTTAATTATTAATTCGCATCATTATGCAAAGTGCGGACAATCAGAGAATAAGATGGTCATAATAGGAAATAATTACATGTTAGGCATGAGGAGGGAAAGCACCCAACATCCCTTTCCTGGCTTGAGTCAATTACCTCGGCTGTCTAAGAGAGCAGATCTCTCGTCCAGCGCCTTTTTAGTCTTCTCGTATCCATGAATATGACAGCCATATTACTGATTAAATTGTTTGGATGTCCGTACAAATTAATAAAAAATCTGGTGCGTGCGCGCAACACACAACTTTCACTTACCAACGTACTTAGATTAGAAATTGACGTGTTTTGCTAAATATCATTTCCCAAAGTCACACATTTTTCTACATTCATATCTTATTTTTGTTAATCGTTAAAGCCGTTTTTGAGTAAATAAAAAAAACCCTGAAAATGATACAAAATTTAATAAGTAAAGTCCCCCCTACGGTTAATCAATTTTGATGAAATTTTTAGAGTCATATTTTGGGCATATTAATACATCAAATACTCAGTTTAATCAAAATCGTTAGAGCCGTTTTTGAGAAAATCGAAAAAAACCTAAAAAGTTATTAAGTAAAGTACCCCCTCCCTTTATGTAATTTTGATGAAATTTATGCTGTCATATCGCGGGCATATACATACACTAAATACCAAATTTCAGAATCGCATGGTTTATAGTTTTTGAGCTAGTCTGTTCACACATACACACACACAGACCATTTCGCGGGACTTGGTCATTTCGACTCAGTGGACCCCAAAACGTGTATTTCCGTTGAAAACCGAAAATCGAAATTTTTCACGATCGCAATACTTCCACTTACTATATATTTCATATATAGGTAAGTGAAAGTAAAAATCGTTTGTAAAATGTCGTTATGTATTGGTCGACTGTTGGTAGATGGAGGTCAGTATGTAAAGTTTTGTCAGTCACGTACGAAGGTGCTTTTGTAATGAGTCGTAGCAATTTTGATTGAAACGTTCTAATTGTATTGTTTTTTAAATTTAATAAAGATTATAATAAGGAGATAACATACCTTGAAAATAATTTCTACATATTGTAGTTCCTTATTATATTAAATAAAATATATCACAATACTTAAGTACAGTAAGTTCGTTCATAACATCATAGATTAGCATACGACTGCCTACAAATTATATTAATACCAACGCAGTTAAAACTTAGATCTAAATCGTTTTTTCCCCGTCGATCAGTAATTAAAAATAAATCAATCAAGAACAAGATAATGAAATAATTAAGATCCCTCCCCCGAAAAAGGGATATTTCTTTTTATAATACAATACAATTTAGTTATTTTAGGAAATAAAACAACAAAATAGAGTAAAATAATCTCTACATATATAAGTGGCTTTGTCCTGACTGACAGAATCAACTCAGAGCAAAAACTACTAATGATAGAAACTTGGAATTCGGAAATTAGATTTTAAACCACTAAGAAAGGAATTTCGAAAATGTAACCCCTAAGGGGTTTGAATAGCGAAATTATCGTTTAACTCTAACGGACACCTATTTTTGTAATTCGAGAAAAAATATCTAATTTGGGCTCACTTTTAAAGATCTTGATCTTGACAAATTTAACTCGAAAGCCCCTTGGGGCGTCGAAAACCATGTTTTAAAGCCAAAAAATGAAGCGTTCACGACGAGTAAGCAATTTTTTGTTTCGGAGGTTTTAGTGAACTCTCTCCATTGCGCGCCCCCCTCTCTTCTACCGAGCCGGCAGCTTCCCCCTCCAACATTCCACCTACCGGAAGCTCCGATTCTACTAAATCTCCTTAACATCAGTTAACATATTATATTGAATCAATAACAAGATAATGATCACAGAATTGATTTTAAAGGCTCGCGGGCAAAGCCGCGACGGGAAATGCTAGAAATAGATAAACTAAAGAAAATCTGATATGGTGCGCGCGTCACACAATTTTAGTTACTTACAACCCTTTTACAAAAAAGAAATTTTTGGAAAACTTCTCAAGTGCTAATGGAACTTTTTTCCTCAATGACAGTCGTTTTTACTTTCACTTACCTATATATGAAATATATAGTAAGTGGAAGTATTGCGATCGTGAAAATTTTCGACTTCCGGTTTTCAACGGAAATACACGTTTTGGGGTCCCCTGAGTCGAAATGACCAAGTCCCGCGAAATGGTCTGTGTGTGTGTGTGTGTGTGTGTGTGTGTGTGTGTGTGTGTGTGTGTGTATGTGAACAGACTAGCTCAAAAACTATAGACCGTGCGATCCTGAAATTGGGTATTTAGTGTAGGTATATGCCCGCGATGTGACAGCATAAATTTCATCAAAATTACTTAAAGGGAGGGGGTACTTTACTTATTAACTTTTTAGGTTTTTTTCGATTTTCTCAAAAACGGCTCTAACGATTTTGATTAAACTGAGTATTTCATCTATTTATATGCCCGAAATATGACTGTAAAAATTTCATCAAAATTGATTAACCGGAGGGGGGACTTTACTTAATAAATTTTGTAACATTTTCACGTGTTTTTTTTATTTACTCTAAATCGGCATTAACGATTTTGATCAAACTGGGTATTTGATGTATTTATATGCCCGAGATATGACTGTAAAAATTTCATCAAAATTGATTAACCGGAGGGGGGACTTTACTTAATAAATTTTGTAACATTTTCACGTGTTTTTTTTATTTTCTCAAAAACGGCTATAACAATTTTGATTAAACTTAGTATTTGATCTATTTATATGCCCGAGATATGTCTGTAAAAATTTAATCAAAATTGATCAACCGCAGGGAGCACTTTACTTAATAAATTTTGTATTATTTTTACGTGCTTTTTTTATTTACTCAAAAACGGCTTTCTCGATTGTGACCAAACTGGGTATTTGATGTATGTACGAGTATATGCCAAATATGTGATAGCCAACATTTCATCAAAATTAATCAACCGAAGGGGGGACTTTATATAAATTTTGTATCATTTTCACGGGTTTTTTTATTTACTCAAAAACGGCTTTAACGATTAATAAAAATAAGATATGAATGTAGAAAAATGTGTGACTTTGGGAAATGATAATTAACAAAACACGTCAATTTCTTATCTAAGTAAGTTGGTAAGTGAAAGTTGTGTGTTGCGCGCACGCACCAGATTTTTTATATTATGTTGGAAAGTGATGCTGTCGTTAGTACATCTTAGTGTTATACCAAGAATGAACTAATAAATTTGAACTAAATTTTGAGCTTTTTTTTAAATATTTTTCGGAAACTCCTCTCGTCTTTCCTCAAAGAGATTTGTTTCTTTTCCACGATCAAAATTAAAAAGATTTTTTGTGTTATTAAAGGTTTTGATTTAGTTTAACGAAAGCTGATATTAATTGCCTTGGAAACAGATACTCCCTGTTAAATAACACTGGACATCAAAATTTAACTTTTTGTCCGTTAAATGAATTACAATTCGCGGTCGCAAGCGACGGTGCTGCTTCTTGACTGGAACTAGAGGAACGGGGATAGAATCCGGGCCAGTACCTAGGATTCATAGATTTTTTGAGAGTTTTTAATTTATATGTCCATAATTAAAGCCCGATAGAGCAAAAAATTATTTGAAAAATGTCCAATAGGTATTGCTCGGTCCCTCAGTGTTCAATCAGAAAATTAAAAGATGTGTAATTCCATTTGTTTCCAAAAAATAAAGAGCTACTTAAAGATTGGATTGTAAAATTAATAATAGATAAGCCTGTTTCGAAACATATGACGATATGTGGTCTTCATTTTAAAGAAAGTGACTATATTTATCCAAGTAAATATTACTATTTGAAATTTTATCGATTTGATGATTGGTACCATACATAGTGTCATTGATTTGTTTTTCTTTTTTTCATTTTTCCCATTTAAGTCTTACATCCGTTGTGCTCAGTTGTTCCAAGTTTTCAATATGATGCCTGAAAGTATTAACAAATAAATTAATAATATGACAAGGTCAGTAGATAATGTCATAACAATGATTGCATGAATATGTAATTAATATTATTACTAACCGAAGAACGTAGTGTAAAGCTGCACTGATGTGTTATGTGTTACTACCAGCTTTACACGTACAAATACAAGAAAATTGCTAATTGTTATTAATAAATATAATTTCCACTTTTATTTGATGGGGCAGGCCTTTAAGACGGCTTGTTTGAAGGCAAAAAGCTTGTAAAACAACTACTTTTTCGCTTCTAGATATTATTCCACATGTAATTACGTGGTTTTCATCAAGGATAGCTTGCCCTTCAATTAATGATCTTTTGAAATAACCAATTATCTCTATCACATCAACTATGTCCATCCCTGTTCCTTCAGACTTTTTTTTTGCAAAACTACCAGCGCACCCAGTCGATTGCGACTGCGAATGGCTGTTTCTTTTATAATTCGATGCTCTGAATGCAAATTCAAAAAGCATTCTTGTCCCATGGACAAGGATTTAGTGTAATTAAAAAAAAAAAAAAAATAATAGTGTTAAAACAAGTAATTTTATTTATCCAGCTTTCTTACCGTAATTTAAATCGAACTGTATCCTTTAATGATTTCCTACTGCATTTTAAAGATTCTAAGAGGCTCTTTATATATATATATATATATATATATATATATATATATATATATATATATATATATATATATAAGTTACGATTAGACTGACACTAACACTGAAAAAAGGTGGGTGTGGGGGAAATGAACATCACGACTTCCAGAATAGAACTAACTTTATTATAATAAGCTCCAGGTATATATATAGTTACAGAAGTTGTTGATAAACAGAGTTAGTTATCCTATAACAATACTGAACTTAATACTAAAAATAATACTTCTTATCCAACTAACTCCCTCCCTCCAGTTCCTTCGTATGGAGGAACTCCTAATAAACGAAAAATAAAATAAAATATCCTTAACAGAGATAACACAAACTATAAATACACTTAATAGAAATACAATTAATGGAAAAGAAATAAAAATATACACTTGATAGAAATACAATTAATGGAAAAGAAATAAAAATATACACTTAATAGAAATATATTCCCTTAACAGAATGAACAGTCCATCTGGAACTTAAACCTAAAAATTGATAGTCAATCCTTAAACTAAAAGTGTTTAAAACCCAATGAGTACTACAATTATGATATAAACACATAAAAAAAAAATAAATAAATAAATAAAATAAAATAAGAATTCCTATCGTCTTGGGGTTTCCATCTGAGCGCCGCTGCCCGGCCCGGGATCTGTCAGTAGCTGGGGAACGCGAAGTTCTTCCAAATGTACAGTTCGCGAACGGAATGGGTGGTTCACATCCCTGATGGTATACAGATTATTCTCCCGTATCGTTGTGATTTTATAGGGTCCTTCGTAACGGGCAGCCGATTTTTTTCTCGCAGTCCGCAATCGCCTGTACACTATTGTCCCCAGCGCTAAGGGTCCCTTTTTATAAACTCCCGGCCTTCTGTTTTCCCTATCTACTCGGGTCTGTTTTTCCCGAACCAATTTTTCTCTAAGTCGCGCCCACATACTTTGGCGTTCGGTTCGTGCCCTACATAGCGTTGCCATCAGCGCGTTGTTATTTGCCGTTATAAGGTCCCCTCTGTCCCGTCGTTTTTGTCCAAAGACGATTTCCACTGGTGTTAGTCCCGTGGCTGCGTGAATAGTATTGTTGTACGCTATCACTGCCCGCGGCATCGCCTCATACGGATCGAGATCACGGCCCAACTTGAGTAGTCGAAGGTGTTCCCCTAAAGTATTGTGGAGCCTTTCCACCGCGCCTCTGCCCTTGATGTGGTGGGGGGTATTGAGCCTCCAAATAATATCTAATGTTTTACTTTCTTCCCGGATGTGAGAATTATCGAATTCCCTTCCGCAGTCTGAGACGATTTCTTCCGGTACGCCGTAGACTGCACACCACTGCAAAATTCCCTCCCATACCGCCCTTGGTGTTTTCGCTTCTATGGGATAGGCCATCGCGATTTTACTGAACGTGTCAACGGCTGTGACCCACGATTGACCTTCGTTGGAATAGATGTCCACCTGTACAGATCGTAAGGGTTCCGACGCCGTGCGTGTTACTACTTGTTCCGCTATTGGTGGTTGACGGTCATATTTCGTTTTCTGGCATATTTCGCAACGCGCAATACGATCTCTAACCGTACGTGTCATATTCCGCCAGTAATAAAGTAATTTTAGGGCCCGTAATGTTTCCTCTACCCCTCGATGATTCGTTTTACCGGTATGGTGATCATCTACGAGTCTTTTCTGAACTGATGGTTCCGTAACTGTCTCCACCTGGCGGAGGCACCTAGTCAGACGATAGCCTACTCCTATCCTTTCCTGTCTCCATAACCTCTTTAACTTATCCGCTATCACTCGATTCCCTACGTATACATGGCAGTCCCGACTCGGATTACTATGTTCGGTGAATATTCTCTCCAATTCGCTTTCGTCTACCGAAGCGGGTGTACGGACCAAGATAGTTAATAATCCCTCGTACGTGCTCGCCCGAGTTTCCGTACCCGGATCTTGTTTAGATCTTAAAATTATTTGTAATTTTTTATCGTTAATAATTTCGTCGATTTCCGGTAGTTCCGCAGGTCTATCCGGCGGTGTGTTTTGTCCCTCCGGGTCGATCTGTCTCTCGGCCGGTGTATCGTTACCCTCTGGATCGTTCTGGACTAATGGGATTTCCGGTCCGCTTTCCGCCCACTCGCGTAAGTACCTTAATGCAAACGGCTCCGACTGTTCTCCTTCTTCCTCCAGGGCGTTTACAACGAGATCTCTCGACAACCAATCTGCGACCGCGTTTTCGACTCCTTTCTTATGTATAATCTGAAAATTATAAGGTGCAAGCCGCTCTTTTCATCTTGATACCCGCGCTGAGGATTCCTTTAGCGTTCCTAGGTAGATAAGCGGTTTGTGGTCCGTTACTAGTTCGAACCGTCTCCCGTAAACGTAGGGGCGAAAATGTTCGACCGCCCAAACGACCGCTAACAGCTCCCGTTCTATCGCGCTGTATCGCCGTTCGGCATCATTCAGTTTACGCCCCGCGTACGCGATCGGTTTCTCGCCTTCCTCGAAGTTCTGTGAGAGCACAGCCCCGATAGCGACCTCGCTCGCGTCCGTAGTAATTCTAAACGTTCTGTGAAATTCGGGAAAAGCCAGTAGTGGACGGGTGGTCAAAATCTCTCGACACTTTTTAATACTCGCTATCTGATCGGGTCCGAGTTGAAACCGTTTCCCTTTTCGAAGTGTTTCCGTTAACGGATGAGTCAATTCTGCGATGCCAGGAATGAACCTCCGATAGTAATTAATCATACCGAGGAATCGCCGAATTCCGCGTGCATTTCGAGGTAAAGGCGCGTCGAGGATGCCTTTTACCCGTTCCTGGTCCGGTTGTATCCCGTTCCGCGAAACGACGTACCCCAAAAATTTTATTTCATGCAAGCCGAACCTTGACTTCTCGCGCGATAACTTAAGTCCAAAATCGCGGATCCTATCGAAGACCATACTTAGGTGATTAATATGTTCCTCCTCCGACTTACTAAAAACGATAAGATCGTCCATATATACTTGGGAAAATTCCTCTCCCAGACCCCTTTGCAATTCGTCCATTAAGCGTTGAAATGTAAGCGGAGCCCCTTTCAACCCAAAAGGCATTCGCACAAACTCGAAGTGACCCCGTTCCCAAGAAAACGCCGTTTTCCGAACATCCTCTTCTGCCATCTTAACTTGGTGATACCCGCTCTTGAGGTCTAGGGTACTGAAAACTCTTGCACCGGCTAGGCGATCTAATATGTCTTCGACTCGAGGTAGGGGATATCGTTCGTCCTTCGTTGCTTCGTTTAGCTTCCGGTAATCTACCACTACCCGGTAACGTTTCGTGTTCCCGTCATGCTCGCCCTGTCTTTTTTCCACTACCCATAACGGGCTGTTAAATGGGGAATTACTATGCCTGATTATGCCTTGCTTGAGGAGTTCTTCTAATTGTACTTTAATGATGTCTCGCATAGCCTGGGGGTAGCGCCTATTTTTGACATACACGGGTGTCTCGGTTTTCAGATTAATCCTATGTACTGTCCTCCCCGTGGTGGGCAAAAATTCGCCGTCTTTGTAAAATAATCCCTTGTTTTTCTCGACTAAGCGTTCTATTGCTTGCTTCGAGCACTCTACGGCCCCGATTTCGATATTCTTATACTTCCCACTCGTTGTGGTCGAGTAATTCCGATTCCCTATATCATAACGCCAGTTTCTGTGCTTGACCCTCATGCTCAATCCCGCGTTTTGAAGAATATCGCACCCCACAATCAAGTCGTACCCCGGCATGAGTTCTTCCATAATATGTATTTTTATAAATTCTTCACGCCCTGATAGCTCGAAGAGGTTTAATACCACTTCCCCTAACGTTTGACATCTCCCACTGACTGTAGAGACCATGCATCTACACCGTGCGTGTTTGCCCCAAATGCCTAACCTCTCCGCCCCCTTCCTACTAATTAAAGAGTTCGTACTTCCAGTATCAAGTAAAAACCTCAACCCCGAAACCCCTAATCTCGCCACGGGCAACCTAAGTTTCTGTTTCAATTCCACGTTATTGTTAATTACTAAATCCCTCGATTGGTTGCCCCTCCCCTTTCCGTGTCCTCAATCCGCCCGCGAACGGCCCGCCAAAACCTCCGCCCCGGAAGGGCCCCCTCTCCAAGAGTTGCTACCACTTACCTCATGTATCCTGGTAGCCGGGCCGCTGCGCTCAGAAGGGGTACTGTCTTCTCCCGATGACTCTCCACTGGTGTAACGCCTCCCGTTCCTCCTGCCTGATCGCCTGACTTCCCAGTCCTGGTTGTTTACCTCCATAGGTTCCGGCTGTTGAAGGTCTCTCCTGCCTGGTCGAGTGTTCCGTCTTGGGCATTCTCTCGCTACGTGGCCACGTCTGCCGCACTCGAAACATCTAGTGAGGCTGCACTGAGCTGCTACGTGGCCGGTCCTATTACATTCATAACAACGGCGGTCTGGTTTCTTTCTCCTTTCGTCTATGCGCTTAGCTGGCCGCTTTTCAAAACTCCTGTTGTAGTCGACTTGTTTCCTTCTTGGCGGTCGCACCTCCACCCACTGCATCTCGGGTTTTTCAAAGCGAGTTTCGTTTCTTTCCTTGGCGTCTATCAGGTCGTGCGCACACTCGAGGAAGTTCCTGTCCCTCGGAAGTGAGCCCGGGCGGTCAATATAGTGGTTCAGCTGCACCTTCATCACACCTCTTAAAAATTCCATCTTCTGGCTCCCCTCTGCTTGGCCAAAAGTTTCCACCATTTTTTCCGTCAGGCGATTATACAAGACGAGAAGTTTTTCGGCGAACTCGCCCTCAGACTGGCCTTGGGCTCTGCGCTCCTTAAATAGGTAAAACACATCTTCCTCCGGAGTCCACCTTCCTCCGCCATATAATTTTTTTAGCCTCACCTTAAGCGTTTCCCACGTGTGAGTTAGGTCACCCTGGATGGCGTTTAATACTCGCCTCGAGATACGGCCGACAAGAGAGGCTTCCAGGAGTTTTACATCTGATTCCATCAAGGTGCCTGCTTCTTCTCGGGTTACAATCAAATTTTTAATCTGATCACCTCCCTTGATGAAGTGCTCAAGGTCCCCCACTATACCCGTGAACGGTTCTAATTGACTTATCACCTCGTGGATAAATGCGGAGTTCTGAGTCCTTATCTTCAGTAATTCAATCAGCTGAGTTTCGGATGCCTTAGATAGCTGGGCCTCCAGCTTTGAGCGTTCTACTGTCGCCTGGGCCAGCTGGTATTCCAGTTTCGCCACTTGTTCTTCTGACATCGCGATATTAATTCACGTAACGTGAAGTAGCGAATTCCACTTGTGAAAATTTTTAAACTTGATATCTGCTCACGTCACGTGGCCGCGCTTCCGGACGTCCCGGGTTTCGGCACCAGTTACGATTAGACTGACACTAACACTGAAAAAAGGTGGGTGTGGGGGAAATGAACATCACGACTTCCAGAATAGAACTAACTTTATTATAATAAGCTCCAGGTATATACATAGTTACAGAAGTTGTTGATAAACAGAGTTAGTTATCCTATAACAATACTGAACTTAATACTAAAAATAATACTTCTTATCCAACTAACTTATATATATATATATATATATATATATATATATATATATATATATATATACATACAGATAGCTTTATAACAATATTCAATGCGTAAGTATTAATACTCATATTACCGAAATTTGAAATTTTTGTTTTGGAAAATTATATTCATTTTTTCTCTTTTATTTGATAAAAAAATCCTTCCATATTTTATATTTAGCCATTTCTTGTAACCATGGATAATAATGGACTGTTATTTACTCCAAATAAACAAAATAAAAGGTACTTTATCGGAAGATTTTTTTTGCTTCTCCATTATAAGCCCTATCAGTTCGTTTCAATATTAATGTAGGATAAAACAGACTTCATATATAAGAATACTTCGCTGTGTTTAGACGAGAAAAGTTTAATCAAAATCTTTAGAGCCGCTTTAGAGAAATGATAAAGAGAAAAAAGTACGTTGGAATAGAGTGACACACACACCCAGAACATTTCGCGGGAATTAGTTATTTGGACTCAGTGGACCCCAAAACGCGTATTTCCGTTGAAAACCGGAAGTAGAAATTTTTCACGATCGCAATACTTTCTCTTACTGTATATTTCATATATAGGTAAGTGAAAGTGAAAAGATGTCCAACATATCAATTTCCTGGTTCTTCTTGAAAAAGTTGAAGGTCACTTCCAAGAGAGAATGTTTTTAGTTTTTGGTTGTAATTTTTAATAATTTATTTTCCTCAGCGGCCAGCTGTCTCCATTTAGAAGAATACTTCTTACAACATTTACGCTTTTATTGTTTAAAATTGGGAAGTCGTGAAATTTGTGAAGTTTTTCCTTCAAATTGGCATCTACCAGTGTTCGTGTGGAGAAATACCCTTAAGTATGATTTGTTCTGTCCATCTTCAGTTAAAATTTGTGCTAGTTTGCAGTGCAAAGTTTTGAGTTTTTCATAGTTGGTGTAACTCCTATAACAAAATTATGGATTAGTCGTTCTTTTTTATGTTTTCTATCATTGTCTTTTCCACTTAATTATGTTGTCAGCCAAAATAAAATGTTTAAGGTGAGATAAAAGGATTTTTCCATAAATTGTGGGATGGAGACTATTTCGCGAGACAGATTTTGCGGTTTGTTGCTTCATTTCCTTCGATCCCGCTGTAGGTACGTATTTACTTTAATTCTATTTTGATTATTACGTCCATTTCAAAAAGATGTATAATATTTTTTTTAATTGTCTCTGTCAATATGTCATGGTTTTTAGTTTTCTTACGGTACCTAACTCAATATATAAATTTCGGTCAATATAAATTTTGAAAAGTATAGGAGGGTGTTTTAAATATTGAAAATTATAGTCATTGGCCTTAGGTACGTAAATATATATGTTTAAACATTATTCATTTTTCCCTCCCCATTCCTTTTACTCTACCAAAGTACACAGTTCCTTATTTGCAAGGTATCATTTAAACTTTTTTTTTAGATAAGAATTTTGATATAACTCTTATAAAATGGTTTCACACATGGTATATATCTGTGTGTGTGTGTGTGTGACATTTGTCGGTGTGACTAAAATCGATAATTAGGAAGTGTTTCCTCCTTAATAAAATGTTCTCTCTTCTTCAATAGATTTTAGGTATATACTTACCTTATGATCTGGTTTATTTTTAAAAATATATGTATATTCATAATATGGTCCAAAAAAGTGAGTAAATGAGAATTTATTTTATTTTTCATGGAGAAAAACGTCTACCGACAGATATAACGCCTGAAAAATGTTGGTCATTCATTTTAAACTACGTATAAATAAGTAGTGATAATAATAATGATCCAAGATAAATGAATATAACCAAACGAACATCAATAAAAATTAAAAATAATGTGATAACAAAAAATAACTTATCATATTAAAAAATAAATTTCATCCTTAATGAGAATTGAAAACGGCAAACTCGCATAGGTCTATAAATCCATAAAAGGTGACGGACAGTCATAAATTATAATTTGAAATGAATAATCATTTTTTCTCCGTTGGTTTTTTACGCAATCTCTGAAACAAAATAATGGTAAAAAACAAAAATTATCCCATTCCAATTATACATAGGTAGCTTGTAAGACTTATCTACTATTAAATTTTATTAATTTATTATTTTATCTACTATTAAATGAGAAAATTAAATTAAAATTTTATTTAAAAAAATTAAAAAATATCAATTGATAGATATTATCCATTAATAAATTATTTAATTACTTTAATAGAATTTAGTGAACATAAAAACTTAATTTATCTTTTAAATTTAATTTGTCAATTATTATATGGATTATTGTTTACCGCCTCGACTTAAAATTAGTTCCACAATATCAATAATTATTTAAATAAATTAAATTTTTCATTTCCCATAATTCATTACTGGCCATTTGATAAAATATAAATAAAATAAAAAATGAGAAAAAAATTTAGCTTGTGATTTAGCGTGACAACTAGTATAGTTACGCTGTGAAACTTACGTGTTTCACGTGGGAGATGAAGATTTGCAGTCCAATGTCACTTGTAATCGTTTACGGATTAGTTGCACTTAGTCGCTTCCAGTATACGTGAGCCCTAATTAAAATTCGGAATTAGATAAAAAGTCTTTCTTTATATTTATATATATAAATCTGTGATTTATGTCATGTGTTTTAATTCATATAAAAACTTCAATACCATTGGAAGGTTGGTTAATTCTATTGTGATTTAAGCATCAATTATATAAGGACTTTAAAATCATTTTCATTGCTTACAGGTGAGCTAATCGGTAAAGTTATTAAATACTTATTTCTTTGTAATACGATATTTTAATAAATTCATTGCTTACAGTGGAACACGATTTATTCCTACTACTTCTTAAGAAGAATAAACAGAATTACAAAACGATTTTAAAGTCCTTATATAATTGATGCTTAAATCAATTATATAGCACTTTTCGCAAGGTACTTTTGTTTCAACTACAAAAGGTCAATCTGCGAAAGACCTTATCAAATTAAATGACTCGGTGGCACAAAACAACACTATAAAAACCATTCTAGCAGACCAATACACAGGGATAAACTCCAGACAACTAAAGAGTTATTTTTAAAAAAAATGTTATACACTTGATCTTTACTTGCGTCGATTGCCCTGAATCGAACGGTTTAAACGAGACACTAAATCAGACTCTAGTAAATAGAATTCGCTGTAAAATAAATAGTGGTACTAATAATAGAGCATGGTCGGTAATAGCAGCGGAGTGTGTCCAAGAATATAATAGCACAGTCCATAGTGTGACCAAATTCTCACCTGCTTAGTTATTATTCGGTGAACGATCGGAGACTGTACCTGTAGGTCTTCTGAAAGAATGTGTTCTTGAGGAAGACAGAAAAGAACCATTGTTGAATACTATAAAAAAATTTGAGAAGAACAAGGATAGGGTAGATCATAACAGAAGAAATTATGAATTTGCAGAAGGCGAGCTGGTCTATGTTGAAAATGGGAATAAATTTAACAGAAATAAACTAGGTAAGGTCAGAAGTGGTCCATTCAGAGTTATCAAGAGGGTTTCGAATTCGATATATGAAGTAAATTGTGGTAGAAGACGTAAAGAAGCAAACTTCTTTCACATCAGAAAGTTAATACCGTTTAGTAATTAGATCCCTGTAAGGTTTTTCAAGCATAGTCCAAATTCTTTCGAACCTTGTTCGTGATTTGAGGAGGGGAGGTATAAATCTGTGATTTATGTCATGTGTTTTAATTCATATAAAAACTTCAATACCATTGGAAGGTTGGTTAATTCTATTGTGATTTAAGCATCAATTATATAAGGACTTTCAAATCGTTTTCATTGCTTACAGGTGAGCTAATCGGTAAAGTTATTAAATACTTATTTCTTTGTAATACAATATTTTAATAAATTCATTGCTTACAGTGGAACACGATTTATTCCTACTACTTCTTAAGAAGAATAAACAGAAGTACAAATATAAGTATTTATACGTTTACTTATAAAGAAATATTTAATAAATAACAAACCTATTTCATAAAAGCGTTGCTATTGGAAAATTCCAAAGAGACAACCTTGAGGATCACGATTAGGAACTTTCATCTAGTCAACGTTTAACCAACTCGGGCAGAAATCATTACGACAGACGAATCCTGATTATATTAATTCAGTGAAGAGAAAGTACTTCTCACGCCAAAAGGTAAAATATTTACCAATTGGAGCTATCAAATAAATCCAAAACATTGCGACGCAATGTACATGTTGATTATACTAATAGCTTAAATAAGTTCCCTAATGAATATTAAACCAAAAATATCTTACATTATTGCATAAATGATTAAGCGAACCAAAAGGAAAAATTTTAATAAGTTACTAAATATAACATTTAATGTAATGTAATGATTAATTAGAAATATATCTTACTTTTGTCATTACAACTACTGTATTCTCTTATATCATAACATTGTTAACGTTTCGGGGCTGTGTCCACATACTCAAAACCTGTACATTAATTTATATCCATTAACATTTAAAAATCCCATTACTAGTTTAATAAATAAATTAAATATAACTTATATAAATAATTTCTCAATCGTATGATTGATAGTCTTTTAATAAATGTTATAATACCATATCAACGTCATAAGTTATAAAATACACTGCTATACATTTTCTCTATGTCCGCTCATACTTGTCCTTTTCCAGTTGACTAAAAGCTGATGGACTTTATCATCTATATTTTCAAACTGTTATCAATAAATCCCTTGTCCCCCAGCTGATTGTGATAATTATAAAAGAAAAAGAAAAATAAAATTTAAGGATTGGATGTATAAAATTATTATGTATAATTAGGTTCTTCTCACGCCAACAAGAGATAGATTTCCCGAAATCATGTTATACTTGTTACTGAATATAATAAGAAAAACATTAAAATAGTTAATTTTAATGATAAATATTATTCTAAGTACTATAAAAATATTAGGAGTTTAAAATTTAAATTAAATATTTTTAAAACCCATCTATCATAATTTTAAATAATTATATAAAACCTGTCAATGCTAATTATTTTAATTAATTATAATTAATGAAAATAAATATTTTCCATTAAAAAGATTGGTGAGAACTGTTTGAGTTGTATTCTTAAAGTAAAATACCCAAATAACCCGAATTGGGTATCAGCGAATCCGGGATATTAGCCACTGAGCGTACTTGACCCAGAAGTTACGCTACTGGCCTTAACTCTTTATTTTATTGTTTATTTTTTTTTATTTTAATAATATACTTTTTCAATTTTATTGAAAGGGGATATTTAAACGTATCATGAGACTCATTTTTTTTATTTATTATAAACATTGTTATTAAAATTTCTTTTTAATTTCGAGAAAAAATGAATTAAGTTAGGCAAAAATTTTAATTTAATTTTAATTTAATTCTCACTTTTCTGATGCCTCAGAAAGTAGCATGTATCGTTCATAGATCCTTAAATGCATTCGATATACACTATTAGTGCGTATTTTGGACAATTTAAAATGTATTAGTAAAATTGTCGTAATAACTATACCTTAACAGACAACAAATCAAATAATAAAATTTCACACATATTGATGTAATAAGAAATTTTGAAAACACTAAAATCAATACAATACGAAGTTGTAAGCACGGAAAACTTATAGACTCTTGAAAACCACAGATCCTATTTTTTTCGAATTTGAATGAAAGTATGATAAATTAAGATTAGATGTTTTTACTTTTTTAAATATTCAATTAGATGCACCTCAGAATATCTTGAATGAGTTTTAGACTAATTTAAAACAGTATTCAACATTAAATTGAATAATTTAAGGTTGAATAATTATGTTTCTTATTTATATACTTGCTAGTTTTGTATACACTTTAAATTGTATTACCATTAGAACAAGTTTTGTTAATTCCAGGCATTTCTTAAAGGTTAGCTTTTTTTACCTACCTTTCAAAAATTCGTTGCAACCAAAATACTCAAATATACAGGTTGAAATTTTTACAGGAGTTTTATGTTGCATGTATTAAGCATAGCATGTAAAAAAATGAGATTTTTATTAAGTCTCCCACCAGAGATATTAGAGCCTAAAGTTAACAAAAAATTCAAAAATTTGAAGTTTAAACATTCATAAAAAATAAGGTAACAAATATCAGAGTTAAGAGTACTTTTAATGAAAACTACTTTGTTATGTTTCTTATCATGCCAAAAATCAGCTTTGATGTACATCTCCTTATACCCAAAACTTACCCTCAAAAACCGTCTTTTGAGAAATTAAAGCAGTTGTTTTCAATAGCACTTTTCAAGTATTGGACTTCAAAATATTCAAATAATAAAGAGAACACGAAAGATAGAACAGCCTGTAAGGAAAAAAATCGTGTTTGAATTATTAGTCTATGACGTACCAGTCTTGAGAAAATGAGTTTTCCGTAAGAGCTTACAAACTCAAAAACCTGAAACAATGATGGCTGCATTTTTAAACGGTTGGCTCTAAAAATTTTTTAAAACGTTTTTTGATCTACTGATTCCATACGTAATTGGTGGTAAAAATATACATTTTTTCTAAAATTCTAAAAAGAGCAACCAAATTATTTTTTTCTGGACCATTTCAATATGATTGACTCTTTAAACGTTTTCAGTAAATCGATATTTTAAGTCCGATATTTGACGGTATCGATAGTTATAGACCGATATTTCTATCATCAATATTTAATAAATTGAATTTAATGTCGAATAATTATGTTTCTTATTTATAGACTTGTTATTTGTGTATACTCTTTAAATTGTATTTTAATAATTCTTTGATAATTTTAATAGCATCTTTAATAATTTACTATTAGATTAAGTCAATATCATCTGGATTCATCGATTATTACTCCATTTATCTATATGATAGATAGATATTACTAGTATATATTTATTATTATCATTGCAATGCCTCTTCGATGGAACAGACAGCTATTGTTGCGTCAACAATGTTACGACTTCGCCCAATGGCCGCACTACAATGGAGGACTTGTTGATTGGACTCGATAATTAACCATTCAATTTTATCATTTATCGATCTCATGTTAGGTAATACTGATCAATAGTTGCATGTGCAGTATTAAAACGTGACACGTGATGGTTTCGACAACTGATTTGCGACAACAGACTACAGAGTAATGTCACTGATTCCTGGTCATAGTCAATCATGGGGATGGAAAATAATAAAAAAATTGACCGATTTATCCTAATAAAATAAAATTTATGTGAAGAAGGGTAAGTAGGAATATGCCACATTTCCTTGTTTTAGTCAGCTTTGATTAAATTCAATCTTGATAGCAAGAATTTTTCCATAGAAAGAACTCATGCTATTGAAAATTTTTCGTTAAACATGGAAAAAATAATATAAATTTTTTTATTCCTATGCAAGTTGGCAGCGCTCTATAACTCGAACTTTCCAGCAACTAACACTCAATAATTTTTCTCAGAACTAAATACAAACAAGTCATTTTTTATTTTATTTGATGAATTGTCCTCTCATTTCGGTGTTTCTATTGCTCCATTTCGAACTTCTTGACAGTCAAATTTTCAGTCAAGATAAGTTCGAAGACTTCCTGCCTTTCAATTTCATCTGTTGAACAGAAACAGATGAGGATGTATTCTCAGCCTCTGTAATCGTGAAAAATGCTCTGAACTGCGGACGCCACAGACAAATAATACAAAAAACTGTACCGATTTTTTTCGACTGAGTGTTAAATTATAAATTTTTTGAAAACCTCTATTAAAAAATAATCAATTATGACCGAAAATAAGACCGGAATTCACAAGAATAAAACAATTGCTGATAAATTGTCAATTTTTTTTTTTTTTAATGAAAAGAAATTTACCCATTTCCAAAATATATTTAGGTGCAATTAATATTATCTCGCAAATGGTATTTTTAGGCCAAATAAATTATTTACAATACAGATACCTACATTTAAAAATGAATAATTACTTTTAGTGGTTAACAATATTTTCACTAGTAATTTTGATAGACTTTTAAAGAGAAAACAATTCATCTCTTTTGTATGAAATGGGAATTCTGGGACGATTTCGTCGATCCGCTATTTCGGTTAGCCACAGAAATTTTTAAAAAACACTCTCAGATTCCGCATCAACCGAAAACGAAAAACATATTTTAATGGGATTGTTATTCAACACTTCTTCGTCTTGAAACTTTAAAGGGTAACCTAGTTCATTGACCCTTATGAAAGAATAATGGAAGAAAAACTTCTATATATATGAAAGTGATGTTTTTATTTTATTTTATATATATATATATATATATATATATATACATATATATACATATATATATACATTACACATTATTGCTATAGAAATAAAACAATATAGATAGAAGTGGATGTTACGGACGTATAAGGACCATGACCATCATTATGGTTGAAACGGATCAGACATAGACACAATTGAAAATTTATTCGAAACTGAAGATGGACACTTTTTTTTCTTTACAAAATTTTTAGTGAAAGATAAAAAAAAAGGATATGCTAACATTAAAAAGTTAATTAATTATCGGAATAAATGATATCAATTAAATACTGTAACGATAAATCGATAAGCAAATAAAAAAAAAACATATGGCGTAAACTCCCGGACAGTTTGTTGGAACAAAATATGCGATTGGAACGAACTGTTGGGTCTAGATCTTTCGCGCCTAGTCCACAAAGGCGTAGAACTGCCCATATTGTTCGTTTCAACCGCATATTTTGTTCCAACAAACGGTCCGGGAGTTTACGCCATATGTTTTTTTTTTTTTTTTCTTATCGATTAATCGTTACAATACTTTTATTTCAACTTTTATTTTAATATATTCGTCTCCTCATCTTGATTATTTTTCTTTTTGTTTATCCTGCAGTCTTAGCATCCTCTTTGTTTAGCTTTCTCTATTTATTTATATATTAGATTTAAATTCTTGTTACTTATGTAATTGATAGTTTTGGAAGGATAGGTCCCCTTCGTTCAAATTAACTTAGTATCTCTATAAATAGCTCAGAAAACTTACAAGAAACTGATGTTTTTCGGAACCTGTTATTTTTCGTTTTTTTTAAACTCAACCAGAGATTGTTATTAAGATTTTAGCCTTACCAAAGATTTAAAAAATGACAAAACTTCGACAATATTCTTGCCGCATATCTTGTGCATATAAGTATAGTGTAATATTTTCAATGCAACATCCGATGCCTTACCAGGAAATCCTGATATATTTTGAAGGACTGTGGTATTGTTATTATGTGCGCTGCGTTCATGTCTCAGCTGCATTACAAAATTAAAAATAATACCATCGCATTATCTGCGGTATGATCGAGAAGAAGATAGCAAAAACGATTGCTCAAAGAAGAATATATCGTGACCATGAGATATTCATAGAACAATTTTCGGCTAGCAGAACTAATAATACTTTCTACTCTTCCGCTACGGAATAGCTTCACTGATGTAGGCTAGCATTTTCCGCCCATGTTCTCAGTCAAGGAAAAGTTCTCAATCAATTTTTTATTTTATTTTTTTAATTTCTCGATTACGGCGGTGACAACCATATGTAGTTTTGTCCCGTATTTTACTGTCATCTTAGGGTGGCAAATTGCTTTTGATTTAGATACTTGCAGGTTTAAAGATCAGTTCGTTCGCACTCTAAAAACCCGAATGTATCCGATCTCAAACTATTCATAGATCCAGGTTGGTGACCAAAACATGGACAAAAGTCAAGATTTCTTTTTTTTAACTGTGCCTATATGGGTTTCCTGATTGTGTAGATTTGTATGCCTCAAGAAGGAGGTCCGTTTCTCCTTTTAAACCCACTCAAAGTTTGGACAAGTCGGATCGCTTGATCTGAAGAGTCATACCAATTTATCTCGGCTTCGCTGTCATGGGAGGCTCTGATGAAGTTTCGAATTCGAAGAAGCAATAACTTTATTCATTCAATTCCCCCTTTCATTCTTCATAACAAATATTTCAAGAAAGTCGAATGAATATTAAAAAGTAGGTAATCCTTAATTTATACATAAAAATTGGTTTATCTTCCCATTCTTCCTCGGCGAAGATGTTTATCGACCAGTTATAATGAAAAACTATCTAGATCATTTTTGCTCCTTTTTCGTAAATTTTCAAAACTATAAAATAAAATATTTCTACTATTTTAGGGGAAATGTAAATTAAAACTTTGTGAAGTCGCAAAATGACGGTTAATTTTTTGTTTTTTTTAACTTGTAAATAACCTGACCAGTACAGAAAAAAATGGTGGTGGGGAGGGCGCTCGGAAGCAGTAATTTAACATTTAGCGATTTCACTGAAATAAGAGTGCATTCTTCTTCTTTTTCTTTCTCCTTGTTGCCTTTCAGCGTGGAGGGGCCTCTTCAATCCATTTTCGCCAGCCATCTCGGACCTTCGCCAGCGTCCTCATAGCACCCAGCTGCTTGCCTCTCTCTTCTCCCAGCTTGGTGATAACGTCCGACCATGTTTTCCGAGGTCGACCCCTCGGCTTTTTATCCGTCGCTCTTGCCTCGAAAAACTTCCGGGGCTTTCTTTCCTCGTTCATCCTTACCACATGCCCAAACCGTTTCGCCCTTAGTTCTTCTCTAATCTTTTCATTATTGATATGGTCTCTTCTGGTTCGGCCAGCATAGCTCCTTAGGTATTTCATTTCGGATGCTGTCAGTCTGCTTTTATGCTTATCTAGTAGGACCCAGCTTTCACTTCCGTACAGCAGGATTGGGAGGTACAGCGTGTTGTAAATAATCATTTTTGTCTTGTTATCGACCTCTCTTTCCTTATATTTGTGTTTATTTATTTGATAATAGACGCCATTAGCTCTTTGAAATCTATTCGATAATTCCTGGTTTATTTTCCCGTTCCTTTCAACAACTGTTCCCAAGTACATGTATTTGTCAACCACCTCCGGGGTCCTACGACTACAGTTTATCTGTATGTCTTCTGCAGCTCATCCAATCTGCATAATTTTGCTTTTGTCCTCGTTTATCAACATCCCTTTTCTTTCTAGCTCTGCCTCCCATTCTAAGATGGCTTGCTGTAGTGATCCAGTTGAGTCTGCTATGAGGACAATATCATCCGCGTATACAAGAGCTTGGGCGAATATTGTTCTTAAATTCCATTTTCCTATAATTGCTCTTGCTGTTCTTCGTTTGCACATTTTTAGGATCTCATCCATGAATATAATGAAGCGTAATGGGCTGAGACTATCTCCTTGTTTGACTCCTCTATCCATCCTGAAGCTCTTGGATTTCTTTCCATTAATCCTCACTGTTCCTTTTGATTGATATTCCATTATATGTAGACTGGATTGCTTTAATAAGGTCTCCTGGGATGTTCTTCTTTCTTAGTGCGTTACAGATCTCACTCCTAGGAACTAAATTAAATCGCCCTTATGACTAGGAATGCCATACGGATGTTTTTGTCTCGTTTCCATGCTTTATCCATTATAGTCAATTGAGTTTGTCTCAATGGCCTGAAAGCCGCTTGTTCCTCCTCTGGTTGGTCCTCCACGAGACTTTTCAATCTTCTCTCAAGGATAGATGTGTATACTTTGTGTATACAACTTGACATAGACAGATGGGCCTATAGTTTTGGCATTCACTTGGGTTCCCTTTCTTAAAGATAGGAATAATGATGTTATATTCCCATTTTTTAGGTACTCTTTTCTCTAAATATACCGTTTGGAACAGGCCCTGAAGAGCTCCTATCAGACTTTTCCCTCCATATTTTATGTATTCGGGCGCGATGTTGTCTATTCCCGGTACTTTTCCTGTCTTCAGTCTTTCCACCGCTGCTTCCACTTCTTCTTCCCACACCGTTCCATCATATTCCTGCTGTTTTTCTTCCTCATCTGTTTCACTTCTAGGGTGCATTCTTATGTTTCCAAATAAGTTGAATTCGAAAATTATATCAATTTAAAATTTAGGGGGTAGGGGGGGGGCGCTCGGAGAAGCAATAATTTAACTTTTACCGATTTCATTGATATAAGGGTGCATTCTTATGTTTTCAAATAAGTAGAATCGAAAACATTACCAATTTTTAATTTCGGGCGTGGGGAGGGAGGCGTTCTAATTAACATTAACTTAACATTTACCAATTTTTTAGAAATGAGGGTACATTCATATGTTTTAAGATTCGTAGAATTCGAAAATATTTTCAATTTTAAATTTCAGTGAATAGAAATTAATGCGTTTTTTTAATTGCCACTTCTCAAAAGAACAGAACGGCTTTAATTATGAACAATGGTCTGTAATTAAAGGCGTACTTCGCGTGCGTGGGCTAAACGAGTTTTATGAGATGACTGATATTTTTCTTTTTTTCTCTTCTATATGTTTTCTTTATTTTTATCATATCTCATATTTAGCCATTTCTTATTTTTAGGCGCAACGAGAGACAGTTAATTTCTCCATATAAACAAAAACAAAGGTGCTTTATAGGAAACAAAAAATCTGGTGCGTGCGCGCAACACACAACTTTCACTTACCAACTTACTTTGATTAGAAATTGACGTGTTTTGCTAAATATCATTTCCCAAAGTCACAAATTTTTCTACATTCATATCTTATTTTTGTTAATCGTTAAAGCCGTTTTTGAGTAAATAAAAAAAAACCGTGAAAATTATACAAAATTTATTGAGTAAAGTCCCCCCTCCCGTAGATCAATTTTGATGAAATTTTTACAGTCATGTCTCGGGCATATAAATACATCAAATACCAAGTTTGATCAAAATCGTTAAAACCGTTTTTGTGTAAATAAAAAAAACACGTGAAAATGATACAAAATTTATTAAGTAAAGTCCCCCCTCCGGTTGATCAATTTTGATGAAATTTTCACAGTCATATTACAGGCATATAAATAGATCAAATACTCAGTTTAATCAAAATAGTTAGAGCCGTTTTTGAGAAAATCGAAAAAAACTTAAAAAGTTATTAAATAAAGTACCCCCTCCCTTTGAGCAAATTTGATGAAATTTTTGCTGTCACATCGCGGGCTTATACATACTCTAAATACCCAATTTCAGGTTTACACGATTTATAGTTTTTGAGCTAGTCTGTTCACACACACACACACACACACACACACACACACACACACAGACACACAGACACACACACAGAGACCATTTCGCGGGACTTGGTTATTTTGACTCAGGGGACCCCAAAACGTGTATTTCCGTTGAAAACCGGAAGTCGAAAATTTTCACGATCGCAAAACTTCCACTTACTATATATTTCATATATAGGTAAGTGAAAGTAAAAAACAAACAAACAAAAAAGGCCCCTACCCCATTTAAGCCCCCTCAGATAATTTTAATAATGATAAAGCTTACCTGATATTAAAGAACACATAATTTTCATTAAACATGACTAATTTGATAAAAATCGTTAAAGCCTTTTTTGAGATCATCGAAAAAAAGGTAAAAATTAAAAAAAAATTATACAATAAAGTGCCCCCCTCCGTTTGACCAATTTTGATGAAATGTTGGTTATCACATCTTTGGCATATACATACATCAAATACCCAGTTTGATCAAAATCGTTAAAGCCCTTTTTGAGTAAATAAAAAAAACGCGTGAAAATGATACGCAATTTATTAAGTAAAGTCCCCCCTCCGGTTGATCAATTTTGATGAAATGTTGGCTATCACATCTTTGGCATATACGTACATCAAATACCCAGTTTGAGCAAAATCGTTAAAACCGTTTTTGAGTAAAAAAAAAAACACGTGAAAATGATACAAGTTTATTAAGTAAAGTCCCCCCTCTGGTTGATCAATTTTGATGAAATTTTTACAGTAATATCTCGGTCATATTATTACATCAGATACTCAGTTTAATCAAAATCGTTAGAGCCGTTTTTGAGAAAATCGAACAAAACTTAAACAGTTATTAAATAAAGTACCCCCTCCCTTTGAACAATTTTGATGTAATTTTTGCTGTCACATCGCGGGCATATACATACACTAAATACCCAATTTTATGTTCGCACGGTTTATAGTTTTTGAGCTAGTCTGTTCACATACACACAGACCATGGTGTGTTATTTGGACTCAGGGGACCCCAAAACATGTATTTCCATTGAAAACCGGAAGTCGAAATTTTTCACAATCGCAATACTTCCACTTACTATACAGGGTGTTTCGGAATTGCACGGCACTATTTTAGGTACGTGTTCTCTAACACAAAATAAACAAAAAAGTTCATATTAACATGTATCTCAAACTCATTTATTAAACAGATATCAAAGGTAAAAGATTTATTATTACTATTTATTTATTATTATCACAACATTTAGAGTAAATGTTCAAAGGCGCCTCCGTTTTGTTGAATGCAACATTCAGCACGACGAATCCATGCTTCTCTGGCTCTTCGTATAGCATCAGGATGGTGGTTGATAGTTACTGCGGCTTCCACGATCCGATTTCTTAGCTCTTCTTGCGTGTCAACAGCCGCAGAATAAACCATAGACTTCATCCAGCCCCACACAAAATAATCTAATGGCGTTAAATCCGGAGATCGTGGTGGCCATTTAACAGGTCCGTTTCGACCAACCCATTGGTCTCCATAAGTTGCATTTAAATAATCAGTGACACTATGAGAAAAGTGAGCTGGAGCACCGTCATGAAAAACCACAGCCTTTGCCTAATGCCTAACGGAATATCTTCTAGAATATCATGCAGATTATTTTGCAAAAAATGCAAGTAAGATATACCTGACAGCCTAGGTGGCAAAAAGAAGGGGCCGATGATTTTGTCGCTTAGAAGACCACACCAGACATTTAAAGAGAATGTATGTTGGTAATGTCCAACAGCAGTCGTATGAGGGTTTTCTTCGGCCCAAGTATGGGTATTTCGAAATTTTAAGAATCCCGTTTCTTGTAAAGCAAGATTCATCAGTAACCAAAATGCAGTTCAGGAAGTTAGGATCTCGTGTGCATTGTCGAATTAACCACTGGGAGAAATTTCTGCGCTTGTTATAATCTTGTGGTAACAAATCTTGCCTACTTGATACGTGAAATGGATATAATTGTTGTTCGCGTAAAGTTCGCCATACGCTGGTAGAGGAAACATCGAAACGACGTGACAATCTTCTGGTACTAGTAGTAGGAGATAACTGAACAGCATCTTTTTTTTTTTTTTTTATTGGTCCTCCCCTTCCTCGCCTTGTAGGCTATACGGGGTTTCCCGGGCCAGGGGAGAGGGTGGGGGATTGATGCCGAGTATTATTAAATTTTCCCCTGGCTCCGGGTTTTGAACTTGCTATCTTTCGGTTCTCAATCATACGTTGCCATGGGCAACGCGTATTTTTTAACGCGTTTGCCCACTCGGCCATCCCGCCACCCCTAACTGAACAGCATCGAGTATTTCTTCTTCTACGTTTGCAGTTCGTCGAAATCGTTGTCGACCGGCGTTCACTCGTATAGGTTTTAGCGTACCATTATCCCTAAGACGTCTTTCAATGGCCTCAAACGTTTTACGATTTGGTATTCTTCGGTTAGGAAATTTTTCACGATATCTTCGAACAGCAGCAGCACCGTTTGTATGTACCTCGCCATAAGTTAAAAGCATGTCTGTTTGTTCATCAAAAGTGAATAAATTTGTGGTATCTCCCATGATAATCATAAATTGAACTGTGTCACAAGATTCACTCACACTAAAACACACAGAACTAGACAAACAGATGAGCAACTACTGTCATTGCTTATCGTTCATTTGTTTATCAGGTGATTAAAACCTTTTATTTAGTATTAAACACGTTAAACGTTGTACAGTCAGTCTTAATGCAGTAAATAAATAATAAATCTTTAACCTTTGATATCTGTTTAATAAATGAGTTTGAGATATATGTTAATATGAACTTTTTTGTTTATTTTGTGTTGGAGAACACGTACCTAAAATAGTGCCGTGCAATTCCGAAACACCCTGTATATTTCATATAAGTAAGTGAAAGTAAAAAATTGATAACATCTTCAAATTCTAGCTATAGGCGGGGGCAATCGACTATAGGGTGCGCTAGTAGTTTTGCAAAATGTCGGAAAGAACGGTGTTAGACTTAGTTGATGTGATAGAGATAATTGGTAATTTTAAAAGACCATTAATTGAAGAACAGGTTATTCTTGATGCAAACCACATATTTACGTATGGAATAATATCTAAAAATAAAAAAACAGTTATTTTACAAGCCTCGTGCCTTTAAACAATCTTAAAGGACTGCCCCATCGAATAAAAATGGAAATCAAATTTATTAATAATAATAAGCAATTTTCTTGTCATTGTATGTGTAAAGCTGGTAGTTCTGGTAAATGCAAACACGTCATTGTAACTTTACTCGACGTTTTTCGGTTAGTAATAACATTAATTACCTGTTCACACAATCATTGTTATGACAGCTTAGATTCTTTGTCATATTATTTATTTATTTGTCAAAACTTTCAGGCTTCGCATTGAAAACATGGAACAATTAAGCACAACGGATGTAATAGAAAAATGGTGAAAATTAAAAAAGAAAAACAAATCTATGACACTGTGGTCTCAATGTTATTTGCATAAAACTAGCATTTTGGAATAATAAAATGTCAAATACTAATATTTACCTGGATAAATATAGTCTCTTTCTTTAAAATAAAGACTGCATATCGTCATGTGTTTCGAAACAGGCTTATCTATTCTTAATTTTACAATCCACTCTTTAAGAAGCTTTTTATTTTTTGGAAATAAAAGGGAATGACACGTCTTTTGATTTTCTAATTTAACACTGAGGGACCGTGCAATACCTATTAGATATTTTTCAAATGAATTTTTGCTCAATCGGGTTTTAATTATGGAAAAATAAATTAAAAACGCCAAAAAACCCTATGAATCCCAGGTAATGGCCCCGCTTTTATCCCCGTTTCTCTAGTTCCTGCAGCGCCGTCGCAGAAGCAGCACCGTCGCTTGCGCCCGCCTATAGGGAAACACAAGAACTTACCGTCATTTTAATGAAATCGGTAAATGTCATATGATTGCTAAGCCAAGAGCCATCCCACCACCAAAATTTAAAATTAATAATATTTTCAGATACATATAATAGAATTATATGAATCTGGAAGCATATGAATGCACCATTCATTTCATTGAAATTGATAAATTACTAAATCCCCATGAAAAATTCTGGTGAGCCAAGAACAAGTGTAAAAATTATGCTAGGTGGCAAAATTTCTTTTCTTTTTTTTTTAATAAGGTTTTTTTTTGTAAAAATAAATAATCAGGTCAATGTAAAACATTTGTGGTAAAGAAATGGGCTCTAATATATCAATGTTAAAAATATCCATGTTTTGGAAACATTGAAATCAATTTCGCTACTATTTACTTCGGCATTCCTTGAGATTCAATTCATAAATCGCTCTATTTTGGGATAACGATCCGGAAATTTGTTTATATTAATGACAAACAGACTGGGTAAGGTACCATAATGTTGCTCAAGGCCAACTTTAATACAACATAAATTATACTGTTGGATCAAAAAAAAATAAAATAATAATAATAATTATAAGGCTGAGGCTTCACTTTAGCAATTCTTCATTCACGGGGAAAAAAAAGTCGAACGGAACTGAATAGTCTAGGATATGAAGATCTTTTTATTTTTATCTTTTTCTGTCGAAACGTTTTTCTTGAATACATCCCATTGCTGTTGCTAGATGATAGGAATATTTTCTAGCAATTATAATAATAGATCTACCATGAATAAAATTCAAGGCTTAAACGTTCTTGAACAAGATAATTTTAACTATTTAAAAAAAAAAATTGAACTTTAATACCATATAATCTAATAATAGTCTTATAATTTACCTAATAGTCTAATGCTTTTTTTCAAATCGAAATCTGATATAAATACATAATGGCATTTTTTTTAAATAGTGAAAAGCAATATTTTATACATTTTCTAATGTAGAAAAAAATCGTCTCAGAATAAGTTTTTTCTAAATAATTACAATATAATTAGAGCTAATTGGAGTGTTAGGGGCTTTAAACTAAATTTCTTTACAAAAGATATTGGATTTTTAAAATGTTTTATTCTTTCTGTAGAATAGGTTATGTATACCAATTATTTCTATCAAAAAACAGAAAAAAAAATCTCGAATATTGACATTTCGATACTTCTTGATTTAGATACTACCCGACTTTCAGATACAATTTTAATGGTACCTGGTTTGTTTTCATCTCTCCTATGAAGAGATTATATGTGTTTGTATATTATTTTTAGATCATTTTATGAAAGCAAAAGAAGAGAAATTAGTTGTTCAATTTTTCAAAAATAATTGGTTTGATACTTCAAACTCTCTGTGCACACTTTAAGTAGTAAAATATTATGACATTGATATTGAAACCTAACATGATATTTTTTGTCAAGCATGTGTTACTCTCAAACAGAAAAGGAAAAGTTTTAAAGCAAGTAATCGAAATCTACACAGTTAGGTGAACTAATTCATGCTGATATGAGAAAATGTATACGGTTTTAATTATGGAAAAATAAATTAAAAACGCCAAAAAACCCTATGAATCCCAGGTAATGGCCCCGCTTTTATCCCCGTTTCTCTAGTTCCTGCAGCGCCGTCGCAGAAGCAGCACCGTCGCTTGCGCCCGCCTATAGGGAAACACAAGAACTTACCGTCATTTTAATGAAATCGGTAAATGTCATATGATTGCTAAGCCAAGAGCCATCCCACCACCAAAATTTAAAATTAATAATATTTTCAGATACATATAATAGAATTATATGAATCTGGAAGCATATGAATGCACCATTCATTTCATTGAAATTGATAAATTACTAAATCCCCATGAAAAATTCTGGTGAGCCAAGAACAAGTGTAAAAATTATGCTAGGTGGCAAAATTTCTTTTCTTTTTTTTTTAATAAGGTTTTTTTTTGTAAAAATAAATAATCAGGTCAATGTAAAACATTTGTGGTAAAGAAATGGGCTCTAATATATCAATGTTAAAAATATCCATGTTTTGGAAACATTGAAATCAATTTCGCTACTATTTACTTCGGCATTCCTTGAGATTCAATTCATAAATCGCTCTATTTTGGGATAACGATCCGGAAATTTGTTTATATTAATGACAAACAGACTGGGTAAGGTACCATAATGTTGCTCAAGGCCAACTTTAATACAACATAAATTATACTGTTGGATCAAAAAAAAATAAAATAATAATAATAATTATAAGGCTGAGGCTTCACTTTAGCAATTCTTCATTCACGGGGAAAAAAAAGTCGAACGGAACTGAATAGTCTAGGATATGAAGATCTTTTTATTTTTATCTTTTTCTGTCGAAACGTTTTTCTTGAATACATCCCATTGCTGTTGCTAGATGATAGGAATATTTTCTAGCAATTATAATAATAGATCTACCATGAATAAAATTCAAGGCTTAAACGTTCTTGAACAAGATAATTTTAACTATTTAAAAAAAAAAATTGAACTTTAATACCATATAATCTAATAATAGTCTTATAATTTACCTAATAGTCTAATGCTTTTTTTCAAATCGAAATCTGATATAAATACATAATGGCATTTTTTTTAAATAGTGAAAAGCAATATTTTATACATTTTCTAATGTAGAAAAAAATCGTCTCAGAATAAGTTTTTTCTAAATAATTACAATATAATTAGAGCTAATTGGAGTGTTAGGGGCTTTAAACTAAATTTCTTTACAAAAGATATTGGATTTTTAAAATGTTTTATTCTTTCTGTAGAATAGGTTATGTATACCAATTATTTCTATCAAAAAACAGAAAAAAAAATCTCGAATATTGACATTTCGATACTTCTTGATTTAGATACTACCCGACTTTCAGATACAATTTTAATGGTACCTGGTTTGTTTTCATCTCTCCTATGAAGAGATTATATGTGTTTGTATATTATTTTTAGATCATTTTATGAAAGCAAAAGAAGAGAAATTAGTTGTTCAATTTTTCAAAAATAATTGGTTTGATACTTCAAACTCTCTGTGCACACTTTAAGTAGTAAAATATTATGACATTGATATTGAAACCTAACATGATATTTTTTGTCAAGCATGTGTTACTCTCAAACAGAAAAGGAAAAGTTTTAAAGCAAGTAATCGAAATCTACACAGTTAGGTGAACTAATTCATGCTGATATGAGAAAATGTATACGGTTTTAATTATGGAAAAATAAATTAAAAACGCCAAAAAACCCTATGAATCCCAGGTAATGGCCCCGCTTTTATCCCCGTTTCTCTAGTTCCTGCAGCGCCGTCGCAGAAGCAGCACCGTCGCTTGCGCCCGCCTATAGGGAAACACAAGAACTTACCGTCATTTTAATGAAATCGGTAAATGTCATATGATTGCTAAGCCAAGAGCCATCCCACCACCAAAATTTAAAATTAATAATATTTTCAGATACATATAATAGAATTATATGAATCTGGAAGCATATGAATGCACCATTCATTTCATTGAAATTGATAAATTACTAAATCCCCATGAAAAATTCTGGTGAGCCAAGAACAAGTGTAAAAATTATGCTAGGTGGCAAAATTTCTTTTCTTTTTTTTTTAATAAGGTTTTTTTTTGTAAAAATAAATAATCAGGTCAATGTAAAACATTTGTGGTAAAGAAATGGGCTCTAATATATCAATGTTAAAAATATCCATGTTTTGGAAACATTGAAATCAATTTCGCTACTATTTACTTCGGCATTCCTTGAGATTCAATTCATAAATCGCTCTATTTTGGGATAACGATCCGGAAATTTGTTTATATTAATGACAAACAGACTGGGTAAGGTACCATAATGTTGCTCAAGGCCAACTTTAATACAACATAAATTATACTGTTGGATCAAAAAAAAATAAAATAATAATAATAATTATAAGGCTGAGGCTTCACTTTAGCAATTCTTCATTCACGGGGAAAAAAAAGTCGAACGGAACTGAATAGTCTAGGATATGAAGATCTTTTTATTTTTATCTTTTTCTGTCGAAACGTTTTTCTTGAATACATCCCATTGCTGTTGCTAGATGATAGGAATATTTTCTAGCAATTATAATAATAGATCTACCATGAATAAAATTCAAGGCTTAAACGTTCTTGAACAAGATAATTTTAACTATTTAAAAAAAAAAATTGAACTTTAATACCATATAATCTAATAATAGTCTTATAATTTACCTAATAGTCTAATGCTTTTTTTCAAATCGAAATCTGATATAAATACATAATGGCATTTTTTTTAAATAGTGAAAAGCAATATTTTATACATTTTCTAATGTAGAAAAAAATCGTCTCAGAATAAGTTTTTTCTAAATAATTACAATATAATTAGAGCTAATTGGAGTGTTAGGGGCTTTAAACTAAATTTCTTTACAAAAGATATTGGATTTTTAAAATGTTTTATTCTTTCTGTAGAATAGGTTATGTATACCAATTATTTCTATCAAAAAACAGAAAAAAAAATCTCGAATATTGACATTTCGATACTTCTTGATTTAGATACTACCCGACTTTCAGATACAATTTTAATGGTACCTGGTTTGTTTTCATCTCTCCTATGAAGAGATTATATGTGTTTGTATATTATTTTTAGATCATTTTATGAAAGCAAAAGAAGAGAAATTAGTTGTTCAATTTTTCAAAAATAATTGGTTTGATACTTCAAACTCTCTGTGCACACTTTAAGTAGTAAAATATTATGACATTGATATTGAAACCTAACATGATATTTTTTGTCAAGCATGTGTTACTCTCAAACAGAAAAGGAAAAGTTTTAAAGCAAGTAATCGAAATCTACACAGTTAGGTGAACTAATTCATGCTGATATGAGAAAATGGAATATTCAATTAATAAGAAAAAAACAATTTTTTTTCGTGACTAATTTTTGGTGCACAGTAAATATAATCACTAACAGATAATTATTATGCGTGAACATGATTTAAACTTAACAAATAGCAACCACTCCAAGATGATTAATGGTCATGGATAATAAAGGCTTGGGTTCATTGACTTAATCTTAAAGATAGTTATTATTTTTACATATATAAAAACTATAAAATAAAAATTCTATATTAATATCATTCATTTGCTAAATTTTTCGCAAACACTTTTTTTTTTTTAAATGATATTATGTGCTAATAAACTCAAATTTAAAACAATGACTATGTAGACTAATCACATATGGCCAGGTAGCCTTCACATACTTTTATCTTTGAAGGAATAATGGCTTAATTATTATCTCACAAAGGAAAATTTTAAAAACAGTTAACCAAGAGAATTATAATATAACATTGGAACAATATAAGCATTTATATAATAATAAGATAATCAAACTAACTAAATAAAAATTTTTTTGAATATTTTTTGTTGATTGAGTAATGAAGCGATGTATGTACCAATGTATACAAATTAAATAATGGAATATTTTTTTGAAACCTGGGTGACAAGCCCAATAATGTAAAATATATATATAGTGTTAAAAATGAAATATAAAAAAAAATGGTTTCATCTTTTAAAAAAACGAAAATAAACTGCAGTTTAGTCTTGTAGATTTAATCATTTAAAGTTTCTGGAAAGAAGAAGGAGTGAAGGTAATATTAAGAAATAATGACTAGCAAATCCACCATGTTTTATTTTATTTTTTTCATTTTTATTTATTAATTCTATTGTTAATTTCTATAATCACACCCATCAAATTCGATAGACAATCTAATGATTTTTACTCGGTGGGTATTAATTTCATATGAGTACCTGTATAAATAGAATTTTATTATTCCAAAACACTTTTTGGAGCGATAGATTAAATTCATAACCGATATGGATCGATTTCATTTCTTAATGCTTCACTGAAATTAATTCATTTTTTATTCTAAATCATTTTATTTTACATCAAAATATTGATAATAAATATATCCAATAAATTTGCAATCGTGTGAAACTTTAGGATTTTTTTGCATTAAAGATTATTTTGCATTAAAGATCGTAAAATATATCATTTTGCATTAAAGATTGTAAAATATATCCGATTTTAAAGAATTGAGAACAAATTTTCATTTTATTCTCATGTTAATGACAGTAGGAGATACAACAAAAACTTACAGAATTATCAAAAAATACATAGTATTAGTAATCAAAAAGTATATAAACAGAATATATACTCATTTACACTTAAATTTGAACACAACTTTATATATATTACAAAAATAATGATATGTGATACCAGTTGTAAAGGGGTACTAAAGAAATAGCCAATCAAAATGTGATCTTCTTTTGTACAATGTTATGTTCCATTTTATATAAAATTATTGGTGATGGTTTAGTTATTATTGAATAGAATTTGCTTGGTATGTCTAATATTATATATACACAAGGTTTCTAAGGTATAATGTCAGATTGTTTGAATGAAGGAATTTGCAACAATAGTAATTGAATTTAAAATAATTCTTTTAAAATTTGATTAGCTTGAAGGACCTCCACTTATCTTACTAACTTGTAGCTTCAGGCATCACTGAGCAAAGGTATGCTATGTCATAACAAAACACACTTGTTAATTAGTAATGTCATTAACTGCTTCATCCTTCAGCTAATCTGCATGTCATGGTCGGGCTGTTGGTAGCATTTCCTTGTTCTCTAACTTTCCTCATAGCCATAGGTCTATTGTTACTTTGATAGACGATCTATTTAACATTGTTTAAAATGAGTTTTAAAAATAGAATCATGATGTTTAATAACTAATTATTCATAACCCATTGTTTGAATAGAACATCTTAAATAAGCTTAGATCGTGTGAATACTATCTTTATCCATCCAAATCAACATGCATTACATTAGGGATAATACAAATGTTAATTGTTTTAATGACATACAATTTGAACTCTTTAGATGCCAAATTATTCTACAAATCAGGTGTGGCTTATACCCCTCTCCCAAAAAAAGTTCAAAAGTCCCAACAAAAACTCGTAAAGCAGCGAAAACAGCGTCCCCTCAAAATTCATAATCCTGTAGAAAATTGATTTCCTCGTATGTTTTTACCCACAACCAAATCCCAATTTGCACCAGCTCCCATTGGAGGACCACTATTATAAATTTTTAAATAGGTATTTATATTTTCTATTTGTTGTTTAGTATTTATTTTGTTGATGTTTATTTTAATAATAGGTATGCGGTATGATCAGTTTCTAAATGTTTCTTTTTAATTAAATAATTTAGGTTTAGATTATGGGAAGTATTGGTAATAATGCTTTTTATTTATAAAATATTTATAATTTATAAATTACCTTTGTTGTAATAAACATTTTCACTGTTCATCATTTGTGGTAGACTTTATTCTAATATAATTTAAGTAAGCCAGATTCTTATATATAGAGCTTGAGAGTCACTGAAGAGTGTTTGATCTTACTAATTTCACAAACTCCAAGCCCCTTATGAAAAATTCTTTTTTTATTAAATAGATTATTTATTGAAAAAGGCTTAAATTTATATAGTAAAGGAACATGCTAGGAAGAAAGTAACACACAGCAGTAACTTTAAGAAGAAGAAGAAGAAAGAAATTTTTATTCTGGGGCATCTAGTCCCCTAATAATAACAATACATGTACAGATCCAGAGTCCTTTGTCTGGCTAGTTTAGAAAAGAAAAGATGTGAAAAAATAAAATAAAAGCAAGCCTCATAAAACAAAACAAACAGCAGCATAAAATAAGTTAGAATATAAGTTGTCTGGTTTGCAATCTTCTGAATTTAAAACAATAAATGAGAAACAAAAATTATATATTTACAAATTAAAGCAGAATTCACTATTTTATATAGTTACTGTAGTTTGAAGATTAAGGAAGTGAAGAAATAATTGGGTTTTAAAACAAGTAAGGGATGAATTTATGGATAGAAACAGGTAAGGAATTCCAAAAAGAGGCATCACAGATAATAAATGATTTTGTGAAGGAGGCAGTTCAGTAGAAAGGGATATATAGGTGTAAAGTTATGACTCAGTCTCAGAAACTATATATAATAAGCGGGGACAAACTTTCAAGATCAGGAACTAAAGATATTGTTCACCCATCAATAATTGAGGCATTGGCATTGAAAAATAGGTAAGTGAGGAATTGCCAAAAAAGAAATTTTCACTGAAAAGATTATATGTTCCAAGGCCAATAGTGTTGAAAATAAAACAAGTTACTATCTCCTCTCATTTAGTTGCCAGAAACAGAGACAAGTGCCACAGTCTGGGTGATAGTTCAACCCCTTCAACGCATTTTTAGGTGTAACATTAGATTGTAAATTGAACTTCAAACCTTATCCAAAAAATGTCCATATAAAATCACTTCACAACCTAAATATTATAAAATCCTTAGCTGGTGTTTCTTGGGGCTCCCACCCATACAACATGATCACGCTATACAAACCTATTGTAAGATCTATATTCGACTACTGTTTCGTTATATACAATGAAAAAAAATCCCCTCTCATTTGTAAACTGAATACTATTCAGAACTCGGCTATTACGATATGTCTGGGTGCCTTCAAAACGTCTCCAGTTAATGCACTACAGGTCTCAGCCAGAGAAATGCCATTAAATTTAAGAAGAGAATGGCTTGTCAAAAAATAGATTATAAAAGTATACTCCAAAGATTAACATCCAGTAGGCAGAGCAATCAGAAATGGAAACATTTTCTGCCCCCAACTAGTTAACATTATTCAGGAGTTTCATCCCTTTCTCAAATCACTACATCTTACCAAAGCCTACCTCGAATATACCATTGCCATCCCTAAATCGTTTATTGAAATTAATAGTAGTTCAAAACTAATCGGAAAAACAGAAAAGAAAAGTTTATACTCTTCAACCTGCTTGAAACAATTCGCTCTAAAGACACTTGCAGAACGATACCCTGGCCACATCCAAGTGTATTCTGATGCTTCAAAAACAATCAATCGAACCTCTATTGCTATATTCGACCCTCAAAGGAACTATAAATTTTCATCCTCAATACCAGTTAAATTTAGTATTTTCAGTGCCGAACTATATGCCATTTTTAATGCCATCTTATATTGCGGAAAAAAATACTTAAATCACAAAATTGTAATCCTGACCGACTCTGCAGCTACATGTAAACACTTGAAGTTGTCATTTTCTAACAAAACTCAAACCTCCATTTCGTTTGAAATAATCTCATTAAAACACCATGCCAGAAACAAGTATTCTTTCCAATGGGTGCCGGGACACGTAGGTTTATGGGGAAATGAGAAGGCGGATTGAGTGGCCAATCAAAATCCAGTTCATTGGATCAATGCCAAATTACCGTTTCTAGATCTGATCAGAATAGTGAAGGGAGGAATAATCAAGGAATGGCAACAGTTTTACGATTGGGAGACTGGCTCCATGGGGAAGGATCATCACGCGGTGCAGCAGAAGGTAGCCCTGACCCCGTGGTTTGATACCCTTCGGCATCATCTTTACCATCACAACTTAGTTAAATAAAGGAAAAGGGAAAGATACTTAGTATGTTGGATACAAAATACCATGCATTTTAAATAATCTTTGAATAATTTTGTTGTATTATCTAGAATAAAATAATATATACATTTAATGATATAATAAATAACAATTTTACTCCAAAAGGTGCATTTCTGGTATGTAATCTTGACTCAAATAAGTTTTTGGCTTCTCTTCATTGTCAACTCCTCAAATATATTTTACCGTGTCCTAGTCCTTGATGTGGATAAAACTTGTATATATTTATAGAAAAGGAAGAAAAAACTAAAAATATTTTTTAATCTTAAGCACTATATGTTTTCTTTAAATAGTGTTAATTTACCCTGTTCATAAAAAGCTTTGTTATTATAAACCATCAAACTGATAGTACATATTGGGATCATATATTGTAATCCTGATGGATATGAAACAGACATGTATATTTCAAACTTAATGTGGAATAATTTTTTATTTCCATACATTAGTAGTTCTTAGCATTCAAATGAAATAGCTGGATTGTGCTAACCCACAAAAGTACGTTTTATATCTTTTACTACTATTTAGGATGAAATGAATATTTGTGCTTTTTTTGGTGAACAAACGATATGTGAGTAGGGCGTTCCATCCCACATTCCCTCAGCAAGTCTGGGGTTGCTCTCAGGATTCTGTGATCAGGGAGGATTCTGCGAGGGCTGTTCTTGAGGAGTTGGAATTGGAGGAGGGGAGTAGGATGGAGGTGTATAGAGAGGGATCTGTAGTGTCAGCATCGAGCCTTATTCCAAAGCATTTATTCTATTATATTTTATTTTATATAGGATGAACTGACAGGTTACCAATATCTGAAAAACTGGAATAACAAGATTCCAGAACCTTCTACAGTTATATTTAAAATATATGAGGTTTATTTATGTTCATCTGGAATGTTTTTTTGCCTTGCTTCATGTTTTTGTGACAATTGGAGTCATGATATTAATTTTCTTCTTCTTTATCTTCCTTTTGTGCCATTAGCTAGCCTAAGGGAGCCTCAATCCTGCACAACCACTCTTACCAGATTCTGCTTAGCCGCTTCATCTCATTGAGGGATTTGCCTCTTTTACTTCCAATTCTTGGGATATACTCCTGGTACGTAAATCTGGGGTGTCCGTGTGGTCTCCTTCCTGTGGTTCAAGTCTCCAATACCTTTATAGAATTCATGTCCGTAAATTTCATGGGGCCAAACCTCTGGAGTTGTCTTTCTAGAGTGGTTTTAAGTTCTGAATTTTTGCAGTCTGTCGTGCACTCTTCTTTTATAAATGGGGAGGATTATACTATATTTCCAGTCCCTGGGGATTTCTTTCTATCATATACCTCTTGGAACAGCAATTGAAGTGCTTTAAGAAGTTCTTGGCCACCACATTTCAAATATTCTGGTACAATTCCATCCTTTCCTGATGCTTTACCTCTTTTTAGACTAGTGATTGCATTTTCTATTTCATCTTCCTCTATTACCTCCAGAATTTCTTGGATTTTGGGCTCTCGTTCTTGGCAATGATCAGTTTCTGGGTTTTCAGAAAATTTCTGCTGGAAATATTGCTTTCATCTGCCAATAACCTTTCCTTGTCTGTAAGTACAATTCCATCGCTACCTTTTACATTTCTAATAGGCTTGCATTGCTTTCCTCTTGCCTTCCTTGCCGTTTTAACTTTCCGCCAAAATGTTTTTATAGACTAGAGATGGTCCTCGCTCAGCCTTTTACTAAAATCCTCCCATGACTTTTTCTTGGTCTGGCGTATGGCTACCTTACCTTACCTTCATTCCTGGCTATTCTATAAAAGTGTAGCTTTTCTTCACTTCTATCTTTCAGGTATGCTTTCCAGGCATGGTTCTTCTGAGAAACCAGTCTGTCCACTTTCCCTTACCAGATACTCTCTTCTTCCCACATACTGTATTTGCTGTTTCCAGGATACATGTTTTCAGTGCCTTCCATATCTTTTCCACGTCTCCATCAAATGATGTTTCTCTCAATTTATTTTCCAGGCTTTCTATAAAAAGGGCCCTTTTCTCTGGATCATGCAAGGCCCTTACGTTGAGGGATTCAAATGCTTTTATTTTCCTTTTATAATCAGGAATGATCTTTGTATCAGTCACAAGTAAAAGGTGGTCGCTGCCTATCTCCACTCCTCTCCTCTAACTATTTATTAATTTAGACATTAATTTTCATGTCTAAAAAACCTTATCCTTACAATATTTTATTTTTGTTTTTTCTGAGAGGGTTTGTAGATTATATTTTTGTTGTTCAAATGTAATTCATTAAGTAATCTAATCTTAGTTCGTGGCTGACCACCATTTTTAAATTATTTTTAAATAATTTATGATTTTTTTTTTTTTTTTTTTTTTTTTTTTTTTTTTTTTTTTTTTTTTTTTTTTTTTTTTTTTTTTTTTTTTTTTTTTTTTTTTGAAGAGAAAAGATTTGGCTCCGCCGGGAGTCGAACCCGGGTCTCCTGCGTTACATGCGAGGATGCTAACTAACCACTACACCACAGAGCTCGGCTCAAGGCAGAGCAAATCCTTCCTCTTCACTGATACCTACTCCCCCCATCTCACAAGTTTTGTGAGTAGTAACGGGAGGTGGACAAATTTTGTCCAATTTATGATATTTATTGACGTAAGTCAATTTTTAAAATTATTTTAATTAATCTAATCTTAGTTCGTGGCTGAACACCAATTTTAAATTATTTTTAAATAATTTATTTTTTGAAGAGAAAAGATTTGGCTCCGCCGGGAGTCGAACCCGGGTCTCCTGCGTTACATGCGAGGATGCTAACCACTACACCACAGAGCTCGGCTCAAGGCAGAGCAAATCCTTCCTCTTCACTGATACCTACTCCCCCTATACCCTATACCTATACTGATACCTACTAGTTTTGTGAGTAGTAGCAATAATTTAAAAATGGTGGTCAGCCACGAACTAAGATTAGATTAATTAAAATAATTTAAAAAATTGACTTACGTCAATAAATATCATAAATTGGACAAAATTTGTCCACCTCCCGCTACTACTCACAAAACTTGTGAGATGGGGGGAGTAGGTATCAGTGAAGAGGAAGGATTTGCTCTGCCTTGAGCCGAGCTCTGTGGTGTAGTGGTTAGCATCCTCGCATGTAACGCAGGAGACCCGGGTTCGACTCCCGGCGGAGCCAAATCTTTTCTCTTCAAAAAATAAATTATTTAAAAGTAATTCATTAAGGTTATGGAAGATTGAATGGGTGTGAGCTATTGTCTACCAGAGCTTTCAACAGTACCTTACAGGCCTGTTTTATCAGTTAACCAATAACGGTGTTTATTTATTGTTGATCAAAGGTATGTAGAGGAGGAGGACCATTTAGCACCCTTTTTGACACTTGACCTATTTTAAATTCACGTTAAAAGTCCCTACCTGATTTCAGTGTTAAATTATGCAATTGTTAAAAAGTTTATATTTTGATAACATATTTATTATTTTTATGTGATCAAGGAATGCCAGATTCTATTTTTACAAAATAATTTTTGTAAAAATCTCTTTTCAAATAAATAAATACCACCTTTTTCACACTCCTGGGTGCTTATAGATACAACAAAACCAAGCTTCCCTACATATTTAATTATTTTTCTTACATTGTTATCATTACTTGAATTTTCTTTGCAAGCTGAGAAGTATTTCTAAGCGAATAACTCAACTAAAATACAAAATCATCACTATTAAAGTTTTTACACCAAACAATTCATATCAGCTACTGGTGCACTTATGCAATATTGTAAGTATATTACCAAATTATATATGACGATATTCTTACTTTCGATAGAACCTTGATTATCAGGGATTTTTTCCCCTTCTATACTTATTTTTTCTTTAATTTTCCAGTGTTGTGTTTAAATATTATAAAATTTAAATGCTACGGAAGAATGATGGAATAAATTTATATATTATATAAACCATCATCCTTTCAGAAAAGTTAAAAACTTCCGGAGTTGAAACGTAATCTTTCCTCTAACGTTCTAAAACTTTTCGAAAACCTCTCTCTAAAATTTTATATCTGAACAACTATTTCAGTGTTGTTTCATAAAATGAACTATTCACAATGTCAAATAAAAAGTAATGATATGAAAATGTCAGTAAAACGAAGGCGTAGATTTATCTCTTGAGAAAAAAATTGTGACTGAAAATCCACGCTTTTGATATAGTTTAATGTGTCAAAAAAAATCCAATATGGAACTGGTGAACAAACTAACTGCAGCTGTGAAAAAGAAAATGATGACTGTTCAAAAATATTATAATGACCATAAATAAGACGTTCAGGTCAGAAATAAAATTATGAAGAAACAAACTTAAATATCAGATTATTTTCATTCTAGCGAAAAATAATAAAAAATATTATCTGCCTAATATTTTTTTGTTGTTTTCATGAAATTTTTCATTAATATTTTTACAACTCATGTAGACAGCTTTATCTATACAAATATCTATACAAAAGACTAAAAGCACACTCTGTTGGTATATCTTTAAACTTTATAATCTGCAAAATGAAAATGAAACTTAAAATATTTATTTTAGTTTATTAGGCTAATAATTTAGATTAACATTGCTTCATTCTGTTTTATATTTATTTAATTTTCTAAGTATCTTTAAAAATTTATTTATTATTTAATATCTAAAATATTTTTCTTTATCCTTTTTTTTTTTTTTTTTTATTCAAAATTTTCAATGTCCTCACAATAATTTTCAGTACTATATTTTTTTAATAAAGGCTGGTACATAATAATGTATTGAAATGAAAATTTTGTTTTTAAAAATTGTCATTGATAAATTAAATATATCAATCTCATAATCTAATTTTATTATACATTATCTATATAAATAAAGTTGAAATTCTGTTTGTTTGTTCTTTATAGAAATCCATACCGTTTGTCCTAAATTCTCCAAATTTTGCTCAGTGGTTCTTTGATACCAGGTGCGAACACCTGTCCATATTAAAATTCGATAACTTCAGCCGATCTTCAGCCGATATTCTTTATTCTCCAAATTTCGCTCAGTGGTTCTTTCAGACCAGGTGCGAATACCTGTCCACATTAAAATTGCATAACTTCAGCCGGTCTTCAGCTGATATTCTTTATTCACCAAATTTCGCTCAGTGGTTCTTTCAGACCAGGTGCGAACACCTGTCAATATTAAAATTGCATAACTTCAGCCGATCTTCAGCTGATATTCTTTATTGTTATAAAAATCATAATGATCTCACTTTACAATGTTTTTTTTAACGAAATCGACCGTTTCTTTAGAAAAATGAAATTCCCCGTGTGAAACCGGGGTATACACCTATAATCTATGTATATAAAGATGAAATTCTGTTTGTTCTTTATAGAAATCCATACCGTTTGTCCTCTAAATTCTCCAAATTTCACTCAGTGGTTCTTTCAGACTAGATGCGAACATCTGTCCATATTAAAATTGCATAACTTCAGCCGATCTCTGGATATATTCTTTATTGCTATAATAATCGTTTTGATCTCGCTTTGCATTGGTATTTACAAAATCGACCGTTTGAGTCGATAGATAAAAGTCTCAGTTTATAGATTTTATAGATTTAAAAAATGAAATTGTCCGGGTGAAACCGGTATATACAGCTAGTTATTAATAACCTACTGTATTATAAAATCATTATCATTGTATTAATCAATTCTAGTTTAATATTAGAGTTATAGTTTAATATTATAATATTAGAAATAGTTTTTACGTATTTCATAAGGAAAATGTTTGTGGTGCAGTCAACGAACATCTCACAGTGATATGCAAATATAACAAAAGCTTAACGTACCTGAAGCTTTGATGCCAACACATGGGCGGATCCAGCCGGTTGTAAAGGGGGACTGCTACCCCAGCCCTCAATCTACCTATTAGCTTTTTTACCTTTAAGTTCCTTCCACACAACTAAAATTCTACTTGTGATGCATATTATTTGTTCTTTACTTTACTTCCTTATTTTTTGTATTTTAAAAGACAAACATTTTTCGAAAGGGGGGCTGAAGCCCCCAAAGGCTGCCCTCGGGATGCACCAATGTGCCAACAATACCTATTACTGTAAACATTGTTCCATCCACTCCCCCCCCCCCCCACAGCACCCCTGTCCATACAAAACACCTTAAAAGTCTTATCGAATTTAAACATAATCTTAACACCTTCATTTCGGCCTAACCTTGGACGATTCCCATACAGAACTACATTTATTAATTCTTTAAGGATTCTTTCAATATTAAACCTATTTATAATTTTAATAATTATAATTCAAGTTGAATTATAACAATTCTGATGTACTCTTCGGAATCATGGACGCTAACAAAAAAGCATCAATCAAAAATACAAGCAGCTGAAATGAGATTTCTCCAGAAAATAGAGGGGAGAACATGAAGAGATCGAGTACGGAATATGTACCACGATCAGATTGAACCTCGACGTTAACCCTGCCAACGATTTAATAGAGGAAAACCGGTTGAGATGGCTGGGACACCTTCTGCGGATCGAGCAGAGTAGAATTGCTAGTGATGTCTATCGAGCCAAAGTGGATGGGAAGTGAGGAAGATGCCGTCCTAGAATAAAATGGGAAGACGAAATTAAGAAGGACTTCCAGAAAAGAGGACTCCAATGGAAGGACAGAGGGCAGCTTATAGATGACCGACAGAGCTGGAGAAGGCTATATAGACTTCCTCCTCACACTGCGTAGAGCAGTTCATAGAGGAATGACTATAAATGAATGAATTCAAGTTGAGAATGTCCTGCTACTAACATGCAAATCATATTTTAATCTATAATTTTTAAGCCTTCATCAATCTTAAATACAAAACAAGATAATAATTTGTAAGAAGAAAAAACAACAACATATAACCAAGAAAAAATAATATAGAAATAGTATGACAATTGTTACAATAAATTAATTATTACTGTGTATATAATGAAACAATACACTCTTTTTTTTTTAATACTCAATTATGAGTATCCTATTCCCCCCTTTTACGCCTGGGTTTTCGAACTGGAGTCATATGCCCAATAGCCACTATTTTCTATCCTTCCAATCTCCAGCTCTCTTTACTGCCATGCTGTGCTAACCTTTTTCTATCCATAGTTTTTGGCTTTCATGCTTTCTGGTGACGAATAATTATGTACTTTCTTTGGTCAGCGATTTTACCCCATCTGTATTAAATGGATATCTTAACCTTTTGGTTTCAATCTGCTAAAGTATGTCTTTTTACACTAATCACATCTCTAATTACCATCTTTGGGATTCACTGAATTTTAGATATACTGCAGCTTATCATCCAGAAGTTCATTTACTTATATATATATATATATATATATATACATATATATCCCTGACAACCAGGCATTTAACAGCTCAGAATTTAGATAGTAATGTAATCTTGCATAACATATTTTAGTAATGGTAGCTTTGAATCCCTTTATTGTGATAATATATATAGTAAAAAATATCAATTTATTGCAACAAACAATGAGATCAGTCCTAAATTAACTAACACTTTATTTATCAGACCAGTAAATGAACCCTTGTGTATTGAATCTCAATGAACTTTTCAAGTTGGCAACAAAAAGAAAGAAAGAAGAAAGAAAATTTTCAAAAAGAGAAAAGAAGACCAAGAAAGTGACCGGAAATGGGCTATGTTCCAAAACCAAAATAAAATTAGGGACAACGTAAAGGGAATGTGTCATGCTGAATATATTTATAAAAATAAGTCAAATCATTTTATGGAGTATTCTAATTTTAATTGCAAAGAAAAAAAAAATAGGAATTGAGGTACAGTTTGAAAACAACTTTAGAAAAAATTACTCAAAAATATATGATAAAAAAAAAAAAATATATATATATATATATATATATATATATATATATATATATATATATATATATTATATATATATAAATATAATAAATATAAATATAATAAATATATAATAAATATAATAAATAAATATATAATATATATATATATATATATATATATATATATATATATAGTGACTTTTATAACCTTAAGGCTCTTCATCACTAAGCCCAAATCAGAAAATTTTCAGAAATAGAAAAACATTACTGAAACCCCATTAATTAGGATGTATAATTATTTTTATGAATTCATAATAGCAGCCATTAAACAAAATTCCATTACAATGAGTAAATTCAATAATTTTTCCCTAAGATTTCCACGTCTTGTGTTTTTTATCTTTTTTTTTTTTGTAAGATAATTTTCCTGATTTTTTTCTCAACGTCACATGACTTTTTTATTCTTTCAAATAATGGTATACTTTATTGATACATTAATCATCAAAACCACAAAAAGTTATATTATTCCTCAAATTTTCATTCAAATAAAAAAATTATGATCATTTTATCCATTTGAAAAAAATAAAAATTCTTATATATTTACAAATATAAAGATCTGTAAATTAATCTATAAATTAAAATCTACATATCAATTATTTTTGAGATATCACTCTCAAAATTCACAATTTTTCAGGAGACCGTTTATTTAAATTGGCTTTAATATTGTGCCTTTAATTTCTTACATTTTAGATAATGTAATAATCCAAATGTCCTTAAGAGAGGGAAATTATATACCATAAAATTCATTAAAACAAATTTCTAGTTTGAAATATCACTTGAGTTCAAATGATAGAGAGAAACATAGGACGCTAAGATTATATAATATTCTTTTAAACAGCTGATGATAATGTTAATGATTAATAATTCAATTGAATTTCAATTCAGCAGTAACTACTAAATATGTATATATTTTTAAATACATTATATTGATGAAATTTCTTCATTGAAAAATGAAAACTTGCAATAAAATAATTGATATTAAATTTTAGGAGAAGTTTATAAGTGATTCTATCAATTCATAACTCATTAAAAATATTACATATTTCTGTTGATTGAATTTTAAATATTTCCAAATGCTATGACTGGATAGTTTTTATCTTAATAATTTTTAATGTGGGTATCAAGTATTCTTAGCGAAACAATCTAATCTCTTTAGTATGGTTTCGATAATAACAAAACTATTTGAAGGTTATGTAGAATTTCATACTATACATATTATAAAACAGAACTAATTCTTCAATATGTGGGAAATATATTGAAAACCTGGAGCTGTATCCCTCACCGATCCTCTTATATGGCTCAATATTGTTTTTTACTAATTGAACATATTAAAATTTTTTTTCATTTAATGTTTTTGTTTTATTTTCATGAAAAGAGGTGTTTTTTAACCTTAGTCCTATTTATTTAAGATTTACTTGCTTATATAAGACACTTACCTCATTGATAAACACATCATAGCTAAATTATGATTTTTTTTTTCTTTAATATTATAATAAAATTATATTTTTATAAATTGATACTAAGTTTTTCATATAAATGTTTGGATTATTTTGATTTATTTTTACAAATTTAGAATCCATAAAATTAATCTAATCATCATCCTGTAGATATTTATACTATAGGCCATAAACTATCACAGGTATCTTTGCTTAGTCAATAAATCACTATTGATATAAATGATAAAGAGGGACATATCAAGAATCGCTAGTAATTACAAATATTTGTTATATCCTTTGAATATTATTCTCTTACCTGGTTCACAATTATTTTTATGTCTATATAAATATATGGATTGTTAATAAATTCCAAGATACAACAATATTATACATATATATAAAACCATTTATTTTATTTTCACCTTATTCTGATGATCATCAATGGACAAATGATCACCGGAATAAAATGAAAATAAAAGAAATGGTTTAAATCACTTCTTTTTAGAACTTTTTTAATCAAGGATTTTGATTTTTTATCAAACTTTTTTAATATTATAATCAATTTAAAATTCCAAACCTGTTATATTTGAATGGATCCGCCAAAAAACGTTCTAAGCGACAAATATGCAATGTTGAATAATCAGTGAAAAAAAATCATAGTCTAAAGTTATTGTTAGTTCTGTAGGTGAATTTACTTTCTCATGTGATTTGTTATGTATACATGTAAAATGACATAATGGAGTACTAGATCATACTATGATGTACTGTTATACATTTTAATACATTCTCCCAAAAGTGCCACTTCGGCAATTTTGTCGGCGAAGAACGTTTTTCGGCGGATCCATTCATTTTTTACTTACAATTTTATTTTCACAGTATTTTAAAATTAAAACAAAATAATTTTTTATTGAATTTCAATAATCCTGATAAATATGGCATGTTTGTATTGATTTGGCCGTGTGAAGTATGACAGCTATGAAGATAGGTCTTAATTTTATCCCTTTAAAAATATATGTAATCTACAGTTTTTAAGAAACGTTTTTAATAAACATTTCCATACAGATTATAAATGAATATTATTGAATTTATTAGCAGTACTGGCTTTTTTGAGACCTAAATTCAGTTTTAGATTAATGATCACTATCATTCAATTATAAATGTTTATACTATTTTATTAAATTATATTAGAGAAAAATGTTTAGTCGGTTTTTGTTATTTATTTTTAATAATAATTTTAGGTCGGTATAAATTTCTTCATGATAGTTAATTTAGGACTCCTCCACCCCCCTCCCCCCTTTGTATTAGGAACAAGAGACGATTGACTGAAGAAATCAATACCTCTCCCTCATTCATCAGTATATTATTGGAACTGTCATTGAATTAACAATCAACTTCTATTAACCATCTCCGGTTCATGGCTGCCTCTCTGCCAAGTTAGCAGTTTGTTATCACAAAACCGTGCCTCATTGATTCCTCATTTGAATTATTCCCTCATTTTAAATTATTTAAATAATTACAAATTACATTCAAATTTCATGGTCTAAACTTTACATCAAAAAAAGACACCTAAAGATTCATAGGTTAATTAATAAAAATAATAACCTGTTCTGACATGAAATATTATTTTTAAATTTACTATAGCGAGGAAGCGATTGTCGAATATCTGCACTCCTCTCCCTTGATAAACAAGGACAAAAGTGATGTTCGAGACAAAAAAATTCTAAATAATAAGGATATACAGTCTTGTTTTTAAAAAATATTTCCTAATTGAAACAAAATACAGGTATTGACTGAATTAATACAAGTTCGAAAAGATACAATGTAACAATTTACATTTCATTATCATTACATATTCTTGTTTATTATTTTCAAATGTAAATTAAATTTTTTAACCTCCATGTCTCTAATTTTTATGATAATTTTATGATATTTTTGTTGTGCTATGCATCTATTTAATTTTTTAATATTTTTTGCTTGAATTGTGTTTATTTTCATTTTAAACATCCGTATTGCACACTTTTCACAAATTATGAAAAATGTTTGTAGATCCAATGGTGCTAGAGGTATGTTTATATGTATATGTATGGTTTTGACGGCTCAATTTAAAGCTTTTTATAATTTCCGTTGGTGCTAATTGGGGATGCTCCGTGGAGTTTGAACCCCCCCCAAAGGTTATTATAAATATTACGCTAAAAATTCAATAAAATATTTCTTATGTTTATTTCTCTAAAATATGTAACCAATGAACCAAGCATTACTAAGTAATGTACTACTAGGTAGTTTCCACCTGGACTTTTTATTTCTGCAAAGGTAACAATATAATATTTTGGTTGGGTCCTTTAACTTTTGGGTGTGACTTGCGCATGCCACGACCAGGGTATTTTTTTATGTGATCTATCAGTATTTTTGATAAAACCATGGTTGAATAAGACAAATGGTATATTTTATCTAGATATATTTATGTATGGATATATAGATGTATTTTGAGGTTTCTAAAATTGAAAACAATAAATAATAAAGATGTGTTGATTTTGTCATGTTACATATCAGATATAAGCGAATACTTATTATAGATGAATAAGGCTATTGTGATGCCCAAAGCTAAGCATTGTTAATAAACAATTTTTTTTTTTATATGGACTCTCTTAAAGTGTTAATACCTTACTTTAAGCTAATATTTATAAAGCTTATAAAGCTTATATTTATAAGAGCTATAAATCTTTCAACATTTTTGTAATACAAAACAGGGTGAAATTCCACCACTTTTAGAAATCTACTCGAGAAGAATATTTAAAAAAATTATTAGGAACAAATTTTGTTGGCAAGTCTAATAGGGGTCAAGGCCCCTTTGATTTGATCTTACACTTACCAACTCAATGAAATGGTAGCCCATGTTTAATGAAATAAAAATTTCAAATCCAAAGATTCATATTATTAGGACCATTTTTGTGTTAAATTTTGTGTTGTTTGTGGGTTTAATGAACCGACAGAATAATCATGCTTCCATTTTATTTTATTTTTGTCAATTTAAAAATCAAATTAATTACGTCACGCTATTGTGATATGTGATCCCACAGTGTTCACTAAATTTAGAAACACCTACTGAATACACTCTTTGTTTGATGAAAGGAGCGTGCTCTTAACTTAATTATTAACTTCAATGCTTGCTTTATCAAAGTTTGTCTGAAAAAAAATGTATAATTTGTCACCTGATACAATATTTTAAACGTTTTGTAATTCGTTTTATTTCTTTCTACTCTCAATTCACGCTCAAGTGTTTCTTTGTAAATGCAACATATTCACTTGATTATAATAGGAATCCTTCTTCTGTAAGACTTCCCAAGAAGACTTTTTAGTCATCGAGGACGTCATTATTTCAGAATGACGCATCACAGTAAGTTAACTGGTGATGGAGTTGCGGCATTCTTCTGTAGACAAGGCCCTTGCGATCCAAAACAATTGATGGCTGTCAAGAATGTTGGCGCCTAACTCGCTCTGGAATTCATGTTTCATTTTCGTTACTTTTTTTTATTTCTCTCTCCCTTTATTCTATTACGCAGCATGAAATTGCCATTTCAAAAGAGCTATTGTATACAGGGAAGGTTAAAAAATATAAGACACGAAATGGCCATTCTAAGAATTTTGAATTTAGGCTGCAGCCGCCTCTTTGGAAAATATTTTGTCATTTAAAGATAGATTTTAACTTTAAGAAAAGTAAGGAAGTAAGGTAAAGAACTAATAATATGCCGAACAAGCAGAATTTTATTTTTGAGAAAGGAACATAAAGGTAAAAAAGCTGATTGCCGAATCCAGAGGAAGGGCTTTTACAACCAGTCAGATCCGTTGATGTTTCTGGTTATTACTTGTACAATTCATAAAAAAAAAAAAAAAAAAAACGGCTATAGCGATTTTGATTAAACTTTTCATATTTAATCATGATGAAGTGTTCTTAAATATGAGTTAGGCTTTATCATCATAGAAACGATCTGATAGTGCTTAAATGGCATAGGAAAAAAACTTCCTAATAAGTACCTTTAATTTCATTTTTAATAAATAACTCACCCTAATTATCAGTAGTAAAAAGAGTTGGCTAATTTAATAAAATATGAAAGGATTTCATAATAAATAAAAGAACAAAAAAATGCATGATTTCCCAAAACAAAAAAATTCAAATTTCCAGTAATATGAACGTGTATCGTTGGGAGCCTTAGAATTTGAGAAAAAATAACATTTAGTTTATAAAGTCGGTAAAGGTCTCTGATTCGAAATATGGAGATAGCAAAAAAAAAAATTCTATTTTAGATTATTAAACGGAAACTATTGGTTTCCTTGGCAATTATTAGCAACTGCTTAAGGCATTACTTACGTTACTAATTAGTTTTTATTAGGAACTTAAATAATTACTAACAATCTTTTTATTATGCTAACAAAGCAGACTGTTTATAGAAGCCGAGAGCATTATGTGAGTTATGGCGAAGTACGTAAGAAATATTTATCGATTGGAAAAAAAAAAAGTATAGCAATTCATAAATTTTACTTATTTTTTACTTTCTTTAGTATTGATTTAAATAATGAAATATTAGCTTTACGGGAAACAATACAATATCGCCGTCGTTTTCTAAAAATAACTCAAATTTAATATTGACGGTTATTAAAAATCTCTTCTAATACGATTTTTACAATAAATCGTTGAAAAACTCGATCGTTCAACCTAAAACTCGATTGTTATTTATATATGTAATCTCACTGAAGAAAAAATTAAAATGAATCAATGACAAATACTGAGTCCAATAAGTTAGTACTTCACCACTGAATCAAGTAAGTACTAACGACAGTACCCACTTTCCAATAGAATTATCAAAAACGTTTTCATTGAGAAAAATAATTTTGTGTTCCCTTTCCGGTTGCAGTTACGAACGCATTATTTTATTTATAAAGATAAAAAAGAGATAAAAGCTAAATTATTAAAATTTTAAAAAATACTACTTAAGTAGACGAAACTTCAAATAAACAATGGAAATGTGAATAAATGAATTATAATTTTACTAAAAAACTAATTATTGTGGCGTGGGTATACATTATTATGTGCGCTCCCATATCAACATGCTTAGACCAATAAGAAGATTGCTTGAAAATGGAATTATAGATAACAATTATTTTTTACTTTTTTATTTTTTTATAACCTCGATGTTAAGGCATTGAGTTTTTATGGTCAATATTTTAAACCCAAGGTGATGTTCAGCAGGATTGAAAATACTCTAGTCAGCGAAATGAAATAATAATGGAGAAAATTGTAATATGGTAGCTGAATATATCCGGTTTCTCCACCTCAAATTTTCTCATTAATATTCAATTTAATTTTTTAAATGTATTAAAAGTTTTAATGGAGACTCTTTAGCTGTCTAACCTCAAAGTAACGAGTTTTTAAATTCTGTGTCGTTTTGTCAAATTATATGTGATCGTTCAATTGGAATATTTAAATATATTTTTTGCAATAAAAAAAAAAAAAATCAAACTATATCCACAGCAATAATAAGTGAAAAATTTCAAAGTATGTAATTTAAATCAATAATGTGAAATTAAAAGTATTTAGGATGTTCTTGTTAATTAATAAGAAGCAATGGGACAATAAATAATGAGTTGTCTGATACTAAAATTAACTACTTAAGGGATGTAATGTTAGGGAAAAAATGGAAACAATGCGATGACTCGACAAAAGTCCGAGAAACAATATTGCCTTTTAGAAGGATTAAAGATTTAACAAAAAAAAAAAGATAAAACGTGTTAGTACTTCAAAAAGATTCGAATACCGATTAATTTCTTAGCAGCCAATTACTAAATTAAAAAATCTGGTGCGTGCGCGCAACACACAACATTCACTTACGAACTTCCTTAAATTAGAAATTGATGTGTTTTGTTAATTGCCACTTCTCAAAGTAGCAAATTTTTCCACATTCATTTCTTAATTTTGTTTTTATTTGCTCTATAAAAAACACTATTTTTTTTTATTATTAAATAAAAGATTTGACTTACGATAATTCGGCCGTGTAAGCATAATACTCCAAGGCGTCTGATTTTATAATTCTGTATGTAGTTGTTAAAAACTTCATTTAGTTACCATGGAAACAAATAATTTCGATTAAATGAACAGAACGGCTTTAATTATGAACAATGGTCTGTCATTAAAAGCGTACTCCGACGCATGCGTGTGCTCTACGTATTTTATGAGTTGACGGAATATTTTTCTTTTTTTCTCCTGTATATGTTTACTTGATTTTTTTCATATTTCATATTTAACCATTTCTTATTTTTAGGCGTAATGAGAAACAGTTAATTTTTCCATATAAACAAAAACAAGGGTACTTTACAGGAAAACAAAAAAGGCCCCTTCCCCATTTAAGCCCCCTCAAAACATTTTAATAACGATAAAGCTTACCTGGTATTAAAGAACACCTTATTTTCATTAAACATGGCGAATTTGATCAAAATCATTAAAGCCGTTTTTGAAATAATTTAAAGAAGGCTATAAATTGGAAAAAAGGTTATGAAATAAAGTGCCCCCTCCGTTTGACTCATTTCGATGAAATGTTGGCTGTCACATCTTTGGCATATACATACATCAAATACCCAGTTTGATCACAATCGTGAAAGCCGTTTTTGAGTAAATAAAAAAAGCACGTGAAAATGATACAAAATTTATTACGTAAAGTGCCCCCTGCGGTTGATCAATTTTGATGAAATTTTTACAGTCATATCTCGGGCATATAATTACATCAAATACTAAGTTTAATCAAAATCGTTAGAGCCGTTTTTGAGAAAATCGAAAAAAACGTAAAAAGTTATTAAATAAAGGACCCCCTCCCTTTGACCAATTTTAATGAAATTTTTGCTGGCTCATCGCGGGCATATACATACACTAAATACCCAATTTCAGGTTCGCACGGTTTATGGTTTTTGAGCTAGTCTGTTCACACACTAACAATTTCTATTAGTTTATTCATCTTTTTCCCGTGTATTATTTATTTTTTCAATTTGGATATTGTAATAAAATTTAAATCTACCGGAACGATGGCAGAAAGAATTTTCGTAATTTTTTTTTTAGTAATGATTTGAATAGTAATCAAATTTCTTAAGAGAAAAGAAAGGGGTCATGAAAATCGGACTAATATTGTATTGGCTAATCTTAAATATCTGGAACAAAAGTAGCAGCGGATATAGTGCATTGTTACCTAAATAACATAATAAATATTTTCCAAAACCAAAGCACATTGTTTTATCTGAGATGTGGTTTCAACTTGTCTTTCCCTAGACTTGCTTTGATAATATTTAAAAAAAAAAATATGTATATTGCTTAGTGGATTCTATGGAATTCGAATCTTATAGAACTAAAGCTCTCTAAAACGTATATCTGACCATCATTTTACACAACCTTGACAAGTTTTTCTTCCCGTTGAGCTGTCAATTATATTTAAATATTATAACTATTTAATGAACAATTATGCATATGTAAATTTACATAAGGGGATTAGTATTTCTAATATTAATAAGTTCTTTATATATTTTTGTATTTAAACGTATATCTTCTCTTAGTTTGTATTGTATTGTATTTAAACGTTACCTACTCTTTGAAATATATCGATTTTTCTGATAAATTCTTATCCCCTTCAAGCACAGATAAAAGGATGTTTTGTATAAAACATGGATCGATAGAGATTAAATTGTTAAGCTCTATAATTGAAGAATGTGTTTTCTTTTATTTATGCAGATTAAAATATTTAAAAAAAAACACTAATAGAATAAAAAAGGTATTCTTATAATCGATTTATTTATATTATACTTTTGTTTCATTTATGTATAAAAATTTATTTGTGACGAAATTAGGTTATTTAAAATATTAAAAAATGTACATTCGATGTCCTACAAGTTTAAAAACAATGCTTCTCAACTGGAAAAAGTTAAATTAAAATGTGAATTATCTACTTCCTTCGCCTTCGAACAATATGCAAAATAATCGTTTTTGTAGCATATTTAATATATATGTAATAGGAAAGAATAACAACGACATGAAGACAGTCCACTATTCGAATTATATACGCTTTTTGTATTGTCAATCGCCTCATAAAGATTTTAGGTTTTTATAAAAAAACAAAAACTTAATAATTTTTTTTTAACGTGACTTTACTAATTTAAGTTGTTAGCAGATAGCTAAAACATGCGATGCGTCGTAAAACCTAATTTGACTAAATAAAAATATAAAAAATCAATATAATTTTATTTTCCCTCACTGATGGTTCAACTTTGTATTTACATATTATATTATCGATATATTTCGAAATATCAATTGCATAAAAAAAATCATACACATTATTTATTCATTATTAATGTATATCATATTTAACAGGTTATACAATAGATATTTACATTTATTTTTTAAAAATATTTTTTTGATATTCAGAAGAGTTTTTTGAAAAATATATTATAATTGCTTTCCTGCATTTCATATACTAACATCCAACATTGAATTTCCGCCGTGTCCGATAAAATTAAAAGTTGCAACAGAGTTGTATAGTTGTTGGCTAAACCCTGCGCTCATTTGTGACACTTAAATGTTTCATTAAAATTTGTAGCAATTTCGTTTATTTAAATAGATAATTAATTTTAATGCAACACTTTTATTTTATATAAAATAAATAGCATGTTTATTGAATGAAGTATATAAAGAATATGGAAATTAGAGGTGCTATATATGAGCATTATAGCTTTGATTAATTGGTAATATGAATTTTTAATCAAAGAGAAATTATAATTATAAATATATTAATAATTTATTCAACATTATAACGATAATCGTCGCAATTGTGTTAAATTTTAACGCATTTCAATCGACAGCCGTTGGCAGCATTGGGTGGGTAAACCCATTCAGTCCAGTTCCTAGATCCATATGACCAGTAGTCCAGGTGCAACTGCTTTGTAAGTTTCTGCCTCGTCAAGTTATTTCCATATTTTCCAAATATTGGTAAGTTTAGTCTTAAAAACTATTTCGGAATGTTTCCTAGTAGATTTTATCAATATATTTCCTTAATTTTTTAAAAATTATGTGCAGTGTAGCCGGGTATTTATTTTTATCTGGGGAAGGCCATTCAAAATTTAACCAACTCAATGTACATATCAAATTTAAAAATATTTAATGCTGAGTAAATTATATTAATAACCTACTAAAGTAGGTTTAGTGCAATTTTTCTAATGTCAATCAAATAAATTCTTAAAATCTTTTCTGATCATCATATCATTATACATTGTTTTTTAAATATATTCAGAGTTTGAATTAATTATTTTCAATTGAGTACGTTCAGTAATGGTAGTGATACTTCTTTCATTATGAAATATATTTTGCAACCACCTTTGAAGAGGCCTGATATAACCATATAAAAATTATCTTGTCTCATTTATCAGTACACTAATATTATAAAGATATATAAGGTATAGCAAATTCCAAATTACTTTCTTAATGGGGTTTAATATAATTTTATTATACTTACATTTCATGAAATTATCTAGATAATTCGTGTTATATTACTAATTACAATTAAATCATTCTAAATTAATAACTGATTAAAGTGAAAAATATAGTTTGAAACATTTTTATCAAAATTTTATTAATATATCAGAGCACATGTACATGGGAAGTTCTACCTTGAAGCAATTTCTTATTATTTTGCTTACTCAATTTTTTTTTTTCTGAAAATTTAGGCAACCTCCTATTTTTATACAATCATTATTCATTAGAAAATTGACTTATTTTATTTCAGAGTTAATTGGCCATCCCGAAAAACATCTGGACTACTCGCTTGAGCATGAAGTTACATTTTGTTCTGAATGAAATAAATGTGAAGAATATTTTAAGACATTGTTTGATTTTTGAAGTTGCTAAAAAACACTAATTCTGATCAAGTTCTCTTCTTTTTTTCTTTTCTTTTCTTTTTTTTTTAAATTGTCTTGTGTTAGTGGATAGTGTTGTGATACAGGGAGCTAGAAAGTTCCTATGACTTTTTATTTTTCTATTAGTTATTAAAAAGTTTCTTTATTTTAAAGTTTGAACAATCTATGGAAATGGCGTCTTTATCAGCTCCGTACTGTAATCCAAGGCAACTTTCACGGAGTGAAGATGATTTGAAACGCCCGAAAGTTGGATGGAAGAAACCAGATCCTGGGGACTGACAACTACTGATCCCTTTAAAACCGGACAGATGAGGAGTGTGAAAAACTTATAGCAACCAGTTGGACTATATTGGCTTCTGTGTGTTATTTACAACTTGGTTGTAATTTGAAAAATACTTAAATATATATATTTGTATGTTTAAAGCCCTTATTATCGCAAAAAAGACTTTGAGGTAATTTTGTAATTCTTCGGGTTGAGGGCGCTAATTGTGTAAGATTTGATAGTTTGTTATTACTAGTACTTAGCAAAATGTTATCTACTCCAAAAAGTTTAAAACTGGGGTTCTACAGGAACCCCTACAATCGCGTATCATTTGTAAGAAATGGAAGAAATAATGAAAACATCCCAGATGGAGAACCTTTACAAGGTATATATTTGTAGTTGTTAATTTTTAATTTAATAGTTTATGCCACTAAGTATTATTGCTAATTATCACTGACAATTCCTTCATTTATGTAGCTCAACAAATAATTTTTTAACTTTCAGATGTAAAAGAGAAGCAGCAAAATGGAAAAATTCCTGGAGATATTGCATTGGATTATATTAACTATGGTTCGGATGATGAAATGGTGAGAAAAAACAAATTTTAATTTTACTTTTTTTAACAACTTGAAAATAAATTTTTTGTCCCGCAGGAAACTTCATTTATGAAAAATTTTATATTTGTTTAAGTCTGTTAATTGTAATATTTACTTGTATTTATACAACTAACAATGATATTTTATTTCCTTAACACTTAACATACCTGTACCGGTCATATTGACTGTTTTTAAATTTTTGTAAAACTTACACACTTTTAAACGTTATAATACCATTATCAAATTATATGACAATTCTTAGAATATACATATAACATTTTCTTCATTATTTACTTCTAGCTATTTTTTCTATTTTCCAAAAAAAAATAGAATTGTTATATGGCCTAGCTACCGCAGTCTGTTAATATGACCATTGGAAAAAATAATCCCTTCATTATTCGGTAAAAAATAATCCTTTCAGTCAGTTTCTATTAAAAAGAGTAGACAACAAAAGTATTGATTACAGTCTCAAGTCAAGTAGGGCACTTCTAAAGAGTTTCTTTTGCAATTTTTTTTTTTTTTTTTTTTTACGATTGTTTATTTGAAGGAGATAAGGTAAAGTACCAAAACTTGGATGTAATTTTTTTATTCCTTACACATTTACTCTAAAAATGTCAAAGCATTTGAAAATTACAAATTACCTTAGAAATTTAACGAACATAGAAGAAGAGTTTTCAGAGTATGATGAACAAGAAATTTCTGGAATTGAAAAAACATGGAAACAAGATAAAGAGCTATTTACAAGTGATTTGGAATCAGAAAGCGATAGAGAATTGTTCCAACAATTTTAACGAAAAAAACTACTGTTGTTGAATCAATTTATGGAAGCAATAGAGAGTTGACAAAGTTAGCCACAGAAAGAAAAGATAATATGGCAAAATTTTCAAGCAAATTGTATAAATCAAATACATTACTCCTACAGTGTATAAAAGTAAGCCGGAAAAAAAAAGTGCTTGTCCTTAGTTCCAAACATAACTCAATATAAATAGAAAAAATCAACAAACGTATACCAGAAACTATTAGATTTTATTATAGTACAAAATTTGGTGTAGACGTGGCAGACCAAATGGCAAGGAAATACAGCGTTAAGTCGCAAAGTTGTAGGTGGCCGCTTCAGGTATTTTTCAACATTTTGGGCCTAGCTGGAATAAATACCTAGATTTTATATATAGAAACAATGGGTGAAAACATTCGGTTGGAGTATACATTTTGGTAAAATCACTGAGTTTTGGATCTTTCGTATTATACTATTGATCTATTTTTGAAAATATTTCCGGTAAAAAAAACGGAAGATAAAATATTAACTTAAATATTTTATGTACCGTATAAATGTTTTTTTATTTTAAAAATGGTAACAGCAAGATGTGGAATGAAGATTAAAATATTCCCATGTGAGCTGTGATTATATTGGAAATGGAAAGATCTTAAAGGAAAGATACTACTCAAATAGTGGAATCACTAGATGCATTATCCGGTGCGTAGGTTTTTTTTTTTTAAATCACTGATGACACGCACAACCCCTGTTACCGTTCTTGAGTTTAAAAAAATTAAGTACTTGTGCTACAGTGAGTATCAATTTGTGATTTCCTCTCACATCCAATATTTTTATCACTAGATATAATCCCTATTGAGTTCAAGATATTTTTCAATCCATCCCGCAATTTTTTAAGACACTTCCTCCAATTTTTAGAAGCTAGTTTGATACTGACAGACCTCTGAGAATTAAGAAACAAAATGTAAACATCTAGGAACTGCTAAACCCTCAGTTCTTGGGGAAATTGGAGGTTTGTGTTTGTTTACATCTCCTAAGTTCCCTTTTTTTCTTTCTATGATATTCACATTTATTTTCCACTATTGTTTTGATGTGTATTTAAGAAATTAAAATTTTTAATATTTTTTTCTTCAAAATATCCAATGATGCAATTTCATGCAATAAAACTTCAAAACGTGCAATTTCGTGCAGTAAACCCAAAAACGTGCAATTTCGTGCAGTAAACCCAAAAACGTGCAATTTCGTGTTGTATAAAACTTCATTTAAACATCCCATTAGGCTTGATTTGGATAAGTAACTTGAGTTCGCTTTATTCTGACTTACCAATAAAAAGATGCAATTGCACGGGAATCCGAGCTCTACTTTTGAGTATCATAACTAATCTACCCTGAATGAGTTGTTCAACATTTTTCAAGGGGTATGCTATGAAATAAATTTCAATCTGCTCTAGCAGGAATAATAGTTAAAAGAACTTTTTTTTTTATATGTAATAACTTTTATCAAAACCGGTCATATCGTTTTATTATAGGTTCTCTAATTAACTATACTGCTAACTAATTAGGAACAATTTACTAGTAACTATTTTACTATCAGCGAGAAAATGATTAATATTTCGGAATATCAAAGTTATTATTAGGAGTTATTTTTACTCATGAGTATAGTAAAAATAACTCGAGTGTAGTAATATGAATGGAAAAAAAAGTTTCTGTTCAAAATATTAGAAATGAATTTTGCCGTTCTTATCAATGGGCCATAGAAATCGATAAAACAAAATGAAGTTACGTTAAACTAATTTATTTTACAATTGCATATTTTATAAATATGTTACTAATAATACTTTAATAATAAAATTTATCTATTACATCCTGATTTTCTTACAAGGTATTAACATTTATGAAGGATATCCACCTAAGAGGTAGGAATTGTTTATATTTGCGTCACAAATGACACTGCGATCTAGACTTGTAGATGTAGGGGTGAACGTCGCCACTATTGTACCTTCCATTTTCCCACCACGCCTGGCAGACGGATATTCCATATAAGTAAAACTAGACATCTGACTGTGAGGCTTATTTTCCGGTATTCGCACTTTCATTGCCTCATGTACCGATATCCAATTTTAAAATTATGTATCAATTTTAATTTATCCCGTGTCTCATTAATTATATTATAAAGAATTATTTTTATTGTCAGCATTTATCATTCTTTAGTTCACTGGTAACCTAGGTAATTATTTGATTAGTATTTCCATGATATAGAATGTATTACTTTTGGCTACCTACATTTTGAGTACAGAGACTTACTCGTTATTGTTTTTTGTTTTTTTTTACTATTCTGAAATGTATTGTATACTCATTAGAAATTCTTTGAAATAAATAGCTTGATATGGAAGTAATATGAACTATTAATTTTTCTGATTTATTTTTTCAATATGTATTCGTTTCTTATTCTGGCAATATTTTTTTTATACTTATTGTAATTTAAAAAAAAAAAATACCATCAAATGAAGATGGATTCTGTAGACACTAATTTATATGTAGACTCTGAAGACTCATATTTACCATGTATAATAAATGGATTCTGTCGTCTTCAGAACACAAAACTACATGATACAGGTCATTACTTAATGATCTTCACACTTAAAATGAGTTGATCGTAACCTTAAAACAGAGCGGTCTGCCTCTTAGGCAGATGTTTTCCAGAACACACTTTGGAAGATGTTCCATTCTGAGTGTTAATTATGAATTTGAAGGTTGTTTATAAAAAAAAATACTTTTTAAATATGTCCAAGTATGGTTAAATAATTATTACTGAAAAAATTAGTACAAATTAAATATTGACTGGGGTAAGTAAAGTTACATCTTTTTGACCTAAAAAAAAAATAATCAAGGGACAGAAGCACCTGCTAGCAATCTGTAGTTTTAGTTTTAGTTTTCTTGAGTATGAGATAATGTTGTAACTGCCATATTGTTTTTTTCTTATTCCACTTATCTTTTATGCTCTCTCTCTCTCTCTTGGCCCTCGACTTACAAAAAAAAAGATAACGGATTGTTTTTTTTTTTTTTTTCTTCTATGCTATATTCATTAATGTTGAATAGATAATTTTCTACTTCTTATTGATTACTTAAGGAAAATTACATTTCCTCTTTCCAATGTTTCCAACTTGTTTAGGTATGTTTCCTTATATAGTATCTTATCGGAAACTTCAACCTTCGTACATAAAGTTATCATTCATTGGATTGTTACCAATTGGCAGGGTCTCTACTCATCCTTGACATATATTTCATGTTAGGCATATTTATGACATTACCTTGAAGGTTTAGCATATTTATATAGCTATTATAGTAGGAATAAAAACGTGCTACGTGAATTTATAATTAAAATAAATGTTTGATTAATTATCTGATTAGTTTTTTTTTAAATTGCAATAATATTTTCTTTAAAGCTTATAAAAAGATAATATTTTTTTTTCAAGCAATTATGAGTTGATGTCATGGTTATAATGACAATGAAGGCTTAGGCTATTATTTTTTTTTATTTATATATTATTTCTATATTTAAAAAAAATAAATTGTAGGTAATATTTTCTAAACTTTTTCGAATGAATTTTTCATTGATTAATTCAGAACATTTAACTTTCCCATCTCATACCTTTGTTTTAACTTATTTCCTTGAAGTTAATTTTAAACTAAATTTTCGTATTTCATACCTCATTTATTAATCTGGTTTGATTATATATGTTAATAGATACATAAAAAAATTATTTTTTTACAGGAAGTTCAAGGATTTGTTCGAGATAGGCTAAGGACTGTGCTTTCTTGGATTTTCATATTTTTGACACTCGGAGGCCTGAGACTTGTCTTCCATTGGTGGCCGCATTGGATGCTGTACGCCACCCATCGCAAGTCCTCTTTAGAAGTAGCAGAGAAAGCTCTAGTCATAGTAAGATATATTTTGAATTATATATATTAATAGTTTCATAATCATTATTTTGGATGGCTTTTGATGAGTCGATTTATCTTAAAATGAGTTGACATCACTAATCGTTAATTCAGAATCTTATCATTGAAAAAGGTTTGTCTAGCAGTACATATATACATTGGTTCTTCCAAGTTTGACTATGCTATGGGCTTATTCAGGGCTAATACAAGAATGAGAGTGGAGAAGGGGATCAGTATCTTATATTTTTATCCGTTGGGGGTCTTTGTTCCCATTGGCCTGTGTCAGAGGAGGCATGGTCTGGTGGAGGGGGTAAGGTAGAGGGGACATCGTCAGCTCTCTGAGATATGTAGTGTTGTTTAGTGCAGGGTACCAGTTTTGGCTAAGTCGGTTTCCACCTTCTTTGTTTATATTGTTTTGTTGTTTTATAATTTCTACAGCCAACCTGTGGTGGCAGTTGTCAATCCTAGCTATCGCTTTGGTGTCTTCGAAGGCTATAGTGTGTTGTTTATTGTGACGGTGTTGTATTATGGCTGATTTGTCTGTCTGCATTCACTTAATTGCAGGGAATATGTTCTTTCAGTCCTGTGGCGATGTTCCTTCCTGTCTGGTCTATACATTGCTTACCGCATGAGCAAGGGATTCTGTAAAGTCCAGGTTTGTTGAGTCCAAGATTGTCCTTTAGATTGGGTAGAATCTGTTCAATTTTCCTGTCTATAGTGAAAATTGATTTGATGTTGTTTTTTGTGAGTGTTCTGGCTATTTTTTCCGACATGCCTTTTATGAAGGGGATGATAGCTATGGGCTTCTTTTCTGTTTCATTTTCGTCCGAGTGGTGGTTGTCAGTTTTTGATTTTCATTTAAAGATTCGTAAGTTAAGGTTTTGTCTGAATATCCGTTCTTTTTGAGGACTGTTGGGAGTTTTCTTTTTTCTCTTAGGATTTTTGTGGGTTCGGTGATGGTCAACACTCTGTATATGAGTGTAGCAACGATCCCTCTCTGCTGTGATGGATAGATGGTGGTGAGAATCTGCATGTAAATATCTGTCGGTGTGGGTCGTTTTCTATAAACTGAATGCCCTGGTGAAAGGTCTTCCTTCTTTATTACTAGTACGTCCAGTCAAGGTTACTTGTTGTCCTCCTCAGTCTCCATTGTGAACTGTATGTGTGTATATGGTTGATATGTTTAAGAAACTATCTAAGCAATTTTTCGCTGTGATCCCGTACTATGAAGGAGTCGTCTACGTAGCGATACCAAACTGCTGGTTTGAACTAGGCTCTTCTTAAGGAATTAATTTTCCATGTATAGTTCTCCTAAGAAGGACATAGTGGGTTTCCCATGCTGTCATAGCAGATCTATACTTGGAAAATTATATACATATAATAATAAAATTTTATAAAATATGTAGTAATAAACTGTTATTATTACTTACTATTTTTTTTTTTTTTTCCAGGAAAGGTATCAGCAAAAGCATAAATGTTATTACGTCAAGAATATCAAAATAATCACTTCTGAAGAAGTAAGGTAAGTTCAATTGCAACTTGGTATATCCAGTTGAATGAAAAATATTTTACTTATTCTGTTAAATTGTTCATAGTAGACAGTAGCACCCTAAAAAAACAGCCTAGTATAATTATTTTGGGTACTTCTTGCATTTATATTTAAACCTTTATAAATAAAATAAAAACTTGATCAAACACAATAAACAAGTCAAAACATTGATAAAAACACATAAATAAAATAACAGATCTATACTGCCATATAACCTATGTATGATAAAATGGTTAGTCTCAGTTTACAACTTACTAAATTAATGTTAATATAACTTATTAACATTTTATTAGTTCTTGGTTACAAGAAGAAAAAAATAGAAGATTGTAGTTTTAAAATATGGATAGCCCAAGTTCAAAATCTGGCTAAGTACATTAAAGTTTACATCTTATTCTATAACATAGTTAAAACATTCTTGGCATAGAGAAATATTAGTTTAAAGCATATATAGTAAGTTTTTTTAATAAAAATTTGCTTCCTGTTTAATAAGAAGCTTTATTTGAAGATAAAAGTGGTAAAATTGGTTCTGTCATATATTTTCGAATTGGGGAATAAATATTTTAGGGTGGCGGCCTTGAATGTTTATTAAATCAATATGTCAAATCTTGAATGTTTATTAAAACCGTAATTTTTGACTCACCGTAGTGACTTCCAAGGCTAAATGAGCTACACTCGTGGCCTGAAAAACCGGCACACCTAGATTTTTATTTCCTTTAAAACCTCATCCAGGTACTCTTTCACGACATGTGCTGGCCGGGCATTATCTTGCATGAGGGGAAATTATTGCCAATGAAAGGCTCAAAAGGCATCATGTATTCTTTTAGAACCTCCATGATATACGAGGTTGCATTGAGGGATGGTCTGTTGAACAGGTGGAAGTCTATCCTCGCCTGTGATGTGATGCCTCCCCACTCCATAACAGACCTACCTTCGAAATTCACCATTTCAGCGATGTTGCACTGGCTATACCTGTCTCCCTTCTTTTCCATACTCTTACTCGGCCATCCTGAGCATACAGGTTAAACCTTGACTCGTCGCTGAACAGAGCGGAGGCCCAATCAGGCTCAGTCTGGTTAGCATGTTCTTGGCAAAATTGAAGACGTTCATTTCGGTGAGCTGCCGTCAACTGAAGACCTGTTGCTGGGGCCCTGGAGTGCAAGTTCACTTCGGCGAGCCTTCGCCTTATTGTTCATACATTTAAGTTCAGCGTTTGTGTGTGATTTCTTAACGTTTGCATCATGATGAAACGGTCATCTGCTGGCTCAGTCGTAATGGGGTGTCCTGATCCTGGCCTCATATGGAGTCCCGTCTCCTGGTACCTCTGAACCACCCTTCGAACTGTTATTTCCGGTAAGCCTAACGTCCTGGCCATGTAATGTTGATTTCTACCTTCTTCCACCAACGCAATTATTCTTGCAATTGTCATAGCTTCTAAAACCATTTTATTAAAAGAAAAAGATTTATTAACAACCAAAAAACAAAAAAAAATGAAAGAAGATTATAAAGAAAAGCACTTTAAGGAGGAAAACGTATAACATTAAAGTCGCATATATGTACTGATGCAGTATTGCTTACGAATTCTTATCCGTTGATTGTTCACTATGAAGGATTATTGACATAATATTGAAGGACATGAGCTTATTTTAGATAAGAAATGAAAAATAGATGGTAGGACGCTTTATACCTATGTCAAGATACATTTGTTACTAAAAAGGAAGGTGCGCTGGATTTTTTGGCCGCGGATGTATTTTCTATAACTATGCAGAACACTCTGAAATTTTCTTACAATATGTGTTCTAATTGCACAAGTATAATTTAGAAGTGTTTTAAGTTAAGTTTATTCGTAAAATCTATTTAATGGAAACTTAATATTAAGTCACTTCTCATATTTAATTATTAACGAATAATTAATTTATACTTTATTTTCTTTCAGAAATGTTTACAAGAAGGATGATAAAAATAATTGGGATCAATATAATCTTATGGACTTGGAAAATTGGGAGTCGGCGAAGCTATCTGTTCATCTTTATGGAGGAATTTTCCGAGGTATGGAAATGGTTATCTTTTAATAGGATTTTTTTTTTAATTTAAAGAGTTGAAATGTTCCTTTATTTGTGTTATGTACCATTATGTTTATTTAGCAGTTATTTTTTACTTAAATAGACTTAGAGCATAATTTATTTTTATTTTGATTCAATGTATCTTGATTTACAATAGAACTAGAGTTTTATTTAGCCTAGTTATTTTCTATTTACTATCTATCTACTAGATCAATGGGTCCCCCCTTCTAATGTCTACAGGTTGAATTTTTATTTATACATTTTTTATGTATTATGATATAGAAAATATCGATGTACTAACTAAAACTGTACTAATTTCAGATATGGAGAATATTAGAATGTTCAATTGTAAAAAGATGACATATATTTGGGATCCTGATCGAAGTGTATTCTACAAACTGAGAGGTTTGGATTATAACGTTTCTTCATCTGTACTCCACCAGCAAAAAGGTCTAAGCATATCTCAACAGTATTTCAGGTAGGGTTTATTTCCTTAACATTTTTATGGTTGAAATATTTTTATACTTAAGAGTATATGTAGGGGCTTTTTTTTCTAAAAAACGTGGACATTATTAGGTATAATAATTATTGGAACAAGCAAGAAGAAGAATAGAAATCCACCTACCAAATTTCGTCCAAAAGGAAATGGATCTCGTCTGGTTCGAGTGTTCTCTTCTTCACTGCTATGTGAATACCTGCAAATTCTGTGTTTTCTTGAACCGCCTTTCTGACCATTAATTGTGATAATAAAGTTTGATGACTGACAACTTCGAAAGTTCAAACCACTAGAGAAAACCAAGTGAAATTAAAAATAAAATAAAAATGTAAACGTGACAGAAGACACTTGCTCTGAACATAGGTGTTAAGAAATCGGAAGCTAGCAGCACAACAGGGCTTATTAAAAATTGCGAGGCTGGCTAGAACAGAAGCCACATAGCGATGGTCACGTGGTTTAATAATTTTAGCCAACCCTGGGCATTGTAAAGTGCATCTCTTGCGGAAGCATTAATAAAATGAGAGTTAACTCTGATAATCATAGATTAAGCCAAGAGATCTAAATAATCAAGTTTAAATAATAACAGAGGAATCGAATTAAAGGAATAAACAGATTAGCAAGTCTTTCCATTTTTAATGAAAATAAACAATTCTTAGAAAACAAAAAAGAAGAAACTTTTAATTGCTTTAACAGTATATAACAACATATTAATGAAATAATAGTCCTTAGAATTTGGTGTCCTGTCCGTTAGTTTAGTATTAACTACTGTATATTTAAGGAATATGGCGTAAGATATTTGGTCCTAAACAAATATTGAATTTTCTTACATTTATTCCTTTTTTTTTTCTTTTCCTCAAATTAATCTGCAGGTTACCTATTTATTGTAAGAGTTAGCTCCCTAAGGTCAAACCGAAAATATTTTAGTAAATAAATTATTAATGAATAATGTAAGTAAATTATTATCTGAAATTTCTTTGCATTTATTGCATTATCATTTTTTCCTCAACAGGTTTGTTATCTTTGTACAACATAATTATATTTGTTATCCGAGTATAACAATATAATTATATATTAACATAAGCAATTAATATAAATATAATTAATGCTCTTAACAGAGCACAGGAAAAATGACTCTTGGCGGTAGAAATGGATTTTTGGAGGAGGTCGGCCAGGATTTCAAGGATAAACCATATATAAAACAGCCAGATCAGAGAAAAAATGAATCTTAAAGGAATTATACTTGAAGCAATAGAAAAAAGAATACTGAAATGGTATGGCCACGTGAAAAGAATGGGTTCAAATAGAATACCAAGAATGATATTTGAATCGGAGGCAGAAGGAAGAAGAAAAAAGGGAAGACCACGTATGCAGTGGATAAATAAAGGAAAGTATGGCCGGTCATGGATTGGGGGAAGAGGAAACGAAAGACAGGAAGGTGTGGAAGAAGAGTTTGGTTGAGAGGAACTTCAAGCATAAAGAAATCCTTAATAAAAAAAAAAAAAAATCACCTTAAAATAAATAAAACTTGAAAATAATTTGGATTCCTTTCAAACAAGATAATTATGTTAATTCCTATCATTTTATTTTCAGGCGAGCAGTTTATGGGATGAATGAAATAATCGTGCCTATGAGAAGTGTTATGGCACTGTTGTTTTTGGAAGTGTTAAATCCATTCTACATCTTTCAAATATTTTCGTTCACCCTGTGGATCGTCGATAATTATGTTTACTATGCACTGTGCATTCTCGCAATGTCCTGTTGCAGCATTGTGATAGCAGTTATACAGACCAGGAAGGTAAGATGTCGATTGAATTATCTTTTCTTTAAAAAAGTCTATTTGAGCAGGTATAAATTGTATTTGAATTTCAGACAAAGAAGGGTTGCCTTTTTTCGGATTTGATTGTGTTGAGTAGAATTCAGTTCTTGTATGTTTCAAGAATGTCAAAAAAGAAGTCTTCTGTCAGTAAATGTTCAAATTTTGGATTTCATGGTGTTAAATAAATTAAATGGACCTTATGGAATGTCAGTAAGTAAGAAAGGTATTTAAAGTAAAAAAAGTATAAGAAGATTTTGCGTTCTAGTCTTTGCGGGCTAATATCATTTATATTTTGCAACAGTCATGAATAAAATTTAAATTTAAAAGCTTTTTATTTATTTCTATATTCCATTTTCCTCTACCAATTATACCTGCAATAACTTAGAATACAGATTGTTCACATTATTTTTGTTAATACATATGGTTTCCTTTTAAATTTATCATTTCTAATTAATTATTAAGTTTTTCTCTTTTGCGTGGTTTATGGACATCTGTCAGGTTAATTACCCTTGAACTTTAAGTTTTATGTTAATCTTTTGAATTAACTTTAAAATTGGTTTTTATTGTTATTAAATGAAAAAAATTATATATCTTTTATTTTTTTAAGAGTTCTTATATTGGTTCCTTTGCCTGTTGATTTTTGTTATGTTGAGGTATAGATCATAGAGTGTGAAAACGATGAATATGTGAATTATGGGAATTGAGTTGGTTGCCCATCCTCATGACCTCACATTCCTTTCTTTGATGATCGGCACTTTTTTTTTCCACCCCAAAAAAATTTATTTATTTTTTAAATTTAACTATGAGTGCATGATTTAGATGAAATGAGAATATGCTCTGTTAGATTAAAAAATAATAGTAAAAACAAAAGGTGAATTACAAAGATTTATCCAGTAACACTAATAAAAATAAAAGTGGGAATTGAGTTATTTAAACTTTTTAATAAAAACTTTGGTATTATATTGAATGAAAAATTATTCCATTTCAGTACGTTCTTAACAGACCATGTTTTATTGTTTTTGTTACTGATATTTACATTATACTTAAATTTGATAAAACATTGCTATATTTTTGATGCTACAGTTCTGCAAGAACCTGAGTTTCTCTTATTACTTGCCTCTACTCATTCCCATCCCTGGCAATCATCTACCTTTATCTTAGAATATCCTCCACCTAGCCCAACCATCTCAAATTAGGTTTCCTCTACCCCGAAGATCCTTGAGTAGCTGTTTTGCGGATCGAGTCCCTTACCATAAATGTTGCTTGATCCAACCATCTTATTCCTGCTCACAATTTACATAATATCATACAAGAATCCAAATGTTACATATATCTGGATTAGGTCCTCATTGTATGCCCTGCCCATGTTTTATCACCTGCAAGTAGCTTCTTTGCTGTGATGGATATTATCTAGGTTTTAGAACCATTGGTAACAATAGATATTATCTGATCTTATAAGAAATGGATCTATAATTTAATAATTTTTAAATACCGAAACTGCCTCAAAATCAAGTTGTCATCCTTGCTTTTCATTGCTTCACTATACTTTTTTATTATCTCGCCCAAATTACCTAAAAGTTTCGCTTTCAAATTTTGGATTCTTTTTATGACATGTTCATCTGTTCCGCTCGGTTTTCTTGATGTTAGATTTTAAACAATGTTCTGTTAATTGATTTTCAGTCAATTCGAACAAATATAGTTTATTTAAAACATTCTAGGGCACTTTTCCACTATTCCTATTATGCTTTGGCTTTCTTTATTAGTCTGTTGATGCTTCCTTGGTTTTGAAAGTTTAAGGATCCTTCTTTTATCATTATAGTACCATTCAGGTTTGGATTTGAAGCTAAAAATAACTTCTCTCCAGCTTCGTGCAACTTGAACATCACTTACTCTCCGGACTTCAGAGCAATGCTGCTCTTCACTTTTCGAAACTTGTCATGGAAAAATAGCTAGAAAATTTAATTTCATCTTAAACATAAACAATAAAGCATTAAACATAAAAAAAAGCATAAACAATATTCACCTGACTGATATACTGATTGATACAATGGTTGGAGGGCAGGCGAGAATTATAATGTTTTTAATATGATTTATCACGATGTTTTTTAGGAATTTTTTTCTTTATGAAGTCGAATTTCATACTTTGATTTTAAGGAGTTTAATGTGTTTGAACCATTATTAATAACTTTTTTACATACGTATTATATTATATTTAATTTATTTATCATATTCTTTTAGTTTTTGTAATATTAGAAATTATTTTACTCATAAGGAATTCTTATTTTTTATTGAGAATAATTGAGTAAATTGTTAAATACCTCTCATTGATTTTGAATAATACATTTAATTTTGACCCTGATGACATAGAAATATTTCATATTTTCATTCTCCTATTTTTTTTATTTAATTTTTTTTTTTTTTATTTTTTTTTTTTGTCCATCGATTTTCACTTTCTGAAAATTATATTTCTTCAGGATTTTCTATAAGTTTCCCAAACAAACTATTATGTCCTTCAAAATTTGGTTTGATTTTTATTAATATTGAATACCTTTTTTTATTCTGTTCTCTTTTCTAGAATCAAAACAATCTTTGGAGTAGAGTTCATTCAAGAGACGTTGCAAGCGTGCTGAGGGGTGGGGAAGTTGCGGTGGTGTCAACCGAGCAGCTTGTACCTGGTGACGTACTGGTCCTGCCGCCCCACGGTTGCATTATGCACTGTGATGCTGTTCTTCTGGCCGGTAATTGCATCGTAAACGAAAGCATGCTAACAGGTGAGGTTTTAGTTTCTTAAAACTAATTGTATTAGGAACAATCTAATCAATGGATATTGTTTTTTTTTCAAACATGTGACTTGTCAGGTCTACAAATGAATTTTTGTATTTTCTTCAAAATTATAGATTGTAAGAAATTCGAGCAACTTATAAAATTAAAAAGAATCGCTAGAAATTGAATAATTTCAAATTAGTTGAATCATTCATTTGTACCTTTTAAATTATTTCTTGTATTAAAGTTACATGGTTGGAAATCTTTTGTGCGCATAATAAATTTGGTGTATGTTGAAATTCAGTCAATTTTCATTTTTTAAATAATTGATTTATAATTTTTAAATAATTTTAATAGAAGAGAAAATGATTGGTCCGTGGTTCAATCTATTATCTTCCATTAAAATTATTTAATGAATTTGATATTTTGTTTTCAAAGTAAGAGTCTAGAGTGCCTCCATATGAACTCTGTACTCTTGGAAATATTTTAATTCTGAGTAAATATAGCGCTAGGAATTTCGCTAGCAGGTCGTTTCTTTCACTTGGTATTTTGGAGATGTCTTACTAAGGGCAATCCCAAATGGTATTCTGGTTTTGTTTTTAACTTAAAAGTTTACTCATTTCTTGAAAACCTTGTCATACTGCAGGAAAAAAAAATTCTTTATGAGAACTAAACTAAGCTTTTCAGAAAGCATGATGAAATAATGTGCATTTATAATTTTAATTTAAATTTAGATGCTTCTGATATGTTGATTGAGTGTTTATCTCCTACTACAACTTTTTTTATATGAGATTCCTCTGTTAAAAAAAAATATCATGTTATTGTGCTATGCCTTCTTAAAACTTTTGGTTTATTTGGATTTCAGGTGAGAGTGTCCCAGTGACTAAAACTCCTATGCCTAATTCTCCTACTCTGCTTTACAATGAAAAGGAGCATGCACGCCACACATTGTTCTGTGGAACTCAAGTTATTCAGACACGTTATTATGGACATGAGCGAGTGTATGCTGTTGTCATTAGAACGAGCTTTTCTACTGCAAAAGGGAACCTGGTGCGATCGATCCTATACCCTCCTCCTGTAGATTTCAAGTTCGAAAGGGATTCCTACAAGTTTGTTCAGATATTAGCTGCCTTCGCTGCCATAGGAGTTCTATATACTGTAATCAGCAAGGTAAGTCTTGTATAAACCTTATCCGTTCGTGTTTGAAATAATTTGTGTGGCATAAGCAGTAATTTGTGTAATTATAAGCAAAGAAGACGGAACTTTATTCTTATTATTTCAAATTAATCTGATGATGTTTAATTTAAATCATTATCTATTGAACTAGATAAAAATAGGCTTTATCTCTAAAAAAAAAATCTGGTGTGATGAGTGTAACACACAACTTTCACTTAATACCTCCAATCTAATTGGAGTAGAAACCAACATGTATTGATAATAGTGTAAACGCCATTTAGAAAATTCACAGAAAATAGCTTTATCCACATTTATTTACTTATTTCTATTTGTTGTTCTCCATAAGGTATAAAATTATTATAATTATTGCAAACCTCGAAAGTTTTCAGTAATTTTTGAGGTTATTATTTATTTCTTCTTTTATGGGGGAAAAATCTTAATTTCATCAATATTCATGTTTTTTTTTAAATCATTTTTTATATCATAAAATAAACACCTCACGACGGTCTCAATATCCAATATATTTATAAATAACAGGAGCTTTCGGTGCTCATAGCACCATATTCATCCTTTTCTCGTTCCCTTAAGGGAGAGTTTATGTATAACTGTATGTTACATCAGTTGAGTCATCATCAGTTTAAATACTCGTCGTGGGGAGAGACATGTACTCAACATAGCTGCCACTTGTTCTCTCTAGAGGCAGCTATGCCGAGTACATGTCTCTCCCCACGACGAGTATTTAAACTGATGATGACTCAACTGATGTAACATACAGTTATACATAGACTCTCCCTTAAGGGAACGAGAAAAGGATGAATATGGTGCTATGAGCACCGAAAGCTCCTGTTATTTATAAATATATTGGATATTGAGACCGTCATGAGGTGTTTATTTTATAATATTTAGAATTGAACGGTCTATGATCACATTATGAGTAAATCATTTTTTGTAAATATATCGTGAATGGGAATTGATAGAAGGCATAATTACGGTTCGTAAAAAGTAAAACTTCAAATTTCAGTCTGTAATGCCTTTCCAGAAATGGACAGAAGTCATCGCCGATGCTTTTCTACGCCTATACTAATTAAAGAAATAATATAGTTCTTATTTTTATCTTTGACAATGTGACAATACATACCTAATACATCATTGCATATAATTTTATATCTCTATTTAGTTGTGCAACCTTTGCAAACTTTATTTGGATAACATGGAAACCAACGATTTCCATTAAATAGGTATGTTCCAACAAGTACTTAAAACACGTTGACAACCCTTTTGCAATGGGCTGTTAGTAAAGTACTGTGCAAATGAAAGAGTTGTCAACATGTTTTAAGTTTTCTTATAATTAAAATGTATTTATACCAACTTTTTCGAGCAAATTATATTTTACGACTTTATAAACTAAATATATTCTTTCTTAAATTCTCAGCTTTCCAACCATAAATTATCCATATATAATACTGCACTCATTAACAGAAATTAAATTTTTTTTCTTATAGAGACACTTTTCTTTATTTCTCCTGGATATCGTTATAAAATTCTTCATATTTAGCCATTTCTTATTACTAGGCATAATGAGAGTCAGATAATATCTCCATATAAACAAAATCAAAGGTACTTTATTGGAAAAAATATTTCCTTTGCCATCAGAACGCCAAAAAATGTTTTAAGCCCGATCAGAACATTTTTATGATGATAAAACCTAATTGATATATATTAAAGAATTCTTGATTTGCATTAAAAATGACAAGTTAATTCAGAATCGTTTGAGCAGTTTTTTAAAAAATCACAACCAAAAACCCCTAAAATTGTGAAGAAATTAATAAAATAAAGGACCCCCTCCGTTCACTCAATTTCGGCAAAAGTATTGCTGTCACATCATGGGCAAATACCTACCTCAAATACCAAAATTCAGTTTTGTGTGATTTATCTTTTTTGAACTAATCTGCTCACACATGCACAAAGACCATTTTGCTGGTCTTGGTTATTTGGACTCAGGGGACCCTAAAATGTGAATTTCTGTAAAAAACTGGAAGTCAAAATTTTATCTCGACCGCAATACTTCCCATTACTATATATTTCATAAATAAGTAAATGAAAGTATAAAAAAATTGTTGACTAATTTAAATGGTATTGTTTTTTTCTCTAAAATAAATAGTACCTAGCTCTTGGAAAATTAAAACAAATGAATGGAAATTATGTATGATCATGGTTAATGTATAACATATCCAAAATGAAAATAGAATAAATGTGACCTTCCTGTCTTCACATCTTTTTTTGATTGAATTATATTATTTAACTATCAGAAGTTTACCATTATGTTAAATCTACTTACCTTAATATTATTTTAGGTGTTGAGGGGCAATGAGTGGTCCGAGGTTACTCTGGAGGCATTGGATCTAATTACCATTGTAGTCCCTCCAGCTCTGCCGGCTGCGATGACCGTTGGTCGTATGTACGCTCAAAAGCGACTGGAAAATGCTAATATTTTCTGCATAAGCCCCCGAACTATAAATGTTTCTGGATCTATCAATTGTGTCTGCTTTGACAAAGTAATTATTTATTCATTTCATCTTGTTTAGTTACCATAATTCAGTCTTATTTCTATTAGAATCATTACTAACACCTTTTTAATGATCAGCCATTACATCTATCAAAAATTTTAAGAAAAATACAAAAATAAACTTTCAAATCCATAAAAAAAAAAAAGTCGAACCTCTTTACATCCCATATGATCAAGATTCCCTCAAAAAAAAATTTTTTCATGCTTGTCATACTAAATGCAATTAAATGTTTTAATTTTAAGTATTTAACATATTTTTTCAGGGTATTAAATTTCAATACCTCATTATTGAATTTATCAAACTCTAAGGAACTAAAACTTATTTTTAATATCCCCAAGAACCTTCAAATATTTGAATTATTGATCGAGACTATTTTATATTTTTATTTTGTTGTGTTTTTCCCAACCTTTCATTTTTATTCTTACTTATTGTTGTAAGTACAATTACGAAGGGGTGCGATTACCGCCCGTGGTTCAATCGTTTCTCTTCCATTAAATTTTTTTTTTAATATTTTAAAAATTATAAATTAATTATTAAAAAATGAAAAATGACTAAATTTCAACATATATTATACATTTTTAAAATGTCAGGTCCTCAAGAAAGATTCTTTAAGCTTTTTTCATTAATGGTGCTTCTTTAGCATTCGAATATTATATTAGAAGTATTATTTATTAATATTGTAACTAAGGCATTAATTAGCTCTGAAGCTGTTATTGAGTTAATTATTTGTTTACAGACTGGAACGTTGACAGAAGATGGACTTGATATGTGGGGAGTAGTTCCTGTATCAGATTCTAAATTTCAATTGCCCGTTAAAAATATTCGTAACCTTCCTTGCGATGAACATTTTCTCAGAGCAATGGTCACTTGTCACGGAATTACAATGATTGATGGCAGTCTAGCTGGTGATCCATTAGATATTAAGGTTTGTTATCTTAATGATGGAAATTATTTTTTCTTATTAGGGTAATTCCACAATAATTCAACACAGGCTTGAACCTCACCATTTCAGATTTTCTTGAAATTTGGTATATGTGTACTACTTGTATCTATTAGAAAAATTGTGAAATATTACTGAGATATGTCTACCCGTTTTTGAATTATTGGTTTCAAAAGCCCTCAAAAATAGGTCCAGACACAGAAAAAATCATGATTAAAAATAGCTGTAGATGTTTTCCAAATTTGACTAGGACTATGAGATTGGTGTCGTTTAACAGCGCATTCCATGCCGTTTCATATGATATACAGCAATGTTTAGGTTGGTACTAAAGATATTTTCTTAAAACCTAGTTTTAAATTTTAATTTCAATTATCTCGAAAAGGGCATCTCTTAAAATTTTTATATTTAAAAAAAAAATAGGCAGTATCATATCCATTCATACAACAAAATATAAAAGTGGGATGAAAATTTCTTCATTACTAAAAAAAATGAAAACTAGTAATAAAATTCAATAAATCTAGCTTTTTATGATTAAAAATAGATGTAGATGTTTTCTAAATTTGATTAGGACTATGGGATTGGTGTCGTTTAACAGCACATTCCATTCCGTTTCATATGATATAGAACAATGTATAGGTATAGGCAGTATGGCCTATTTTTTTAAAAATATATAAATTTTATATATAAATATATAAAAATTTAAAAATATCCCCTTTTACAGAAAATTGACATTAAATTTTTTAACTTGGTTTTAAGAAAATTTCTTTAAAACCAACCTATACATTTTTGTATATAATATGAAATGGCATGGAATGCGCTGTCAAACGACACCAATCTCATAGTCCTAGTCAAATTTGGAAAACATCTACAGCTATTCTTAATCATGATTTTTTCTGTTTCTGGACCTATTTTTGAGGGCTTTCTTTAGAGACCAATAATTCAAAAGCGGGTAGACATATCTCAGTAATATTTCACAATTGTTCTAGTAGGTACAAGTAGTACACATATACCAAATTTCAAAAAAATGTGAAATGGTGAGGTTCAAAATGATATATTTTTGTGTTGATTTGACATGGAGTTGCCCATTATTGTTTTGTTTTAACTGTTTGTATGAAATGTTTACTTTTTTCAATTAGTTTGTCTTGTTTTATACATGTATATCTTAAGTTACGTTTGAACTGTTTCAAAACTAAAAACTGTAATTTGAAGTTCATTTTATTAAATAAATTTTACATTATTATTTATTTTCCAGATGTTCGAAAGCACCGGATGGATTTTGGAAGAACCTGAAGTAAGTGATGTTACCAAATTTGATTTGATATCGCCTACAGTGGTTAAGCCTGGCAAGACTACTACTGCCGCTAATAATACCCTCACTGAGGTAAACATAGCATAGCACCATATTGGAGACAGCACATTTTTTATTAATAAAAAAGATTAACAAATATGAATTATTCCTTTTAATTATGACACTGGAGTATAGCAAAATAAAAAATTAAGGAAATGATTAAATTTTTCTGTTTTATTTCAGGATTCTTTAGAAGTCGGCATAATTAGACAGTTCCCATTTTCCTCTACTCTGCAAAGGATGAGCGTTATAACCCGGCGACTCGGAGCTGGTTCATTCACATTGTACTGCAAAGGATCTCCTGAAATGATCCAATCACTTTGTGACAATAAGACAGGTTCGTAGAAAAATCATCGAAATTCCCAATTTAGTTTTGCTTTTATCTTCAATACTAAATGGGTCATTTTCCCAGAAAGGGCGAATCTGAACTTAGAATTCTTGAAATTGAAAATGTCGAATTAACATCTGGAAAATATTTAGAGATGTTCTTTGCATAGCACTAGATGAACTCCAATGCAAGGTTATACAAGAGCAGGGTGCATTTATTATTTATAAAAAAAAAATAATCGGAAGACGGGAAAAGAAATGTGCTGAGGGTTAGTTTAAATATATTTTTTCTTGAGGTTTTTTTTTTTTTTTTTAAAAGATAGCTGACAAAAACCCTAAGCCATCTATCAGCCATTACACAAATTTTTATGACCATCCAGTTTTTTCTCTTTTACTACTTAAATACTGCTGCTTTTCGACAAAACGATAGACCACTGGAAATACGCCAACCAGTTCTATAAGTAATAAGCAGCAAACAATTTTAGATACAATTACTTTCCAATTCCGTAGAGGCAGGATAATGACATCAGAATTTGAGAGGCTATCTAGTTTTTTCTCGTTTACTACTTAAATATAGCAGATTTTTGACAAAATGATAGACCGTTTGAAACGTTTCAATGAGCTTTTGAAGTAGAAAGCAACGAAGACATTTAGATACAATTAATCTCCGAGTACACTCGAGTGGGAGAAAAACACCCGATATTGTATTGTATGACCATCCATTTTTTTCTGTTCACTTCTTAAATACAGCCATGTTTTTAAACAATGATAGACCGTCAGAAACGTATCAACTCGCTCCAAAAGATGAAAGCAATGAAAAAATTTCGATACAATTACCTTCTAAGTAGTTACGGGCAGGACAATGACACGGGTTGTATGCCGCCTCCCCCCGCAGCACCTACGTTGTTATCCTGACGGTTCCACAGTGACTGAAAACATTTGGCGGCAAAAAGAGCTGTTACCTGAGATGTAATCCTACTTTTAGCAAGAAACCGCAGTCATCTGTAAAGATTAAAACTGCCAAAACACGAAAATACTAAGTAAGCGGGGAAAACCCCAAACACTGGGGACAAGTTTTTCCCACCTCTGTGTAGTATTCTATCATTCTTAAAAATATCGCATACCTCACATTCTAATCTTGAGATCTTTTGAACAGCACCACAGTTGTAAAAAATTCAAAAATCGTCAATGGTCAATTTGTAGACGAACGTAAAGTATGGAAACTGAAGTGGCCTGACTTGGTGAGGAAGGAGATTTCCATTGGTCATATCAAAATTCAACCTTTAATTTTTAATGCTATATACGTAAAACTCTACGTAGTCGACAGGGCAAGTCACGGAGCCTAATTAGAGGTTGTTTTAATGAACAAAAATGGTGAGGGGGCTTCAGAATCCATCAGGGACAGCGATTTGCCCTTTCTGGGAAAATGACCCAAATACATTTGTCTATTTTACTTTAAAAAATTTTACCATATAATTTTTAAATTTCAGTGCCATCTGATTTTGAGACAGAATTAGAAGAGTACACGCGTGAAGGATACAGGGTTCTCGGTATAGCATATAAACAGTTCCCATCTAAATTAAGTTATGCCAAGATGCAAAGGTTGTCGAGAGAAGAAGCCGAATCAGACCTTGTGTTCCTAGGCCTCGTAGTCATGGAAAACAGGCTTAAACCTGAAACATCCGGGGTTCTCCATCTTTTGAGAGATGCCAATATTCGCACAGTAATGGTTACAGGTAATTTTTTTTTTATAATTAATATTTGGTAATTTTATTTAATACAATAAGTCTTTAAAACTGCATTATTTATAATGTTCAACAATGTTATCTAATTTGTATAAATAACTTTTGTAGGAGATAACATGCTAACAGCTTTGAGCGTTGCTAGAGACTGCGGTATAGTGCCGCACGGCCAAAGGGTTATAATGGTTCACACTGCTAACAATCAGAATTCCAATACACCGATAGTATACTTTACTCAGTCCAACACTGCGTTGTCACCAGCCGATACAGTTGTAAGTAAAATTATTATTATTATAATAACATTTTTCATCGTTATTAAATCATTCCAAGCAGAGACTTCCAAAGCCTACTATTGAGTAGTACCCCCTTTATCCAGGGTAATCGAAAACCCCAGATAATCGAATTAAATCATTTTAATGACTTAATGTGATAGAAAAGAAGATTAATTAAAAAAAAAACTGTGCTGAAAATCACTTTTATTAACAAACAACAAACAAACAAAAGTGACAAACGAACTCCTTCCGAGGACATGATGTATGTGCCGATGATGATACCAAGTTGGAAATGTCGTTTTTCTTCTTAAAAATATCACGAACAGTTCGCTCGCTGATTCCTAATTCAACGGACGATGTTTTAACGCTTTCACCTTTTTCTACTTGGTATATAATGGTTAATTTCTGTTAAAGCGCTAAAACGACAGGTTTTCTTTCTTGAGACATTTTGTTATTTCCTATTTATATAGAGACTAAATCACAACTGAGAATATTTTGTTTTGTAGTCAAACAGGCCAGAGTAGGATTTTCCTCGAAAGAATTGAAAAAAAATACCTTTCATGGAATATGAACTAGAGTAATAGTTACCGGAAACATCTCATCATATGAAGCTTGCCATGTTTTTCCATTTATTATTTTACTAGCTAGGGTGCCCGGCTTCGCTCCGGTAGTTGTGTGGTAGTTTTAATAACAGGAAAACTTTAAAATTAAAGGAAATATAGAACAAAATTAGCACTTTCTTGAAAATTTTAACATGGTATCAACATTAAGATTCGAGATCTGCAGAGTCCGCCCAAATAAGGAACCCTATATACTTTAAAGGGGGTTGAAAATGGTGAATGAACAATTAATTTTGCTGCAACTTGGTCTAGTCATGCATCGTTTTTGATGGTTTCTGTGATTCTGAATCCTATAAGCCCATTCCAAGCAGTCTGCAGATAATAAGTTATGAGATTATAGTTGAAAAATCTATTAGTTAAAAAAAACTATATTTCGAGAACAACTTAAGCGCCGACTACTGTGATGGTCCTATTAGATCCGGCTCAAGGCAGAGCAAATCCTTCCTCTTCACTGATACCTACTCCCCCTATCTCACAAGTTTTGCGAGTAGTAGCGGGAGGTGGACAAATTTTGTCCAATTTATGATATTTATTGACATAAGTCAATTTTTTAAATTATTTTAATTAATCCAATCTTAAACTGTGGTTAACCACCAATTTTAAATTATTTTTAAATAATTTATTTTTTGAAGAGAAAAGATTCAGCTCCGCCGGGAGTCGAACCCGGGTCTCCTTCGTTACATGCGAGGATGCTAACCGCTACACCATAGAGCTCGGCTCAAGGCAGAGCAAATCCTTCCTCTTCACTGATACCTACTCCCCCTATCTCCTCTCCCCCTACATCCTCGCACGTAACGAAGGAGACCCGGGTTCGACTCACGGCGGAGCCGAATCTTTTCTCTTCAAAAAATAAATTATTTAAAAATAATTTAAAATTGGTGGTCACCCACAATTTAAGATTGGATTAATTAAACTAATTATTTTTGCTTGATTTTTTAGTAATTTAAAAAGAACAGCTGAAAAATATATACCTATCCTTGACTAACTGAACAGAATGAATGAACAATAAACATTGAGTGAAACGCACCCTAGCGCTTCCTGGTAGCCTGGAGCTCGAACTAAATTTTTCATTCATAAACTCGTATGTCTTTCTCAGGTAGGCTAATTACATGGTACGAGAGGCTTAAAATTCCAGTCCTTTTCTCTTCAATTTTACACTCTTAAGAGAAAAACGGAAACCTTCTTCTCCGTTAGGGATTACATAGCAACACGCTGACATAACTTTCTTAAACGTACCTTGAGTCGTTTTTGAGCCTTATCGGCACGCACATTGTACACTTTGCTTTATAATATATATTGATTTCATAATTTTTAAGAAAAATATATAATTAAACATTGTGTAATTGTTTAAATATCTACGTATTCATTTTTAAAAATAAATATTATACATACAAAATAAATGGCATAAAAAAAAAAAATTGTCTCCTCAGAACCCCGTTTAATAGAGTCCTGGATAATGGAGGTCCTACTATATTTCGTTTTTATTTATTTTGAGTAAAAATGTTTAATAAAAAAAGCTAGGAGAACTGGGTTAGTTTTAGATAATTTTTATTTTTCTTCATTACTTCTTACATAAATGTAGCATTATTGCAGTTAGCGGACCAAAGTATTAATTAGGTGGAAAATGGATATAAACATTCCATTCATCTTGGTTTAATGCTTTTAAAGGCCTTGAATTTACCATGGGCTCTCTATATAATATATTTGCCTTCTAAATGCTCTTTTTTTATTACGCTCCAAACCATTTTCCCCTATATTTCTTTTTTATTTTTTATATCATTTATTAGATTTTTCTAGAATCTTTTCCTCCTTTTCGGTAAACTAGTATTTAACATAAAATTATGATCTCTTTATTTGAACTACCATTCCAATCTGATATATGAAAATGCAAGAGCCGTATGCCGTATGTTTGTTATCTCAAAACTCGAAAAGTAGCGTATGCAAACAACTTTGTTGTTTGGCGAAATTACAACCATATCTACTTTTTATGCTAACGTATTCAATGGAAAAAAATGTTATAAAGAATAGAAAAATATTTTTTCGTCTTTTGTTCATTATTTTTGAGCAAAATTATAGTTCTAAAATTTTTCGCTGTTAAATGAAAAAGAAGTTGTGGAAGTAGGACATTTATTAGGAGGGTTACGGCTTATTTTATTTTTTATTACATTTTTTTAATCTTATGTCCCAAAGGAAAATTGATGCACAATGTTACTTACTTCAGTAGAAGAGTTTTACTATTTTTATGTATAAAATTTAAAATATGTCAGCTAAGATTTGTAAATCCTTTCTTATTCGACAGTAATTTAAAGTAGGCTACTATTTATAATGATGGTTTTGGGTAAATTTCACCGGAACAAATGTATTTATGATCCTAAAAGTTAATATTACAGTAAGCCTCAACAAAGCGTGTCCGGGTTTAGCTAATACATTATAAGAAGTAAAATTGGAGCAATCCAAATTTTATTGTATTGTCATCCTTGAATAGAATTTATTATTATTATTTTTTTTTTTTCTCTGTTACAGCAAGTAGTAAATGAAATGAGTCAAATTACTAACACTGAGAGCATTACAAGTTTGCAGACTTTAGACTCGATGACAGTCAGCCAGATGGCCAACGGCACAGCTCGCAATAGCATCATTGCCGATCTCCCTATTGACAATACCATGTTAGTTTTGATTTAGTCATACATTTTACAATTAGCAGTTTTTTTTTAATTGCCTGAATGAACTGATTCTATGCTAATTTTCTTTTTACAGCGAGGAAGGATTGAAGACAGAAAGTAATGACTATAGCTTTGCATTGACGGGATCTACATGGACCGTACTCAGGTCTCATTATCCCGACCTCATGAACAAAGTGGCAAGGCGTGGGGCAGTGTTTGCTCGCATGTCTCCTGATCATAAGCAGCAGTTGGTTCAGACCTTGCAAACTCTCGATTACTTTGTCGGTTAGTTTTTTAAATTTATTTTATTAAGAATTATTATTAAACGGCAACCTTCCCCTTCTAAGTTATCCAATTCCAGACGTCTATCACTAGTTATCCAATCCTACTGCCACCGCATACATCTCCGAGCTCCTTCAGTTTAAGTTCTCTTTTTGTTTCCGCTATATCTGCTCTTGGTCTGTAGATTTATGTACCCTTCAATCCCACATATTCAGTCATTTCCTATGTAACTATTCACAAATAATTGTGAATAGAATTGAAATTTGGTAATAAATTATAATTGATAAGTGGATAGAAACATTATAAAACCTCAAGGTTGTAATGCTTGTCCTGCAATTTTAGTATAAAATAAATAAAGACTTACTTTTTTCTGTGTTTTTTAGCCATGGTTGGTGATGGTGCTAATGACTGCGGTGCCCTGAAGGCAGCCCACGCGGGGATATCCCTTTCTGAAGCAGAGTCATCAGTGGCCTCCCCGTTCACCTCTCGTGAGCCCAACATCAGCTGTATCGTCGAGGTGATAAGGGAAGGCCGTGCTGCTCTTGTCACGTCTTTTGCCATCTTTAAATACATGGCCGCCTACAGTCTCATGCAGTTTGCCTCCGTTCTCATCTTGTATTCTATAGACAACAACTTGACTGATGTAGAGTTCCTTTATATTGATCTCTTTGTGATCACAACTTTTGCATTCGTCCTCGGAAGAGTGGAGGCGTTCAGAGGACCCCTCTACCCGAAGGCTCCTCAGTCCTCATTGATTTCCCTCGCACCTGTATTGTCTCTTCTTGGTCAGATGTTGATCGCGGTCAGTGCTCAACTTTTTGGGTTCTACTATGTCCAGCAAGCTAGCTGGTAAGTGAATTAGTCATAAGTTTAAAGTATTTGTCACCAATTTGTTTGTTTTCAGTTTGTTATTTGTTAAATTTTTGGTAAGAGCTGTCTTAATAGATAGTTTAATGTGTGATGATTAATATTTAGGAAAAAAATTGTTATAGATCAAATCACCGATATTGATGATATTCAGTACAATCACCCCTGGTAAACAAACTACAAGACTTGACCCTAGCCACTTCTCATTTTTTTTATATGGTTAATTTGAGGTCAAGATATTTTATTAGCAAATTTGTGCAATTTAATAATTAATTTAATAATTAGCAATAACTATAAAGGTTGTTATTTCTTTTAAATTTAAACCTTGAACCTTCCGCTGGGCGCTAAGACTTATGTAACACCACTGGGCGCTAGCCGTATTTTGAACGGCGTACAACTTTTGTTCTATTTCACTTTCCAAGTGACTCTTAATGATGATTTTATTTACAATAATTATAAGATTGTTCATTTATAGGTAAAAAAAGTAAAAATTAACAAAAAAAATATATGTATTTATTTATAATAAGATTAAAAATTCACAAAAAATATTTGATTATGATTTACAATTAACTAAATCAATATTTCATATCCAAACGAGGTCATATTTTAATATTTAACAAAAAAAAAATTAAAAATAATCTAATTAAAAAAAATATGATTGAATTCGAATGAGATATGACGTAAATTGGAAACAACATAGTTATGTATTATTCCTATTACTAATAAAATTTTCTAGTATCAAAATTCTATGTTACTACTGTGAGCAAATATAACTTATTTTTATTACACTATAGATTATATATTTTACATAATACATTATATCACAAAATGTATTATGAACTGCCTTCGCTAGCACCTTCAATGGCATTCAAGCAATCTTCACATATTGTTTTGGAATGTTTGCTGCACACAAACGCTGAACACTTTTCACACGTTTTTGTAGTGTGTGATTTTCATTATTTACATTGTTTTCACGAGCCTCTTGGCGAACTCCGATTCCTACTTCCTACTATTTTTTTTGAAAATTTCTATTACACCAGTGGGCGCTAGATGTACTACGCATGGCAGCAGACAATTTGCACTTCAATGCTCGCTATACATCATTCCTTTAAAGACTGAGATCCACTTTTACCCTTTTATTGTAGGGGATGAATAGCAGGTAGAATAACTTGAACTCATTAAGTGATTGAAAATTCTAATTTCCTAATAATAGCCAAAACACCTACCTGCCGTCCAACGGACTTCTCTGCTGGAGGGTTAAAGAATTTTAGGAGGCAAAAATTTCTCTATTTTTGTAATGATTAGAATGAATGTCCATGGAATTCAAAGTGTTTACTGTTTCTAATGTTCAATCGGAAAGTGGTTACATAGAGACTTAATCCGACTGGCAAGAAAACGTTTAACACAACAAAACAAGGTTTAAAAAAGAAAATACAAGTGGTGTATCTAGAACCTATTCAAGATCCTAATATTAACTGACTGGGGTACTCCCTTATTTTTCGGCACTTTAGGTGTAGGAAATCTTCAAAACAATTTCTCAGTATTAAGGAAGATAGAGTGTACCAATAAAAAAAACTTTTATTGTTTTTTACCAAATAAAAATAATAACATCTTGAAATTTTTTTTAAAATTATACTGGATTGTTTTTTCCCACAGGTACCATGCCAAGTCAAACGGAAGCGACCTGGCAGACACAGAAGGTAGCTACGAGAACTACTCTGTATTCACTATATCCAGCCTGCAGTACATAATCCTGGCATTGGTGTTCAGCAAGGGCGCTCCATACCGCAAGTCGCTGCTTTCCACGCCGGGTATGGTCTGCCTGACGGCGACCATTACCGCCTTCACCCTCTACCTCATCCTATCGCCCTGTACCTGGCTCGTGAGCTCCTTCGAGCTGGCCATGCCTCCATCGATGATGTTCAGGGTTCTTATGATCATAGTTGGGGTCATCAATCTCATCCTTGCATTTACTTACGAATTCATCTGTGATTATTTTCAGGAATTCCTTAACAGGTAATAATTTATATTTTATTCTTAGAAACATTATCATAGATTTATATGTTTAGTTTAGATACCCCTAGTGGCTCAATGCTCAAACATGGTAGGTCTACTCTGGAAAATTTCTCACGATTGCGCTAAACACTTATTGTTGGTTACACATCCTCTCAAAACTACTCCACTTCTTTCTGGGTCAATACCTTTGTTTAATATGGCCTATTTACTGATTTATTTTTTCATATAGCAGTTAACGTTGTTTACCTCTATCCATTAGACCTTAAAGTGTTTTCTTGTAAACTAAGAGCTTATCTAGTTGTCTACTTTTTTTTAGTAAAGAGCTCATCTATTTGAACGCACTTTTAACTGATTTTTCAACTTTTTTTCTTATTGAATTATCTGATTTTATCACTTCTTAGAGGATGAAACCATCTGATAAAAAAATATGTCTCTAATTTTTTGTTTATACTGAACAAAAACCTTAGAAAGGTGTTTATAATTGCGCTACTTATTTAGAATAAATGAGAGACGAATATTGAATATATATTATGGAAAATGGGTCCCAAGATGAATGTTAGGTTAGTTTAGATGTCAAACTACATGATTTATTGAAATATCTTAGATTATGGTACTTTGTTTTTATAATAATAAAAAAAAAAAAAAAAAAAAAAAATACAGTAGGTATATCTTTGAAAATTGAATCTGTTTGCAGTGACTCGGTTTGATTCCGTAAAGTAATACTTTTCGAGCCTAGACCTTAAAAATCTTTTTGGTACATTAACCTTATCTGCTACTACTGTATCATTCATGTTTGGACAAAAGGGCTTAAGTCATAAAAAAATCTGTTTTTTCTGGTCTTCTTGAAATTCATAATTTACTATAATTTATTCGTTATTCATAATTTGTTACAGTCTCTGTAGAAAGAATTTATAATCATTTTCAATAGCTTCGTAAATCGTTGTTTAAGCTTCACATTCCACGACTTAACCCCTTTCGACTAAACACCAGTGATATATTAATAATCATGTGTTTGAAGGAGGTTACTTGTAGCTATACTGTGCTTCATTCTAATATAAGTATAATTGAAGTGCTAAATAACATGGATAAACCAGAATGTGATTCCAAAAGGTAATGCCAAACAAAGGTTTTAATATAATGAGTAATCAGAATTGTACTAATTAACGATGCTAAAAAAAAAAGTATCAATTTAATTTGTTATACCGTATCTGTAAGTTATAATTGAAATATGAAAGTATTGTTCATAACACATACCAAAAGTATATTTTCGGTGCTTGGGCTAATTTCCACCACTAAACTCGACCGCGCACCGAAAACAACCACTTTTGGTACTAGTGATGCAAATAACTATCCTCTTGTAAATGCATCTCCAATTATTGCTTCTGGACATTAGGAACTTACATTTTATTCGTTTTTCAAACTATAGAAAAAGGGTCAGTTTTAATATTGTCAATGTAAATATGTACTATTAAATTTACAATCTATATTTTGTTTATTTCTCTACCCCTTTGTGAGTAAAGAAGATAATTATGATTCCGTATCTCACAAGATACGAACCTATCCTAACCAAGGTGAAAAGGTCGAGATTCATTTCGTGGTTCATTTCCGCCACAAATTAAATTTTGAACAGCCTTTGGTGGATTCGCACAACTGCTACTAGACTCAATTACAAATGTGGTCACTGCTCTAGCATGCTCCGCTTTTGTGGCCCAAATAACCAATATCAAAGTTTTTTTTTTTATATCTGCATAATAATCAATGACCAAAAGAAAGCCCCTGTCTTGAATTGTAGTTATTTAAAATATAAGGGAGGAGTATGTTTTATTAGTAGTTAAACATTGTAACAAGTTTCTGTTGTACACCAACATGTTTGATATAAATAAATTTTAAATTTATAAGAAAAATATTTATGAATTGTTTTATAAATATTTTTCACTTTGTTTTTTTTTATTTTTCAAGTATAAAGAAGCATGATTTAAAAAAAATAGCAATAGAATATTTAAATTTAAAAAATTAGAAATTTATTAAGTTTTTTTGGCACTTAGTTCACTATGGTTTTATACCAACCAAATAATGTCTGCATTTTAACTTCAGAAATTGTACGGTTATTATATTAATAATTTATTCATTTATTTTTTTCCCAGACTTTGTACTAGTATTGATATGAAGCATGAAGAAGTAGAAAGAGAACTTATCGAAAATAGTAATTGGCCCGAGATAACTACTGAGCCACCACCTGTCGAAACTTCTCCCAAACTTCCACGTCCAACAACTACTGTTACATTTGTGACGCCTCAACCCGTCCGCAAACTTAGTATTAGAGGTATTTTATAACTTCTTTATTTAGTATTAGTTACCTTTAGTTGTATGTCTCATTCCATGGTTCTTATTTTCTTACATTTATATATTAATGTTTAATGTGCCACTTTAAATCAATATACGGATGAGAAAAAACTTATAAATACTGGTTAGATGTTGAGAACTGTCAATGTGCCGCCCAGTATTCACATCTTTCGGGTTCGTATTTGAGCTTCTCATAATTTTAATGTTCCATGCGAACCTCAAAAATCTTCGTAAAATTTTCTGAAAATAAGGTACCCTTACACATCTAATATGTTCAGCTGGGTTCCAGCTTGGATTTAGCAACTCTCTCTTAGAGAGCAGAATAGCCTAATGGCATAACGCATCGGAATATGCATTGCTCTTAACAACCACATGGCAGCCTAAATTATTGTGTTCAAATCCTGATTGCCGTTTATTTCTTTTTTCACAATTTCTCATTAATTTTCCAACCTTACCAGGGAAAAAAACCACTATAAATACAAAGGCCAGGAGGGGAAGTAAAAAAAATCTAATATGTTAAACATTTTTCCCATTACAGGTACTTATCAGCCCTTCTTTATATACTTATATTCCATGCCTATCCAATTCACTATTTTCTAACCTTCCTTCCCAATCATTCCATGAAGAAAATCCTCTTAGGCTTCTAAAAAGGGGGTGGTCTTGGAACATTGTATGATCATTTATATCATTTCTGCATCTTTTTGTTTGTTTGTTTGTTTTAACGTGCCACTAAGGCTAATTGGACGATGCTACAGTGAGATTCCTAAATTTTGCCTGTCCAAGTATAATTGGGATAGGGATCTTTAACTATACACATCTTGCATGTCATACCGCATCTTTAATTTTACACATAATATGTATAAGGCGCTTAGTTTCAAAATCTTACCTTATGAAAATGATTGTGGTTTTATATTAAAGTTATATCTATATTTTGATGTGGTAAAAGGATTGATTTTAAAAACAAATTATGCCCTTTATTAAAACAAAAAATCTCCAAACAAATCTCTGTTTCAAAAACTAGAACAATCCATATTTAGTGTTATGAGAATCGTGCTTTTTGTGAGTTATATTCAGTTATTCTGAGATTAAACTAAACGTTATGAATGATCAACGTTAAATTGATTTAGCTGGTTTCGGGACTGAACTATATGTTATAAATATATAGTAAATGATTGTAGAGTTTTTGGATTATTTAAAATATTCATCATTATTATTTATTTTTATATAAGTAATTCATTATTTTATTTTGAATATCAAACCCTTTCATTGGTTCATTAATTATTAGTTAATATATAAGCCATTATCAGTTACTATATATGGCTAAACAAAATTTTGAATAATTTTGTCTTGTTTTTTTCTGGGATGAGAAATATAAAAAGGTCACATAAATAAATGATTGATCAACTAAGAAAATAAAAACAATAAGTTAAATCAGTTTTAGGCGAATTTTTTTTTTTTTTTTTATAGAGGCAAGTGCACCTCGGCCCATATGGGCCTATTGTGCGCCTAGATTCTTGCCTGGGTTCCAAGCTGCCCTAAAGGCTAATTTTCAGAACCTCAGTGAACTTAAGAAGGCTGCTTGGATTGATTATCTCATGCACCTTGGGGTCTGTAATGCGGTCCAGGCCAAACAGCCTGAATCTAAGCCTGTGTCTGTCACAGAGGCAGACTATGTGAAAGGCTGTTTCACGCTCTTTCTCGCAGTATCTACAAATTGGTGATGCCACAAGTTTGAGCCTGTACATATGGCTTCTAAGCTTACAGTGTCTGGTGTATACAGCTGTAAGTCTTTTAATAGCATTCCTGTCAAGATTTAGAATTTCACTACTCCTCTTGGCAGAAGGACTCTCTAGGAACAATTTGGAGTGTCGTAGGTTTTGCGTCATCCAAAATTGTTTTCTTTTTGCTGCATAAATCTCCTCTATCCTCCTTTTGGCAGAGCTTTTGCTGATGCCACACACCGGTTCGGGAGTGATGGGTTTGATGTTGGATCCTTTCCTAGCTAGAGTGTCTGCATTCTCATTTCCTGGTATGCCAGTATGGCCTGGTACCCATTCTACGTTCACTCTGTTATTGTTTGCTAGGCTGTTAAATCTTATTTTACACTCCCATACAACCTTGGAGTTAATGTCTATGTTATTGAGTGCACCTAGTGCAGCTTGGCTATCTGTGTAGATAGTAATTGTCTTCCCAGACAGTTGTTCCCTCAACAGCTCAAAGGCGCAAAGGCTGATTGCCAGCACCTCTGATTGGAAGACAGTGGTGAAATTCCCCAGTGAGGCATATATACCTTCGTTGGGTTTATCTTTCCTCCAGATGCCCGCACCCGACCCGCTTTTGGTGAGTGAGCCATCCGTATAACAGCATATGCCATTGTTTGGTATATGTGATGTGTTGACCTTTTATGGTATTAAAGTTAGTTTCCAATTTCTGAATTTCAGAGAACATGGATAGGAATCTATCCTTTTCAAGCTCTTGGAATATCTTCCATAGGCAAAATCTTAGTATTGCTGTCCTCATGATTTAAGTGAAGTATTTAACTTTTTTTGGGGGGTGTGTTGACTAGCCTTATTAAATTTTTGTTATATTTTCTGGTCGTTTTCACTTGTCATAAATATTAATATTTACATTAAAACCATTACAAAGGTAAGATAAATGGGAGCGAGAGCCACCTCGAAGAGAAGTTCTCTACCCCGATGAGGAGCATCCTGAGCCTGGCCCCGGCGGTCGGGCAGTCGGAGGACAGCCTCTCCGGCTACCTGACCCCTCCGACCAGTCCGCTGGCTTCACCCTCGCATTGAAGCCTCCCTATCAACAGAACATATTCATCTCTTTTGAGTAATCTAGTATTTAACTGTAGTTTTCATTTTACTACTCAAAAAGAAAAAATCATATTTAGTCAACTGGTGCTGATGAAAGAGCGAGGACATTGTTATTTTATGATTATGGATTGGAAATAATTTTTTTTTTATTTTATTACTTTTTTCCTATGTTACTAATTTAAGTTAATAATCTAAGAATACTGGCACTAATTTACATACTTGTTTTTTAAATTTTAATTTATAATAAGCCAAGTTATGCTTTTGCTTACTTAAAACCAAATGTTTGTTTAAATGAATTATTCTTGAGGCTAATGTTAGTTTAGTATTACTATCAGAAGGCTTTTGTTTCATATTTTAATATCATCTGATCATAAAAGTGAATCAGTTACGGTGATCGGTTCTTTTTAGACTTCTTAAATTAAATTTCTAGTCATCAAAATTCCAAGGAAATTCTTTGAGTTAAGTGTACTTATGTTTTAAATTTATTGTATCAGTTCGATTTTATTGAACTCTGTGCTATTTATTTTTATTTTTGCGTATGGAACAGTCCTTCGAAGAGTGTCAATATCTTTGTTTTTTTTTTATTTCTAGTTTTTACTATAAGAACTACATGCTTTGGATAGAGGTGTCTTTCATGCCGAAAGAAATACATTTCTTTCAGGATGTTTTTTTTACTGTAATTAATTCCTAAATTTTGATTTTAGTGATATTTACCAAAAATTTAGGCATCGTTATTTTGAGTAAAGCTGTAAATCATTTCTATTAGCTTGAGGTTTAATTAATTTTTAGTTTTTATAAGAAAAAAAAAATTTTATGTTTTACCATGCCTATTTTGACATAAGTTCTCTTTAGAACTTGATATTTGTTTGGAATATTTTTAGATAAAAATGAGCACATGTTTCATTCATCTTCTCTCTGTTCATCTTCTATTGAATTGATTAAATTGACCCTTGTAACTTAATTTAACTCGCATCAAATCCAGCATTTGTGAAAATTCAATGGATAGATATATCCTTAGAAAGTCTCTTTAAGTAAATTATAAATTCTAGTCCTTTATTTTGCGATAATAAGGGTGATTTTATCTTTGACATTGTGATAAAAAAAAATTAATTTCTTGAAAATTTGACTAATCAAGTCTTTCTCCTTCTTTGTTAATACTTTATCTCATGCTTGAAGAAATGATTTAATTCAATCAAAATGTTATGAATTAAAAAATAATAATAATGATATTTACTCCATCCAAAGTTTGTTAAATAAAATATTAATATTTTAATATTAATAATTTTTCATACACATTTGTTGTTTTTTATAAGCAGCATATTCTGTTATGAAACATCTCTGGAAAGCTGTATATATTTTAGTATTCATTTCTCAAATTGTATTAAAGGTTTTGATTAAAAATAGTATTCAAATTAAATGCTACTTATAAGCACTTTTATAAAGATATTTTTTAGTTTTGTTAATAAGATATTCAGAACCCTTAAGAAAGGGAACTACTTAATTCAATGGAACTCGTCAGATGTCTCATTAAAATTAGTCTTGACGGTGTTTACTATATTTTCTTACTTTAACATCATTGATTTTATTTTACCATTTCTTATCTTATTTAATGTATCATTAAGCTCAATGAATATTAGTGAAAATCAATAAAATAAAACATTAATTGAGCAAAAAAAAAAAAAATATTTATTTTGTCCTTAGTAAAACTGTAACAATGTGTTTGTCGCTTGAAGCATTATAATCTGCCTTACAAAATATCTGAAGATTTAAATTCGCTTACAATAATTTGCCTTTTATATGATTTTTTTACTTTTATCATTAGTCTTAAGAACTGTTAAATATATTAGTTAAAATTATATAGCTATTATTTAAAAATTTTTATAGTTAAGCAATTGTTCATTCCAATACCTCGGGCATGTTTGGCCTTGCGTTTTTACAGCGCAAAGTTTTTTAGTGGAACTTCCAGAAAATTTTTAAGCGTGCATGCGCATGATTCTAATGATTATAAATTTTTATTGCAAGGCCAAGCAAGCCTTGTATGAAAGGCTCAAAAGAAAATCAGCCTCTGGTGTTCATATTCTTGTTTTCTATTAAGGTGCGACCCATTGTTTAAATGACCAAAGTCAATGAACCAAGAAATCGTTCTTGTTTTTTTCTAATTTTATCATAAGTATAGAATTATTAAAATTCTGAATATGTGTTAACATAGAACATTTTTAGTGTTGTATGTAGGTACATATTATAGCCCTGTTGTTCCTTTTCCTAGTTCCCAATAGGGGAACATCGATGTTGTTCATTCCATTATTAAAAAATATTTCGGAAAAACTTTAATGAACATTTATATGTCTTCCTTGAAAAGGTTATCTGTTAACTTCTGAGGTATCATAAATGGAAATCTATGTTTTGAAGTAGGTTGTACATTTTATATGTAACATTTCTATCTTATTGTACTTATTTAATAGTACTTAATGAGATATCAAGGATATGTATTGGAAGTTATTTATAAATTAATGATTTATTCGAATAATAGATTTTCTTTTTCTCTTTTACTTAACTGACTAATTGTTCCTAATAAATATGTTAGTCGAATAGTATTGTTTAAATTATTTATATTATTTGGTGAAGATGGGTATTTTTCCAGTATACTTAATAGGTAGATTTTTTTATCCTTTCTTAATATTTAATTATAGTTTTACTCTAATTTAATGGCACTTGCTTAATTACTATGGACTTTCCTGTTTAGAATAATTTAATGTATACCGCACAATGTTAAGAATAACTCCAAACATTCGCCATTATAATAGTGAGTCATCTCTTTTGTAATGGAAGGTAACAGTAGGTTTGGTAAGGAGTATTGCGATTTCTTTTTAATTTAATGAGGTATTGATTTTCTTCATTGTATTATTTAACTAATTTTGTTTTCAGCATGTAATTTGTATTTATTTTTAATTATTACATTAAATAGTTCATTGAATTATAATTGTAATTTTTTGTATTTATTGTGCAGTCTCCCTGAATTTTGTTTTAATTATATCAAGCGAAATAGTTGTATATTTTTCTGATAGAAATAGAATCAGGAATATAAATATTATTGAGCAGCAATTAAAATTCTTTTGACGTTATAATACGAGTAATTTCTAGGAACGAAATAATCTTTTGAACAAGTGCAAAATAATCGTCTTGTCATCTTAGTTGGCACAACACAATTTGTATCCTGGATCAATGATTCTTTTTCTGGCTGTGATTAATTCCCAATTTTATTTTATTTGTTAATTTTAAAAACTCGTGACTAATAACTAAATTTTAATTCGCACTTTACCTACACTTTAAAAGATATAGTAATTTTTTTTTTTCCGCTGAACAAATAAAAACAGAACACCATCGATACTGCATTAGTGATCGCTTGAAAACCTTGAATGTTCTTTAAACCAGTCAAAAGAAATTTAAATAGCGGATTCATTGAATTTTTACAACAGCCATGTGTATAATTTTAAAAAATTAAACTTTCCTCTTGATGGTTAGTGATAATTAAAAATAAATCACTAATTTATTGATTTAATTTTATTTTTTTATTCAGGATTATTTCTTTTAGTTCTGTCAGAATTTTTCAATTAAGAGATTTGAAGTTAATGAGATGAATAATTTTGGTTATGCAATTTGAGAGGTGTAAAGAATATAAGCAATATTTGTCTTTAAAAATGTTATTTTTTATTATTTATTATACCAAACTGATCCTAAGTAGTAAACAGAATCAGTATTCTTCAATGGTCTCGACGGGAATTGTTTATGATGAAATATTGTTAGCTGTCAACGTCAGCAATACGCTGTTGAGTACCATTATTTTATAAGAAATTGTAATAAAAGGAACCACTAAAAAAAAATTGTTAAAAGTGAGTTGCCAAAGATTTTTTTTTCTAAATAAAGAAATAAACTAAATTTTGTTTTGATACTGACCCTTCCTTTATTCTAAAATTTAAAAGAAACTTGTTTATGATATCAGCAAAATGTAAGTAAGTATTATTATAAAAACAAGGAGAAGGAAGTTGAAAACGTTTAAACGGAGTCTTCAGAAGCTTTATTTCTTGAAAAACAAAAGCAAAGTGCAACAAAAGTGTTAACACCTTTACAGGAAACAGCTTTTTATTTTTTTTTAAAATCAATATAAGTCCCTTTAAGTCTGATATAAAAATTTTTCTTTGATAACCAAAACACATTTCAAAATAAGCAAAATAGAAAATAGTGAAATCTAAATTTTGGAAAATAACCATGGAATTAAATTCTTTTATCAACTGTTAGGAAGCAGAAAGGCTTACATTCTTACCCTTTTTTTGGTGACTTTGTGACAAGCCTATTTTTCTACTGTTTTGGAATTTCCCTCCTTACAAAGAATCAGGTTAGGCAATTCAGTGTACTTGTCAGTTGGTCAGTAATGTGCTGCAGCCTACTGGCCACATATAACTTCTTTCATTCCATTTACCATGGTGCTTTATTTCATATATGTTTGATTGTTTTAATTTACTTGAAAATTTGAAATAAAGCACCATGGTAAATGGAATGAAAGAAGTTATATGTGGCCAGTAGGTTGCAGCACATTACTGACCAACTGACAAGTACACTGAATTGCCTAACCTGATTCTTTGTAAGGAGGGAAATTCAAAAACTGTAGAAAAATAGGCTTGTCACAAAGTCACCCCATTAGTCACAAAGTCACCTCGTTTTATGGTAATTAAAGAATCAGCTTTGTGCATAAATGGTTTATATAATTATTGAATTATCATCATTGCATACTGATCTTATAATTTTTATACCCCTTAGTCATAATTTTAATGTCTAATTTCGAAATTGGATAACTACGAATTCCCAAAATTTGCAAACAAAAAATTAATATGTCTATTCTTTATAACATTTTGTATTGGAGATTTTAAAATAAAAATTAGACACAGCAACTCTGTAAAATGTCCATTTTAATCCACCCACCTTCTGTAAGATATATATAATCTCTTTTTAGTTTAATCACAAATGAAGAAACTATATATAGTTTTTTTTCATATATTTTGCACAAAATAATAGAAAAAAAAAATATATTGCTTCTCAAATCCTGTTATGTCTGCAGCTGGATATTGTGTGAAGAAGGTAACTGTCACGTTTTTATTAAAGGCAGCATACTTGTTAATTTGATAGTATGTTTTACTGAAGACTGAATTAGTTTACTCAGTTCAAGTTTTCCATTATTCTAAAAAAATTTAATAATAGTGGACAATAGGAGAATGTCATCTGTTTGTAATAATACAAGTTGTTGTATGTTGTCTTTATATTCAGTAGAAATATTAAAACAGAAGAAGTTATTTTAAAAGATGTTCTGGGATGATTGATAATTAGGAATTTCAGTCAGAAAATATTTTCTTTATTTAAACAGTGTACGTTTTTATCCAAACAGGTGGGTCCTCAGTGCTAGGTGAGTACTGGGGTGTTGTCACATAGACTCCTCGTAGTACAAATACCGAAGAGCAATTGAGAATTGTAAGAGTAATGTTTCTGCAAGCAGTAATTTGGTTTGTTATGAATCTAGAAGGTGTTGGTTGAATATTGTGGTAAGAGAGGATGCAGAGTCACGTTTGATAGGAAAATAAGTAGAGAGATGTGTATTACGTTTACAGAGAAGAATATTAAGTTTATCGTTGTATACCGTGTGAGGTGACAGAGTAGCTTCCTTTATCCATGCAGGTTACAATGATCTGGTTCTGAGCATTAGGAGTCTCCATGTAATGGCCCAGTGCCAATAACCCTGATGAAGACCTACATGTTTGGGTCAAAACATAAGCTTTTTAACTGAGGAAAATGTTTTTTGACTGACATTCCTGAGCATCAATCATTCCTGAGAATATTACAGAGTGATAATATTTAGGATTTTATTTCTTTTTATGCAATTTTAACCGTTCATGTAATTGAAACACTCCCATAATTTCTATCCCTTACCATTTTAATCCTGTTTAGCCACAATTTTCATATTTCACAAAACATTCACTTCTGTTTAGTAGAAGATCGCCATATGTCAACTACCTCACAACTAGGTTATGGAAGTTATGACACTTGCCGTCTCATGGTGCGATATATAAAGAATAATGAAACAGGAAAAGGAATTTCACAAAGGTCCAAATAAAAATATTCTATAATTTATAAACAATGTGTATTTTGTTTCAAATACAATTTAACTTCATCTGTTATATCTTGAATTCTTATTTTTAAACTTGACACTTTAAAAAACAAAATGAAAATTAAAAAATATATATCTTTTTTCCTCAGGAACTAGTCATAAATTAACTTACTTGATGAAAAATACTCATTGATCTGAAAATGATTAAAAAGTATTTTACTAACAACTACTGTTTATTACTATCTAAACAAACAAATTAATAATAGGTGTTGTGCCCCAAAAGAAATATTTGGTGCGTGATTGTGAATCATATTTACAAACAAATAATTCATTTTCTTTTCCTACTGCAGTGTCTTTTAAAGACAAACAAAAGATAAAGTGTAATTTGAAATCAAATTAACATTATAAAGTTTCTTTTGATTAATGTTATTTTACATCAACTTAACTTTGATATTAAAGTATACTCTGAATAAATTTAGGCCACTTTTCCTAATATTTTATAATTACATTTACATTTACAGTTTTGAGTGATCTCAACATAAAGTTTTAACAGATATTTTTTATTTAATAAAATAACATTTAAATAAGTATAATTGATCAACAGATAAACATAAAATATAAATATGTTTTTATCTGCAAACAAATAATATTAGGAAATGCGACAAGTATAAGACCAGTTATATTGTATAACAGTTCCATATAAAAATATTTTAATACGCAATGTACATTTTTTTTAGTATAATTTTCCTCTTTTTGTTTTTGTACATTTACAACTAAATTATATCACAAAAAACGTATATTATACAAATAAATTGTAATAATAGTAATGATATTTAAGATATATAAATAAACATCTTACAACAATAATATTAAATACTTTTATTATCACGAAGAGGTTGATTTATGACAGGTAATCAGCAAACACTGTTCCCTGTTGGTGTAGCCCAACAATTACACAACTTGATCCACTAAATCAAGACACGAACAGTTTTATTCCATTTTATTTTATTGTTATATAACTATTTTACATTTTATATGGAAAATGGATATAATATATATAAAAAATATATTCAATTCTGAATAAAAAAATGGACTAGAACCATTTATTATATTTAGTGGTAATTGTTATGTTTCGGAACTATTTCAAAGGAATCAAATAAACAAAGAAATATTGTTGACATTAGTCGGATCACTTAAGCCTATCGGCAGCCCTGACATACGGTTTTCCTCCATGTTTTTCCCATTCTTTGGCAAACTCTTGCTCCAGAATTTCTGCACCCCTTTTCCTCGTAAGTCCAGTCTCTTCAAGACTAAGCTCGCACATCTGCATATCATCGACTCCTGAAATGTCAAACAATATATTTATTTATAAGTACAATATATGTAAGCTGTTCTCTAAAACAGATGATACTAGAGAAATTATTTCCTATCTAGATGTTGCAATGGATTGTTAATCAATTGGTGTTTTTAGCATGCAATTAAGTTGTTGCAAGATTAGATATATAATTAAATTTATTTTTTATTTTTATACCTAATGATATATATGGAAAAAATATTAAAAGAATCCTTTAAGCCCACCTAATTAAAATGACATATTAATGGGCTTGGTAAATTTATGTTAAACAAAAGAGTAGTGGAAGCTGTATAGAATGATTTTTCTAAATCAAGAAACAAATTCAGCATAACCTTTATTTGGCTGAAACTTAATTCATTTTATCTAATAACTTTATCAGTATTATATATATTTAACCCAGATATAATATCTGAGTTATTTATTTATAAAAGGCTGCTTGGTTTGATAGCCGTACAACATAAAAAATTATTAATCACCACAAAGCAAATATAATTGAACCAATTTTTACGGATATTTGGGTGCAACTTCATATATACACAACTGCTTTTCAATGACTAATTAGAGTAAAGATTGATGAGCCGTTCTCTCTCATCAAAATTTTCTATCTTTGGAAGGAAACATTCAAAACAAAATTTAAAACAACACAATGATTCTTTTTCAAGGCACTGTCAAAACTAAAAAAAAAAAAAAAAAAAACTAAAACAGAACAGATTAAAAGAAATGTAATTACATCTGAATTTAATTTAACTTGCAACATTATTACGAGATGGATTACAATTAAATTTCTTGAGAAGGGAGGAGGAATGAATCAATGTCTTTTGGGTTTGGGGGTGGATGGAAGCCTCATATTGTGAGTGACATAGATAAATAATCTATGGTACTTGTTTATAAATCATAAACGAAGATTTCATTGACATAAAATTTTCAAGTGAAACTTGAGGAAAATTAAAATTTAAAGACAAACTGTACCAGCAACGAGCAGAATAGCAGGTTTATCGGGATGAAGTTCCATCTGCCTGGCAACAAACTGCCCATCAAAATGAGCGTACCACCATCCTCGCTTGTTGTTGCTGTCCATAATATCACTGGTGTGTCCATTCATGAGTGTTGTCGGTCTTATGAATGGAATCCTGAAGTAGCGCTGGCTGTTCCCGTTCAAGGGGCTCTTGGTCGGAGTACGAGGAGATTTAGCTGAAAAATAATAAATAATTTGGAAATCAAAGTTAAAGTAAGTTAATCATGAATACATTTATAAATTATGTTTGAAACAGTCCATTTATTCTTGGATTAATTAAATATCTTAAATAAAGGCAAAAGTAGGAAGCAACTTGCAAATAATGTTAAAAGTGAAAAATAAAAGATTATTGTTAGAAATTGGAACAATATATTTGTATAAAACACTTTTACTGACCAGCCTAATCTATCATATATGTGTGTTATATCTCATATTTGTTACTACATATATCAATATGATATATATATATTATTTTTCACACTACTAATTTTTTTATAATCTTTAGCTTTTTAATGGTTTATTGAATATTTATAGTAAATATATTAACTATATTTTAAGAAATTTATTTTCAATAAGGTAAAAAAAGTAAAAGTGTCTTTAAACATGGGCGTCAAATGTAAAATAAATACATGTAAAATTTATATTCTCTTAAAACTTGTCAATTTATGTCTTTTGATATTTAGAGTGGGTAAACATCTAGTAGCCAAATCTATTTTTTCTGGCTTGGACTATGAAAATCCGTGTTTTTCCCATGGGCAATTATGCGTCACCTTTTTACATGCGGGGAAAACATCGAATCTATTTGTTTTGGCAAAAGAAATTTTGCTAACCTATTTCAGGTAGAACCTACCGATATGATATCTAATCTCATATCATCATGTGTTATATTCTGAATTTAATTGAAATGTATTATGGCAAAAGATTAATTTGGTACATTTTGGCTAGCTGTCTATTTGATTGTACTAAACCCTATTCCAATTATATTATTTGTAAGTTCATTTTACATGTGTGTTATTTATAACCTCCCCTCTGTTGGAATAATCCAGTAAGTGCTAAATGAATGGATGATTAATACTTACAATAGTTAAATATGAGATGTAAAAAATAAAAACTTTAACCCTTCTAAATTCTTTACCAAACAATCTTAAATTTTGCATAAGTTCTATTTTGAATTCCAGTGGTTTTTAGCTTAGCTGAAACGTTTATAGGCGAGCGCAAGCGACGGTGCTGCAGCTCAGAGGAACTAGAAGGAACTAGAGAAACGGGGATAGAAGCCGTGCGATTACCTGGGATTCATAGGGATTTTTGCCGTTTTTAATTTATTTTTCCATAATTAAAACCCGAATAAGCAAAAAATTATTGGAAAAATGTCTAATAGGTATTGCTCGGTCCCTCAGTGTTCTTCAAAAAAATCTAAAGATGTGTCATTCCATTTGTTTCCAAAAAATAAAAAGCTTCTTAAAGAGTGGATTGTAAAATTAAGAATAGATAAGCCTGTTTCGAAACATATGACGATATGTAGTCTTCATTTTAAAGAAAGTGACTATGTTTATCCAGGTAAATATTAGTATTTGACATTTTATTATTCCAAAATGTTGGTTTTATGCAAATAACATTGGGACCATGGTGTCATAAATGTTTTTCTTTTTTAATTTTCCCCATTTTTGTATTACATCCGTTGTGCTTAATTGTTCCAAGTTTTCAAAGCGAAGCCTGAAAGTTTTGATAAATAAATAAATAAATAATATGACAAAGAATCTAAGCTGTCATAACAATGATTGTATGAATAGGTAATTAATGTTATTACTAACCGAAAAACGTAGAGTAAAGTTACAATGATGTGTTTGCATTTACCAGAACTACCAGCTTTACACGTAAAATGACAAGAAAATTGCTTATTATTATTAATAAATTTGATTTCCACTTTTATTTGATGGGGCAATCCCTTAAGATCGCTTGTTTGAAGGCACAAGGCTTGTAAAAGAACTGTTTTTTTACTTCTAAATATTATTCCACATGTTATTATGTGGTTTGCATCAAGAGTAGCCTGCCCTTCAATTAATGGTCTCTTAAAATTACCAACTATCTCTATTACATCAACTAAGTCTATCCCCGTTCTTTCAGACATTTTGAAAATGCTACTAGCGCACCCTATAGTCGATTGCGCCCGCCTATACCTTTATCAGTGAATTTTAATTTGACTGTATTAAAAAGACTAGGATATAATTTATTCAACGCATTATAGTTACTGAGCCACAGCAACACATGACAGGGTCTGTTTGTTTAATTTATAGATTTGAATTGAGTTGTTTTTTAAAAAATTCTAAAAATCAAAGATATAATTAAGTACTACTTCTGATGATAAGTCAATTTTGACAAAAAGGCTTATTATCTAACATCCCAAGAATATATGAAAGCCACTATGGTGGTATTTTTGACAAAATTTAAATGCTAGATGCTAGAAAACCTGATTTTATAACAATAATGTTCTATAACTATAACCTTTAAAAGTCCAGAAAAGTAAGGAAATATGACTTAACAACTTATTCAATAGGATGACATATATATATTTTCGTTTATTTAAACATACCTGCATCCATGATCGATCGAGGAGCTCGTTCATTCTCATTCATCACAGATCGATGCTTATTCTTAGCTTTCCATGCATGGTAGATCTTCAGCCTTCTGTGAAATTCCACTCTGCATGCCTAACAGGTGAATGATAATATAAGTCACAATTCAAAAATATAGTCATGCTTTAAAAAAATGTATCATAATGTAAGTTTAAAGGGGCTAAATATTAAGGAAAAGAAAATTACCTCCAACAGGTCAATATCGCATGAAGTATTTATAGTGTCCCTCAGTTCTGAGTACTTCCATTTTGACAAATCGTATTTAGAATTATTATTGGTGATCTGTTGAGACTTGATTATTTCAGGCCTGAAATATAAAAATAGTTTATAGTAAACTTTGACAAAATATTTTATTGATTCTCTAAGAAAATCCCACAATAATAAGTCAAACTGATGATAAAATGAAAAGATTTGGCCAATACTGTCTCCAAACAAGGAAATATTCATGATATTTTGTATTAGTACATCAGGACTGATTCACTAGCATTTACTAATCTTTGAATGATTCATAAATAGCAGTATTGACAAAAGGAAAGTAAAACGAATACAAGAGTGAATTTGTCAAAAAAGTTAAATGAAATTTTTTTTTAAATTACATCTATATTATTGATCTTGCAATCTCTAATTATATGAGCATAAGTCAGTAATTACTCACAATTTAGTCATAAGATTTTCTTACAATACAAATACAAAACAGAATTAACATCAAAACACTCAGTCCATCATAGGACAAGCTTCCAGATGCCTTAAGAAAAAGTTATTTGACAAGAAACAAGCCACACATTCTTCGGCTTTGGTAAATTAATAAGGCTCTTTAATGATACTTTGAGTTGATCGTGTGATACTTTGAATTGAATTGAAATAAGATATTAGTTATTAAGTATTAACTAAATTGCGGATAATTATTGACATGCTATCATAGTTTCATTTATACATAAAACAATTTTTATACTAAGACCTTCAATAATTGTGAATATTAATTGAATAGTTTAAATAATAAATGTTTTTAGGAGTTGAAAATGCTGGTAAACAAAACATTTCCTAATTTTGGAGACGTACCAACCAAATATTTTTACCTTAGTCAACATTTTTTTAAAACCAAATGCAAAAGAACTAAAAAGAAATTCAAGTGAAAAGGTAAAGTCACAGCATATGACACAAAAAATGCTTCAGGATAAAAAAATATATAATTAAGTTATTAGTTCTATTTAAATCGCTCTTGTAAAAACATTTTACAAATCGTAAACAAAATAGGATACGGGGCCTCTCGCATTGGGCCAATCACCCATGCGAGAGTAAAATAGATTCAAAGAAGCAATAATGGCCTCGGAAAAAACGGATTGTCTCAACGGAAACGACCTGGAACGGAAAAGGACTTCAGAATTGGAACATGGAATATCGGGACACTGACGGGGAAAGAAGCCGAACTTACTTTTGAAATGGAAAAGTTTAGAATGCACATACTCGGGATAAGCGAGGTTAAGAAGAAAGGAAGCGGAGAGATGAGGCTAGAGAAAGATTACACACTTCTGTACTCCGGAGTGGCCAAAGGAGAGTTTGCTAAAGAGGGCGTTGGAATCATTATGTCCCCTGCTGCAGTTTGTAAGCTGGAAGACTGGGAACCAATATCCCCAAGAATAATAGTGGCTGACCTAAACTTAAATATAGGGAAAGCATCGCTCATACAAGTTTACGCTCCGACAGAGAATTCCTCGGTCCTGGACAAGGAATTATTCTACTCTGATCTACAAAGAACTGTAGATAGTAGAAGAACCAAGCAGAGATCAATAATTCTCATTGGGGATCTCAATGGCCGAACCGGGTGGAATTATACAGCAGGGCATGGAACTATGGGGCGATATGGTGGAGAAAGCACCAAAAATGAAAATGGCCAGCGACTGATCGATTTTTGTATTGACAACAATCTTCTTATTGGCAACTCATTTTATCCACATAAGAAGGTCCATAAAATCACATTCTCCAGCGAAGGCAGAAACAGCATTATAGATTATATAATTTTTGATCGCTGTATCAGAAGACACTTCACCGACGTGAAAGTTATCCGCGGAGCGGAGATAGGCTCTGACCATTTATTACTAGTGGCAGATACTAGGATTTTAAAAGGACGCTGCCCCCAACCAAAAGCGTACGAGAACATAAAGGTACATACACTGAACGACCCTGTAAAAAGAATGGAATACGCGGACAAACTGGATGAAAGGATCAGGGGGGACATGAACCTAGATGGAAATGTTGAGACCCTGTGGATTAATCTAAAACAAGCAATTTTAGAGACAGCAAAAGAGGTCTGCGGCATACACAGGGTGACAGGAAAAGGCAAACGTACCAAATGGTGGGATGATAATATAAAGGAAATGGTCAGAAAGAAGAAGCAAGCCTGGAAATCCTATCTCCAAGATAAGTCCCGGGAAAAACTTACTGAATATCGGATGGCTCGGAACGAATGTAAGATAGCAGTTCAAGCGGCCAAAAAGAAGACATGGGAAGAATTCGGTGAAAGTCTGGATGAAGATCATCGAGATAATATCAAGAGGTTCTGGAGAACAGTCAAGCGCCTAAAAGGAAGGCCCAAGAAGCCTATAAGGAATATTAAAGACCAAAATGGGAACACACTCTCGGAAACAGAAGGAATCCTCGAAAGATGGAAAACCTACTTCGAAGAACTCTTCAAGAAAGAGGAATACGCAATCCCTCAAATCATTGTCAATGGCAATGCAAGCCAGGAGGCAATAGAAGAAGAGGAGATAGCCGATGCCATTGAGAAAATGAAGATTGGAAAGGCTCCAGGAAGAGATGGCATCGCCCCAGAGTTCATCAAATACGGAGGCCAAGAGCTAGTGAAGACCCTCCAAGGGCTATTTCAAGAAATATGGGATTCCGGGACGATACCAGAGGATTGGAAGTTTAGCGTGATTGTCCCAATTCATAAGAAGGGTAGCACTACGGAATGTAGTAACTATAGGCCAATCAGTCTACTTTCCACAGTATATAAGATCTACACACGCATTTTGGAAAGTAGATTAAGAAGTATTGTTGAGGAACAGCTCGAACCAGAACAAGCTGGATTTAGGCCAGGTAAACAGACCCAGGACCACATATTTGTCCTAAGAAAAGTATTGGAAGGTGCATGGGACAAGGGACAGGACATATTCCTAGCCTTTCTAGACTTGAAGGCGGCTTTCGACTCTGTTCCACATCTGGAGATATGGAATGCATTGGAGAATAAAAACGTCCCAGGGGATCTTATCACTGCAATAAAATCCATCTATAAAGATGCAAAAGGTGTGGTGCGGATCAATGGGAGAGAAACAGCTGCATTCCAGGTGGATAAAGGAGTTAGGCAAGGAGACAGCCTTAGCCCTCTGTTGTTTCTATGTTTTATGGATGAGATCCATAAAATATGCAAAAGGAGAACATCGCCAACATTAATGGGGAGATGGAATATGCGTCCTGTCGTAGTTCAGAGCCTTCTCTACGCTGATGACATCGTTCTTCTAGCAGACTCTAGGGAGAAGTTGCAGAAAGCCCTTATAGAATGGAAGGAGGAGCTCCAACGCAAGGGAATGACGATAAATATTGCCAAAAGCAAAGTGCTTGTGATGTCCAGACATGAGCATGAAGATGTGCAACTGTTTTGCGGTGGTGAGGCTCTGGAGGTAGTGGACCACTTTCCCTACCTAGGAACCATCATCAGCAGGTCTGGCAAAGTAGATGAAGAAATTAGTAATAGAATTAATAAAGCGAACCAAGTATACTACCAGATCTGCAACAGCATAGTAGGCCATCGAAATGTAGGGAAAACGACAAAGCTTCACATATACAAGGCAGTATACCTCCCAACGCTCACATATGGTAGTGAAAGCTGGGTCATGCTGGACAGGCATGTAAGCCGGATAACGGGAGCAGAAATGAGGTACCTTCGCAGAGCAGCAGGTAAAACGAGAAGGGATCGTCTGCGGAATACTACCATAAGAGACCAGCTGCAAGTGCCTGAACTGAAAACTGACATCGAAAGAAGGCAGCTCAAGTGGTTCGGCCATGTGTGCCGCATGGATGAGGAACGGCTACCGAGAAAGGTAATGGAAGCCCGCACGCTGGGCAGAAGGCCCAGGGGTCGCCCGAGAATCCAATATGAAGAATATATCGAGAGGATAGGAGCGGGAAGAGGAAAAACCTTGGCTGTGATGAAGAGGATGTGTCGAGACCGGGAAGAATGGCTCCGATGGATCGAGGCCCCTCTACGCTGAGTAGGCACAACAGAGGGAGCAAAAGAAAAAAAAAAAAAAAAAAAAAAAAAAAAAAAAAACAAAATAGTTAATAGTTTGTAATATTTAAGTTAAGATTTAAAAAAATGACAAAGTTTAAAGACTGTATATGATTTTTAAAAGTTGGATTGGAAAAGCCTTAGTATTTATTCACATTATATCAGGTGCTCATGAGAGTCTTAAGCAGTATTTAACTTAAAACTTGCCCAATGCAATTGGCCAATAGGCCATTTAGTTTCTAATGTATACTAGCCAGAAAAAAATTAGCGATTAACCCTTTAACTGCTGTTGGCTCATACACGAGTCAACTGTGCGCTGATGGCTCTTATATTATTATATTATTTTTCACTTCACTGCTGTAGAATTTTTTGCTTTCTTTTGATTTTTTTTTTGGAATCCATAATATTTCCCCGTACCGCAAGAGGGCGTCTGATTGTTTTTTTCTTTACTATATTGCCTTGATACACGGTTTCTTTTCAGCTATCTGTACCAACCTTAAACTTGATACCAACCCTTTCTATACCTGCCTATTTACCCTTTTCCTAATTTTACATTATAGTTTAACTTGTGTTGTAAAATAGTTTATAGTGAGGAACAGCTTTTGGAGCTCTTAGTGGGTGCTAGTGATTGGGAAGCGGGGTCCTCTGATTCCGATTTCTCATCTGATTTCTGTTACAGTCGAGGAAGCTGGCCCTCCTGAAAAAACATTGAAAAGAGAAGAAACAAAGGGTTCTTTGCAGATAATGTGGCACCGCTTTGTGTTGTCCCATGCTTTGAAATTTACCATACTAAAGAAAATTTTTAAATAATAGGTATTAGAGAAAAAAAAGTTGTTTACTCCACCAGTGCCGGTCCAGACTCCAGATCGAAAAGTGAGAATGGAGAACTTTATGTAGGATTAATTACTACTACTACTACAACTAGTCGGTGTAGTACGACCCACTAGTTGAGTCAAAGCTGCACTAGCAAAGATCAGCAGTTATCTCTATTCTCTGCTACTGCCCTCTAATTTCTGATACCAAGCAGCCGGGCAATCTTCCCAGCGAAGTCTCGGTCATTCAACCCATCTCGTGCCATATATTCGTTCTGATAGAAACTTAAATGGTATTTTGCTCAGGTCCATTCTCGCAACGTGGCCAGCCCATCGAAGTCTTGATGTCCTTACAGAAGTCACTACATCAACTTCTTTGTACTCCTCACTCAGCTCAGCATTAGTCCTTCTTCTCCAAAGTCCAAAGGAATTTTCTTTCGAATCTGAGGAGGGCTAGTTATTGTGCCTTCGTCTTAGTCCAACATTCTGACGCGTAAGTAAAGAACAAGTCGGATGATTGTTTTATATATTCTTACTTTTAAGGCCTTGGATAACGTACGGCTTCTTAAATGTTTTTGTAGAGAGAAATATGTAAGATACGCTGATGGAATTCGTTTTTGGATTTCTTTTTCTACACTGTTTTCTTGATTGATTGACCTGTGATCCTAAATATATGAAGGACTTCTAAATATATGAACTAATGAAAAAAAGGAAATGAAGGAAGAAAAGAAAAAATGAAGGAATCTATACCCTCCGATTGAAACATGACTTTATCATCTCCACTGGTAGGTATTGCACACATGTACTTAGGTTTATCAGCATTCATTTTAAGGCCCAAGCTTGCTGCAGATGACTGAAAGGCTTCAACTATTGCGTTCAGAGTCCTTCCTGCGATATCCAAATTATCGCATAAATTTTAGTGAATCCTAAAATCTGGTCTGTTCTGTTAAAAAGCGTTCCTGTAACGTGGATTCCTGCATTTCTAATGGCTTTTTCAAGGGTGAAATTGAACACCAGACAGGCCAGCCTATCACCCTACCTCACACCTGTTCCCATTTTGAATCCCCTTGATATCCTTCCATTCACCTTAAAATAGCAAATATTGTCCTCCATAGTCATTCTTTTCAAACAAATTAATTTGGTAGGGATGTTCATTTCCAACATTGCTTGGTAAGCCTCTTCTCTGTTCACTGAATCATAGGCCTGGTAAAAATCAATGAACAGGTGGTGAGTATGTATCTAATATTCCCATTTCTTCTCCAACAGGACATGCAGAGTAAAAATCTGGTCAGTTGTTGACCTCCCCATTCAGAATCCAGATTAGTATTTTCCAAGTTCTCGCTCAGCGAATGGCCATAACCTATTAAACAGGATGATTGCTAGGATTTTATACGCAGTGAGAAGAAGAGAGATGCCTCTATAGTTATCATATAATAATATATCTCCTTTGTAGAATTAATTAAGCTAACAAAACATATATGATGCGAGAGCTTGAATGTCATAAAAGTGCTCCACACAGCGGGACCGCTCGGTGTGCCTACTAACCGGCAACGGCAACGGCGGACCACCTAATGCCCCGCTACCTCCGCAGTTAAAGGGTTATTGATTTTTATGCAACCCTAGGAATCAACTTAATAAATTATTTATTAATTAATAGTCATGATAAAGTTTTTGCCCTACCACTGGACTTGGGTGTTGTGAACCAATGTGTCATTACCCCTAAATAATCTGCATATGAAACCTCAAAAAAAAAAATAATAATAATAATTGTGGTAGCCAAGATCCAGTAATGTATTGTAGAGCTCTGGCTGATGACAAAGTTTTAGATGTAAAGAATACTTCAGACAAAATATCTATTCCAACCTGGTTTATTTTATTCATTAATGTTATTTTTTATTTGTCTTGTTTGTTGGGGCAGTAGTTTCTTGTACATTTATTAAATAAAAACCCAAATATTAACAAAATATCCTGAAACACTTTGCATCATTATGCATAACTTCTGCAAGGATGCAGTGCTTGCTATATATATTCATGCAATAGAGTGAAATTCATGCAAATATAATCCAAGAATGAAAATAATAAAATTCTACTCAGTGCAGTTTAGGTACCTGTTCAATTTATTATTAGAGGTGGAATTCGTCAGCCGTGCTCCGGTATACCTGAGAGTAAGCAATATAAATAATTATCTTGAGCCAAAACATTATATGCTTTCTAAACTATACTGTGGACTGTGGGTGTGTATGTGTGTACTCAAATATTTCTACTTACGTATATCTACAAGAATACTGAGCTTTCCAAAAAAAAGTTAAAATTTTTAAAAATAATTAAATATTTGTGAAAAATAAGTTAGGTTCAATAGATTTGTTATATAGAAATTAGTTATAAACAATTGTATTCGTATTTATAACGGAAATCCTCCATTTATCCCCTTTCTCATAGATAAATACAGCCGTGGTCATAGAAATTGCATCACCTATGATTGTTATCTTTTCAATCCTAAATGAGTATACAAGTAAGGGATTTCATTTGTTTACCTACTAGCATTAGAGACGGATGTAATCAGTGACTTATAGTGTAGTTGGTTCCAGAGTGGCTAATATTAAACACGTTATTTCCTATGATTATGTCCGATAGAAAATGTTTCAAACAAATGTTCAAGGAAGAAAAAGTTAAAATAGTGGCATTTTCTGAAGCTGGACTTTCTTCGCGGGGCATAACAAAGAGAGTGAGGTGCAACCGGTCCACTGTGGCGAGAATAATATTAAAAAATTCCTTCTCAGGGATCTACCGAGCGAAAGAAAGGGACTGGAAGGAAAAGGAAGACAGGTGAGCGTTTGGATCGCATGATGATGAGCTTATCATTAGAAAATTGCTTTAAAACTGCAAAGGAAATATCTAGAGATCTAGCAGATACCAATTTAGCAGAAGTAAGTCGAGAAACAGTAGGCAGAAGATTAAGAGAAAAAGGTTTATGGGCAAGAAAACCAGCCAATAAGCCATTTCTTAACAAAAAAATTAAAGAATCTCGCCTAAATTGGGTGCGAAATTTTGAAAACTGGACGACTAATAATTGGGGGAAAGTGATGTGTTTGGATGAAAGTAAATTCAACATGTTCAGTTATGACAGTGCTCCACACGTAAGACGTCGGTCAAATGAAGGATTTGACGAATCTTATATGTTAGTAACAGTCAAACATCCTGCAAGAGTGATGGTCTGGGGATGTTTTTCTTACTTTGGAATTGGCCAGATAAAGTTTATAGATGGGACGGTTAATGCAGGAAAATATTAAAAATTTTTGGAATTGAGTTTATTTCCCTCAATGAATTCCCACCTTACACACTGCGGAGACTTCATTTTTCAAGATGATTGTGCTGCGTGCCATAGAGCCAAATGGATAAGTTAATTATTTATTTATTTAAAAAAATGTCTTAGCTGTAAGATGCATAATTTTTTATTACCTTTACCATTGTTTTTTTAGATAGGTAAAGCGGTTTTTAACAGAAAACGGGTTATCCACGCTGCCATAGCCAGACAATAGCCTGTTTCTCTCGACTTATTTCTGCTAAGTTGCTATCTGCTAGATCTCAATTTTCATAGAGATATTTCCTTTGCAGTTTTAAAGCGATTTTCTAATGATAATCTCATCATCATGTGATCGAAACGCTTACCTGTGTTCCTTTTCCTTCCAGTCCCTTTCTTTCGCTCGGTAGATCCCTGAGAAGGAATTTTTTAATATTATTCTTGCCACAGTGGACCGGTTGCACCTCATTCTCTTTATTATCTCCCACGAAGAAAGTCCAGCTTCAGAAAATGCCACTATTTTAACTTTTTCTTCCTTGGACTATAACTTAAACTATAAGTCACTGATTACATCTACTTCTAATGCTAGTAGGTAAACAAATGAAGTCCCTTACTTGTATACTCATTTAGGATTGAAAAGATAACAATCATAGGTGATGCAATTTCTATGACCACGACTGTAATTTATTTTTTCAATTAAAGTACAATTCTCAAATTCTAGCAGACTTTTTTTTTTCTACACCAAGAAATGTTCACATACTGGCAAAATAATTTGCATTAAAACCAAAAACAAGATAATATTTACTGAATTTGTGAAAAAATAATTCTTTAATAATTTAATCTACAATTGCTGTGTAATTGTGAGCTTATCTTATTCATTCCTCAAGTGCACTTTGTTATAAGAAACAAGCATAATAAGTTTTTATGCAGCATTGTTTAATCAAAAGATACCTTCTCACCTAAATTTAAAATAACATTTTGTGGACATGGAAACTAATGTTTTTTGCTACTATTTTCATTGTTATTATTCATTTTTCAGTACAGAAAGAGCTATTTGGCTGAAATTGATCGAATGGAACTGATTTATAAGATTGTATATTTCAAAAACCTAATACAACTATAGAATGTCTTTGATTGAGAACAGTGTAAGGAGGGGGTAGGGGGTAGTGTTCCTTGGACTCTAATGCAATGAGGTGATTTGACCTTGATCATTCTCAACCACTGTTTTTTTCACTTAAGCATTTTAATTACGAGTACCCACACCCACTTAATAGAGGCTGGGTGTGCGCACCCCAAGAAGGTCTCTCAGCCCATGACACATATCAGAATATAAAAGATATCCCGAGAAAGACTGCAATTCCAGGACTGTATCATTTTACATCGATTAGCCTTAGCAGCATAAAGTGATGTTAAACAAACACAAACAAACAATACTTCATTTTTTTTTGCTACTTTTGCTTATAGAGACAGCTTGAGGAATATTTTTCACATTGTTATTGAATTTGATAAGTAATTGGAAGTATTTCTCAGGTTATCTAAATCCTAAGTATTAATTGAAATTATTCTTTGTGGACATGGTGTGTTTTACCTCCAAGATACAGATAGGTAAAAATATACAATTCACAATTATCGTTAAATAAGGGGTCACTTGTGGTGTAGTAGCATAACACCCTACAATGCCCAAGGTCATGGTTTCGCACCCCAGTATTATACAATTTTTTCTGTCTGGTACACGTTAAAAATCCCTATCCTAATTATACCTGGTAAGGCAAAATTTAGAAATCCCACTAAAACTGTGATTAGCCATAGTTATAGATGTTAAATAAATAAATAAACAAGGTTATATAAGATTGTAAAAAAAAGTTACACGGAAAAATAATTTTATGCTCAATAAGCATGTAAAAAACTGGATATCATTTTTGATAGTTAATTTTTTTTTTCTTGAATCCTGTAAACATTTTACAGTTAACTACATAAATATCAATGATAAATAGCAAATATGAAGCAATGCAAAGGAATCATAATGAGCCATAAAGTTTTGGAGGCTATTATCAATAATCAACCATTTTTTTTTTTTTTTTGGTGAAAAAAAAAAGTGATTTGATTGTGTGAAACAAACAATTATATACAAATATATATAATCAATGCACAGTATTTTTGAAATGATTACTTACTGACCAGTGTACTGAATCATAACCACTTGGGAGTACAGTTGTAATATAAAATTAAGACAAGATTACATATTACCTTATTTACAAAATGTTCCTAAAGTATTATTTTTATTTTTATTATTACCAACTCTAAAATACAGTGAAACCTCAGAGGATTGGAGTAAAGGTAAAAAAACATGGCAAAGCTAATAAACAAATATTAGCTCATGGACATGCAATTAATCAGTAACTAACACTTATGTAGTAATACAACAATTCAACACAGAAATAAAAGGATTAATAAACAATGTATTCAAAGTTCAAAAAAAAGCTTAAACTATTTTGTTTGGTTTTTTCATCTCTTTTATTTATTACAACACAATACATGTGAGTAGATTTTTAAATGTTAAAAATAAATGAAAAATTGTGTTAGCAAAGACGATTTTTTTTCTTGTAAATTTAAGATAACATACCTTGATTTTGCAGACTTGTTTAGCACTTAATTAATAAAGCCGATTAGTGGCTTGAGTCTTAAGAAAGACACTTCCGATTTTTTTTCTTTTCTGTTTTAGGGAATTCAGAGACCTTTCTAATAATCCAGTGTATAATCAACAGTCAAGATACTTTTTGGTTATGTGCATTGGCGGATCCAGGGGAGGGGCTGTGGGGAATGCAGCCCCTCCCTTTGGAAATTTTTTCGTAATTTAGATAGAATTTGACTTTCCTTAATGTAAGGAAGCAAGTTAAAGAACAAATAATGTGCAGAACAAGTAGAATTTTAGTAGTGGGAAAGGAAAATAAAGGTAAAAAAGCTGATTAGCAGATCCAAATAAGGGGCTGTGGGGCTGCAGCCCCCCCCTTTCCGATCGGCTGGATCCGCCCATGGTTATGTGTAAATCAAGTTTTCTTATTTCATAAATTTTCACTCCTTTTTTTTCTGAGGCAAATACTTGTTTTATAGCAATGGAAGAAAAAATTATCTTAGAACGGATAGTTAAATTTTTGTTTAACCAACAGATAAATACAATTATTAACATTGATTGACCTTTCCTACAGACCAAAAAATTCTTTACACCAACTAGAATTTAATTTCTTTACAAGGAAGTATATGTAGGAATATTTTTTTTAATCATCATCATATTCTTTAATCCTCGGTTACCACTAAGCAGTGTGAGGAATAAATTTTATAATGTCTATAAATGAAAGAACAACAATATTTTAGTATTTTATTAATATAATGTAACTAATTTTTACTAAACTGGCGATTGAGGTTTCATTGATTTTTTTTTTTAATTTTACAATTATTTAAATCATGCAACATTTAAAGACATGCAAACCTAACCACCTAGCCAAACCAGCCAATCAGTTGCTTTGCGTCAAGCATTTTTTCAGCACTGGCTCAAACATGTAGAGTAGAAAGGGATTTATTTTCACATTCATTAGTCACATAATTAAATAAATTCAGTTAAAACATTTAAAATAGTTTTTACAACTGATTATAAGTTTTGAAATTCAAGTGGATCCTGAAATGAGTGGATAGCATATTTCAAATCTTCATTAATTAACTTTTCAATTAGAGGCAATTTAATAAACAGTAAGTTAACTTCTAGGTTTAAATTTTTTTTTTCTTAGGTAGTATATAAATCGTTATAAACTTATAATAAATTTATAGAATGAATATCTCTTGTAATTTCATATACATATATGATTTATTTTTTATGACTGCGCCCCTAACCATTAATATACCATTATCCATTATTATAATAAATACCTTTATCTTTTACAAGACCGATAACATTAAACGGGATATAACAAATGTTGAGTTAATATAAAGATTTGTTCGCAACGATGATATGGTGCAATGATTTTTTTGGTGTTGTTAATGCAACTTAAATTCCCAAACATTACCATTATTTTTCTTATAATATCTATCATGAAAATTTGAAGGCCCGTGGCATAATGGTAGAAATATCCTCTCTTCATGTAAAAGATATGATAAAATAAATTGTAAACCTAGTGTATCATTTCTTAACTCTTAAAAGTTAAGCCAAAAACTAACCTGTATTATTTTATTGAAAATTGAAATGAAGAAACTTTTTATCATAAATCAAAAACTACGCAAACTGATATGTATAAAAAAAAAAACACAAAAATTCTAGTCTGACTTGCTAGGTTTAAATTGTTCATAAAGTGAAAAATATATAAAATCTTTTTAAAAAGAGAAAATTTTTGGATTGACTTATAAATATAAATATATCAATGTTTTCCTTTTATTCTTATTCCATGGTATAGTGTACATACATGAGAACACGGCATTTCAAAAAGTGCAAGTTTTAATTATAAAAGTTAAGAAACCCTGTGAGTATATATTTTTTTGTTTAAACATCATGAGGTGACATTGTGACTAATGTGGTGACTTAGTGACAAAACTATTTTTCTACAGTTCTTGAATTTACCTACTTAAAAAGAATCAGGTCAGGCAATTCAGTGTACTTGTGTGACATATCGATTATTATATTTTCAATTACAAAATGTTAATGCTATTGTTGAATCAATCATACGGTTTTATACGATTAATATAAAGCTTGCTGTTGTGAAATAAAACATGAATTATAAAGTTACAAGCATCTATTCCTGTATCTAATATTGGCGCTGCTGGACAAATGGGCAACAGAAGACAGAAGAAGAAGGTCAGTAATGCAACCTGTCCGTACGCTAATGAAGATTCCTTGCGCGAGAATCAACATTCAGACACTGAAGACAACTCGGAAAGGTTATCAATAGCTGGCCGGAACCGTGGGTCTTCTACATATTTACAGTTTGGGCCTTTTCTTCCTGAAGAAGAGGACTGGCAGTACTACAGGCAACGTTTTGAAGTCGAACTTCGCATTCACCGCGTACTTGACGACATTGAGAGGCGAGACATTCTTCTCTCTAAAGTGGGATCACAGGCATTTAGAGTAGTAGTAGACCACTTCAGGCCTGAGCCGGTGAGTTCTTATACGTATATTGATGTTGTATCTGTTTTAGGCAAGTATTTTGGGAAGACATCATGTCCGATTGGCGAAAGAGTTGCGTTTACACGTAGATTTCGTGAAGAGGGCGAGACAGTCACTCAATACATTAAAGAGATTAGCGTCTGGGTGTCAATTTGGAAACTCTGTCAATGAGCGAATCCGCGATCAGGTTATAGTCGGAATTAATAACCCTAACTGGCAAAGGGAGTTACTTCGCCAGTTTCCGGGTGTTGATAGTAGTTTGGAAAACATTATTACACTGGTTTCCACTCTTGAACGGGCGGATGAAACACAAACGCACCTAACCAATTATCAAGCAGAAAAACATAATATTTTTGAAATTGAGAAAAATTATTTTTCTAAGAACCCGACAAAGGGCTCTTACAATCGTTCAATGGAAAAGAGGAAAACATTAGTTCGGGGCCGGCATTGTTTTCGCTGTGGCTCGAGACTTGACGAACGACACGAACATTGTCCTGCTTTGGGAAAAAAATGTATCCTTTGCAAGGGAAATAACCATTTTGCGAGCGTATGTCTAAAATACAACAAAGCAAAAATAACGGGAGAAAAACAACGGCGCCGTGCAAACCAAATAGGTGAAACAAGTGACTGTACATCCTCTCGCAGCTGCAGCTATAAGAGTGGATCGATCTACAACATTTCTGGACCATCGAGGGCAATGATCGAACTAAAAATTAACGGGATCAAACTAGACATGTTATACGATCCAGGCGCGTCCTTATCTCTGATAACTGAAAGGAAATGGCTTAAAATAGGCTCACCACCAATGAAGCCTGCTCATAACTTGGTCGCTTATACAGGGGTTAACATTGATACACTTGGCGAAACAAGTGTTAAAGTCACAGCTTTTGGACAAACTAAGGTATTGCCAGTGACAGTGGTTAAAAACAATGGTTTTCCATTATTTGGGCTTGATTGGGTCTTGCAGTTCAACCTCCCTTTACCTCCTGGGGCTAAGTTGTGCACGGTCAAAGGGGAAGAATGCTTGATAGGGAAAATACTAAGAGACTTACAAAGAAATTACAAGTCAGTTGTCATACCAGGCCTTGGCACTTTAAAAAAAACAAAAAACAAAAAACACGAAGCACAAGATCTTGTTTGATAAAGGAAAGGAATGAAAGCAGCTTGAAGGGGGAGACGCAGCTGGGTGTTAAACCCATCTTGTAAAGGTTAATTAAAAGGTCTAATAAATAAGAAAGAAGGAAACACATTTTACTAGGTGATTGTTAATGGGAAGACGCAGAGAAAGCATCCAGACCAACTCAGGGAGATATTCGAAGCTCAAGAGGAAGGGGAGGAGATGTGACATATCGATTATTATATTTTCAATTACAAAATGTTAATGCTATTGTTGAATCAATCATACGGTTTTATACGATTAATATAAAGCTTGCTGTTGTGAAATAAAACATGAATTATAAAGTTACAAGCATCTATTCCTGTATCTAATAACTTGTCAGTTGGTCAGTAATGTGCTGCCGCTTACTGGCCACATATGGACCTATGTAACTTCTTTCATTCCATTTACCATGGTGCTTTATTTCAAGGCTTCAACTAAATGAAAACAATCAAACATATATGAAATAAAGCACCATGGTAAATGGAATGAAAGAAGTTATTGTGGTCCATATGTGGCCAGTAGGTTGCAGCACATTACTGACCAACTGACAAGTACACTGAATTGCCTAACCTGATTCTTTTTAAGGAGGGAAATTCAAAAACTGTAGAAAAATAGGCTTGTCACAAAGTCACCCCATTAGTCACAATGTCACCCCATTTTACGGTATCATAAAATAAAAGTGGCTATCAGTATTTAAACTAAAAATACCTATCAGTATTTAAACTATGCCATTTAAATTTTAATTATGCTTTCAATTTATATATTTAAATTATGCTATCAGTATATTTAAACTAAAAATAGGTTAGTTACTTACTTATCAGATGTGGAAAATATATCTTCAACTTGACTATTACTTTCTTGTGCGAGCCGAAGCGCCAGCTCGTGATCTCGCCTCTCCTGCTCTAACTGACCTCTTCGCCTTATCTCTTCTTGAGCCTCAATTTCCAATTCAATCTGAAAATTTGTCAATGATTTATTTTTTTTATTACGTTACTTGTGCATTTTGCCATTTAACAGTGAAAGTAAATATATGCTGTTCAGAAACAGATAAACGATGGAAATTTATGAATTTTAGAACTTTTGATGGCACGTTCCTCATGGTGTACATTTAACCAAACACGGTTAGCACACTGGTTAAGAGCGCTGCAAGGGTGATGTAGAGACCCGGGTTCGATTCAAGGCCATGGCCAACCTGTTCCCTTCAGATAAATTTATTCAATAAACAAAGATCCCACCCATCAATTAAAAACAAAAAGTGCAATTTTTAATCCATGTTTAATGAAATAACAACTTCCACTATTTATTTTTATTTTTCTATTTATTTTTCATTTTCAACGTTTCGGGGCACCCGCCCCATCTTCAGGAAAAACAACTAGAAACATTTATCTATATAAATCACAGTAATTTAAATAATTTTTTTCACAATAATATATCATATCATTAAAATTATATTTTTTAATAGTTTTTATAATTCAATTATAAATTACCTTAAAATTTCTTTTCATGCTTAATTGCATGCTGTCAATTTCATCCTATATGTACATATATTATCCAACACACATATATTTACATATATTCATCATTTTTTAATAATTTAAAATTAACATTGTTTATTGGTCATCTCCTTGTCACAGACTGATTATTTTTTTCTCTATGGGGATCAATTTATTTACCTTTGATTTGATTCTAATCTTCTTCTCCTCATATCTATATTTTAAAACAGACACCAAGAATCTAGGTACACATTATATAGACATTATAAGTAAATTAAATTTGAACTGTTAAAAATATTAGATATGAGGAGAAGAAGATTAGAATCAAATCAAAGGTAAATAAATTGATCCCCATAAAGAAAAAAATAATCAGTCTGTGACAAGGAGATGACCAATAAACATTGTTAATTTTAAATTATTAAAAAATGATGAATATATGTAAATATATGTGTGTTGGATAATATATGTACATATAGGATGAAATTGACAGCATGCAATTAAGCATGAAAAGAAATTTTAAGGTAATTTATAATTAAATTATAAAAACTATTAAAAAATATAATTTTAATGATATGATATATTATTGTGAAAAAAATTATTTAAATTACTGTGATTTATATAGATAAATGTTTCTAGTTGTTTTTCCTGAAGATGGGGCGGGTACCCCGAAACGTTGAAAATGAAAAATAAAAACAAATAGTGGAAGTTGTTATTTCATTAAACATGGATTAAAAATAATAATTAAAAACTTCCTGAAAAATCAAAAAAATAAATGATAAAAAATGCAATAAATTTACCAAAGAAACATTAAATCCAACTAAATTAATAATAGTATAATCCAAAACTGAATCGTTACCACCAAGCCTATCTAACTTTTCTAGGTTTCACAAAGATGAATATGAAATTAATTAATCAAGCAAGAACTAAGATTACAGCATAAGCAAAAACAATCAATGACTTGTTTTGGAAATTCCAAGCAAATTTTTTGGGTTTTTTTTGTTTTCTTTTTTTGCTGTGCGAGCTCCAGTTTAGACTTAAGATTTGAAGAATTCTAATTACTTTTAAGAGGTGAGAGATAATCAACTGTTATTCTTTACGATAGGTTAAATGATAATCAGGATTTTCAGTTTAAAAAAAAATTATTTTTGAAAGCCAATGTTTCAATCCAACTTGTGTATCTTCATCAGGGCTAAAAGAAAACAAATATATGAGTATCTATGCTAGAGGATGACAATAAATGATTCCTTTACAGAACTGATAATAATATAACAGATGGTAAGCATTATACATGAATATTTAAATAAGTGGCTGGTTATCAAGATAAAATAGAATCTGATATTTACCTTCTGAGTCCAGGTAGATACAAAGACTGAAGATAAAATAAGGTAAGAGATAGTGCTATAAGTTATTTTACCTTCAGTCTTTGTATCTACTTGGACTCAGAAGGTAAATATCAGATTCTATTTTATCTTGCTAACCAGCCACTTATTTAAATATTCATGTATAATGCTTACCATCTTTTATATTATTATCAGTTCTGTAAAGTAATAATTTATCGTCATCCTCTAGCATAGATACTCATATATTTCTTTTCTTTTAGCCCTGATGAAGATCCACAAGTTGGATCGAAACGTTGGCTTTCGAAAATAATTTTTTTTTTCAAACTGAAAATCCTGATTATCATTTAACCTAATTACTTTTAAAAAATTTAAATGGTAATAATAAAGATTTAATAGAATAAATCTTCAGCTTAAGGGACAGCGAACCTGTATCTGAGAGTTCCTCTTATCAGCTTCTTCCTGTCTTTTCATTTCTTCCTCTTCTTGCTTCCTTCTTTGTTCCATTTCAAGTTTTCTATAAGAGATATGGAATGTAATTGCATCACTGCTTAATAATTTTGATAACAAATATTTTGATAAATATATTAAATAACAAAATAAAAACTCCTTACATCCTCTTATTCTCTTCTTCCTTAAGCTTTTGCCTTTCCTCTTCCTCTTTTCTTCTCTTTTCCTTTTCCATCTCTTCCTGTATACGTCTCAACCGCTCTTTTTCCTCTTCTGCCTTCTGAGACTCTAGTTTCTTCTGAAGGTTTGCCATTTCTTTATTGGCTTTATTCATGAGAGTCGTATGAATGGCATTAATTTCATCTGAACGTATTCTAGGATTAGACTATAACAAAAACAGGATTATTATTTTTTAAAAATACCATTTCAAAAATGAAATTGTTAGAAATTCATTTTCATAATTTTTATGTTTTGAAAAGATTATACAATTCCACAGTTATATTTAGGTTACTAAAAACAGTCCTGAAGTACACAATATTACATTGTGCAATAATAACACTATCTATCTGTGACAAGTTATCTGAAAACTAAATTATGATACTTATATCTTGTCTATCAATACAAAATGTGTTGTCAGCAGACCTGCTAAGTATGGCAGTACCAATTTTTTTTTTTTTAAATTTTAGATAGAGTATTCCTCTTTTTGTTACAAAAAATAAGTAGGTACTCAACTACTTCTTCAATATTAATTTTCATTTTTATCATATTCATATTTAGAGTAACAAAACATTATTGACGGTCTCAAATAAGATATAGTAAACAAAAAATTACTATGGGAAACGATGGGCTGGATTAGTAGTAAAAAAATCGACAAAACATTTTGATCGTCTCACCTCAATATTCCTTTGTTAAATATGTGATCAAGTATCAAATATCATCCACAAAGGAAAAAAAAGAACGAAATAAAAGAAAAAATATATATTTATTAAAATCTATAAACAACTTTTAAATGTATAGTAAAGCATAATAAATTACTCACTTTGATTTTATTTATAGCATCCCGCATCTCTGTTTGTAGCTTTTTTATTTCTAAAATACTCGATTCCTTATCCTTTTTAAACTGACCAATTATAGACTCCATTCTAGTGATCATGGACTGCAAAATGAAGTATTAATTTAGAAATAAGGGGGGAAAAAATACAATTTATTTATTTGTGAAAAAGAAAACAATACAATTATTTACGTAGGGTATTCACCTGAAGATTATTGATTTTCATGATGCCTTGATACCTCGGTTTGTGTTGTTTTTTCGCAAGATACATTCTAACATTCTTCTGAATGTTAATGTGACAGTTTCTACGGTAGGAAATTTTTTTGTCCACTAGAAGAAAAAAAAGATAATTAAAGAAAAAACATAATATAGTACAATTAATTATATAAACTAAACATGAACCGAGGATTTGGGCAGAAGGAGTTTGAGGGTATATGAAGGATGGCGAGATCGGATAACTTGGTAAAGAAATGATGCCAGGAGGTATTTGTGACGGTTGGATGGGTATAGCCACTTTAACTTTTCATAAAAAAGTGAGATGGAGATGTCTCTGAGGATCCCAAAGATGAATCGTACGAAACAATTAATCAGACTTAGATATACATCAGTATATAAGACTTATAAATATACACTTAACACATAAATAAACTAAATTAATATGCCATATATTTCTTTCAATATGCCAGAACCTTTTTGATTTCCTTGATTGAATGAATGAATGAATAAAGTAAATTTTATTTTTTCATGTTTACAAAATAAATAAATTTACTCAAAGCTTGGGATAAGTCCATCAGCTAGAGTGACTTTGACTTAATTTTTTAAAGGAACTAAAAAAATTATTTTAAATATACAAAAGAAATATGATGAAACAACAAACTAAACAAGAACCTAGATCTATGAATAATCAAATTTAAAGGCTATTGCCCTTTTTACATACTGTAGAGTAAGTGATAGTTCTCTCCATTTAATAAAAGTTTCACTTCACTTTCTGATAGTCTATTCTTTCCAAACACGTCTCTTCTAAATTCGCTGAGGATTGGACAGACAGCTATGAAATGAAAAACATCCTCCGATTCTCCAAGGTTGCAGAGTGAACAGATAGCACTGTTATCCTGGCTCAAAGGTTTTCTATTAAGGCTAAGAGTTTCGGTCCTCATCTTCATCAACGTGCTGATCATGTGTAGGCTGTTGTCATCGCTGATATAGGAAAGCTGCTCTGCTTCAAATTTCAGCGTTTTGTAGAGTGAATGAAGTTGTGACTTCGCCATGGCTAGCACCATATTATTCACGGTATTCTTCCTTAGGATCTCCGGTGTGTCCAAAAAGTTTTGGATAATTTTTCCAGTTTTTATGCAGACATATTGGAGATCGCAGAACCACGCCAACTTCTTTGCAATAATTTTCTTAGCCAACGTTTTCGTTAGCCTTTGGTCTGACGAGTTAAGAACTCTGAATATATAATTGAGGTGCAGTCTGAGGGTATAAAGATACATTGGCAGCCTTCCAGTTTCCAACAATAATGCATAGTTAGCTGTGGCGTTGGGTAAGTAAAACAAAAGTTTTATAAAACTTCTCTGCACCTGTTCTACTTTTTCATACCACCTGCCACCCCATACCTGGGCTCCATAACAAAGTTGTGGAATATTGTTATAAATATTGTTATATTTTAAACACAATACACAGGAGCGGCTATTTTGTAACATAAGCCACTTTGTATATGGAAAAAAAAAATTCAAACTTATTCAAGATAAAATGAGATTTCTAATGCAATTCTGTCAAAAATACTTTTTGAGAATTCAATATTCCGCAAACCTTAAGCTTTAAACAAGGCATATAATAATTAAAAATTACTTCACCATTAATAAAGGTAACATTTTACTACTCTTATATTGTATGATTTATTGAGAGTTTAAAAACCAAACAAATAAAAAATAAACCTCAATCATGACAACTTGTGAATTGACCTGAGCTCATGGTTACATAAATTGTTTTTTAAGATAAAATCTTGTTTCATGGCCATAGGGCATGATGCATCATGCTCCATCACCAAGTTTTCATTCCAAACAACAAAAGTTAAGGCCTATATATTATAGAAGCTAATAGAATGGTCCTAAATATATAAAAGACAAACTAAAGTTTCTAACATAGCGATCAGCCTTACATTTGATGACAGAGAGAGCACACCATTGTGCCTTCTTCCACCTTGACGCTAGTAACCATTTTTTAACCTTAGCCACCATTACAGCAACATTTTCTGGATCTGATCTCATGATATTGTCAAACTCAGCGAATTTTCCAGGGCGGAAGAAAACTTTCGATACTCCGAAACGAAAATCGTGATCATTCATTCCCAGAGCATGAAATAATGCCTGAAAAGTAAATTAGAGTTATTATGAATTATATAAATTTATAATTGAATGAAAATTGTTTAACTAGTGAAAATGTTGAGTACAACTTACTTTACAAAACAATCTAGGGTCTAATCGAGCCAGTTCAGGTGGCAAGAAAGAGCTGTACATTTGGTAAAGATCTGTGAACTGAGTACGTGAAGGGAAACCTTGTTGCATCAGTTCCAACACACTCGTCATACCCGAACACTGTAGCTGTGACAAAATAGACCCACCTTCGAATTGATGATCAATCATTTTCTGATTTGGTTTGATACATCTTATAAAACTGGTACCCTGAAAAAAAAAATTAATAAAAGTTTTATACAGTTGGCAAAATTAAATCAATTATAAATATCTAAGAGAAAATCATGGCTTCCAAAATATGTTTATTTCGAGAATTGTTTTTCTGTCCATAATATTGTTGCAGCCAATGGGGGAAGAGAACGCGCCCAATGAGAACAATCCACCCATTGTTTGGCACCGGACTGGAGGCCGGCTAAGATCAAAAGCCTTAGTTCTCCGTGATACTGGATTGTTCTAGAATCTTCCCAAACCCTTATAAATAGAGGCTTTGACAAACCTTAGCGGAGTTATATGTCTACACCTGTCGAGTACAGTGCTAAGTGATAAGTTCTATTGTGACAAGTTACTGTGATAAGAGTGTTTGTTGTAGAGGACTCTAGTTTTTAACCGTAATAATTTGCCATGAGTAATTAGAGTCTACCTAATCATTGTATTCTGTATTCAATAATAAGGCAGTAGTCACAATTGTAAGTATTAGATTAATAAATTGTAGTTTTCGTGTTAATTGTTTATTTTACTGTACCAGTAGCCCGCTACATTATTATACTTTTGATATGAAAAAGTAATGAAAAGTATCCATGGATTGAATTTTACTAAACCACTGATTCAGTAAATGCAAGGAACTAATTTTTCTCCTGAAACTTCCCAACGATTCAATCAAAATGAGAGCCTAAAGGGAAAGAACTAGCTCAACAATAAGCATGGTGTGATTTATTTTAAAGACTAATTTAATAACATTTTACTTTCAACCAGCCCAGTTTAAATCTCTAAAAATTAAGCAATATGTGACAAGATGAACGTTCCCGTCAGACTTCTATTATAATATTATTAATAAACAATTAAAAGATACTATGGTACAATGGATCAATACCAACATGATATATATCTAACATAAATTTTTTAATCTTTTTATCTATATAAGTTTAAAAAATGTATAACAAGTTTTGTTCAACAAACCAACAGTTTTCAAACATTAGTTTTTGAACTTATTAATATCTATCAGAACAAGTTTGATAAATCAATTTTTTTTAAACAATGACAATATAAAATACTCATGATTCTGGATGGTAGAAACAAATAGTGGAAAGTTAATGGTAAATGGAACATTAAAAAAAAATCTGGTGCGTGCGCGCAACACACAACTTTCACTTACCAACTTAGATTAGAAATTAATGCGTTGTGTTAATGCCACTTCTCACTCAGTTACACATTTTTCCCCATTCATTTCTTATTTTTGTTTTCATTTGCTCTATAACAAACACTAATTTCTTTTATTATTAAATAAAAGTTTTTACTTGAGATAATTCGGCAATGCAAGCATAATACTCCAAGTCGACTGATTTTATAATTCTCTATGTACTTGTTGAATATTTCATTTATTTCCCATGAAACAAATCATTTCCATTAAATGAACAGAAGGGCATTAATTATGAACAATGGTCTGTCATTAAAAGCGTCCTGCGTGGGCTCAACGTGTTTTATGAGTTGACTGAATATTTTTCTTTTTTTCTCCTCTATATGTTTACTTGGTTTTTATCATATCTCATATTTAGCCATTTTTTATTTTTAGGCGTAATGAGAGACAGTTTATTTCTCCATATAAACAAAAACAAAGATACTTCATAGGAAACAAAAACAAACAAACAAAAAAGGCCCCTACCCCATTTAAGCCCCCCAGAACATTTTAATAATGATAAAGCTTACCTGATATTAAAGAACACCTAATTTACATTAAACATGACGAATTTGATGAAAATCGTTAAAGCCGTTTCTGAGAAAATCGAAAAAAAGGTAAAAATTGCAAAAATAGTCAAGAAATAAAGTGCCCCCTCCGTTTGAGCAATTTTGATGAAATGCGGGCTATCACATCTTTAACATATACATACGTCAAATACCCAGTTTGAACAAAATCGTTAAAGCCGTTTTTGAGTAATTAAAAAAACACGTGCAAATGATACAAAATTTATTAAGTAATGTCCCCCCTCCGGTCAATCAATTTTGATGACATTTTTACAGTCATATCTCGGGCATATAAATACATCAAATACCCAGTTTGATCAAAATCGTTAAAGCCGTTTTTGAGTAAATAAAAAAAACACGTGAAAATGATACGAAATTTATTAAGTAAAGTCCCCCCATATACATATAAACATACAAACACGTATAAATACATCAAATACCCAGATTGATCAAAATCGTTAAAGCCGTTTTTGAGTAAATAAAAAAAACACGTGAAAATGATACAAAATTTTTTAAGTAAAGTCCCCCCTCCGGTTAATCAATTTTGATGAAATTTTTACAGTCATATCTCGGGCATATACATACATCAAATACCCTGTTTGTTAAAAATCGTTAAAGTATTTTTCGAGTAAATTAAAAAAAACACTTGAAAATGTTATGAAATTTATAAAGTAAAGTCCCCCCTCCGGTTAATCAATTTTGATGAAATTTTTACAGCCCTATCTCGGGCATAAAAATACATCAAATACCCAGTTTATATACCAGTAAATATACATACACTAAATACCCAATTTCAGGTTCGCACCGTTTATAGTTTTTGAGCTAGTCCGTTCACACAGACACACACACACACACACAGACCATTTCGCGGGATTTGGTTAATTGGACTCAGGGGACCCCAAAACGTGTATTTCCATTGAAAACCGGAAGTCGAAATTTTTCACGATCGCAATACTTCCACTTACTATATATTTCATATATAGGTAAGTGAAAGTAAAAAAATCTAATATGAATATATTAGATATTAGCACTTTTTTATTCTTTATATTTTTAGATTATTAAGAACTAGCTGTATATACCAGTTTCACCCGGAGAATTTCATTTTTTAAATCTATAAAATCTATTAAGTGAGGCTTTTATCGACTCAAACGGTCGATTTCGTAAAAACCAATGTAAAGTTAACCAATTTAAGTTATGCAATTTTAATATGGACAGGTGTTCGCACCTGGTATCAAAGAACCACTGAACAAAATTTGGAGAATTTAGGACAAACAGTATGGATTTCTATAAAGAACAAACAAACAAACAGAATTTCATCTTTATTTATAAAGATTGAATAACTATAAAACTAATCATTATGAGATATAGATGTAATATTCTTAAGTTAAACTTTTAATGTTTGTTTAAAAACTTACAGTGCTTTTCAGTTTATCCATCAGTTCTGCCAACTGCGTTTGGAACTTGTTACCAACACTAATGAATGTGAGCTTTCCCTTCTGGTTGTTGGTGTTATTGTTGTTAGTAAAAATAGTTTGAAGGAAAGGGTTCTTACTCTCTTGAACAAGACCTTCCAGAGAGGCATGAAGAGCATCGTTATTCTTCTCAATAAATTGACTCTGAAATAAAACATAAAATACACTCTCATAAACTAGTGAAATAGTAAAAGATACTAAAATTAAATACAGTTTAATGAAATAAGTAATGAAGTACTCTGTATGATGGGGGGGGGGGACCCCAACATGTTGTAATGTGAATGAAATAAAAATTAGGTAGAAAAAAGTAAGGAAATAAATATTTCAATAGTCACTAGATAAAAAATCACCATAAGCTTAGAAAAGATTATTTAGCAATGACACGAATAATTCTTTGTGATTTTATTGAATTATTTTGAAAGAAAAGATATATAAATTGAATCAATCACTAAGAAATACTTGTTAAACATTGCAAAAATCATTATTAATCATGCTTGTTTGAATTTCTTATGCTTACAGTATGAAGTATGCTTACAGTATCATAACAGACTGCTCCAGCAAAGTGACGAACAAGAAAACCTTCCGAATCTCGGATTTCCCTATGTGCCTTCAGTTTGGATGCCCTAGGAAGTGCCAGCCTGAAGTGGTTGGCCCACCTCCTGTGGACCTCGGTGGTGAAGTGTTCAGCACTAGGCTTTGGTAATTTGGACTCCTCATCAAGAAGGCTGAATAGTCCAGTTCCCTTTCCTTCGATCAAGTCTAACGAGAAAGATATCTCAATGAGTTTTTTTTTTTTTGCTAACATTTTTAAGAAGTTTTAAATTTTAAAACTTACCGATACAGTCTTGGTTGTCGATGAAATCTATTTTACGCACTTGTAGGCCTTCTCTTTGATAAAGTTCTTGTTCGTCTTTCAAGATTCTCTCATTGAAGAATTGTTGCAATTTTTCATTACAGTAATTTATACAAAATTGTTCAAAACTATTGACAGTGAAATATTCTAAAAAAAAGAAAATGAGATTATTATAATAAAAAAATATTTAAATATAAATATATGCTGAAAACTTATGTTAATGTTAGCCTTACCGAAACCAGCAATATCAAGAACTCCGATATAATAGCTGGATGCCTTGAAAGGGATACTTTTATTGATCCGATATACGATGTGATCAAACAGTTTACTGTAAAGTGCTTTCGCGAGGGCGTCCCTCGCATTGTTTGCTTCATAAACTTTCAAAGGAACCCTAAAATGCAATGCAAGCATTATTCATAGGACAAGTTTCAATGAAAGATATATCCAATACATATTGCACACATTCCAGAATAAAGATACAAAAATTGAATTTGTTGGAAAATTGTAAGTAAAGTTCTTGTTCTAAACTTTTTAATAGTCTCAAATCAAAAAGAAACACCATTACTTAGGTAGGGGAGCCTACTAGAGTTACCCTTCTACTGCGGGTGCGATATGGTTTACAAGCAACTATGGTCTTTAAGATTTAGAGGTCATATCAACATATCAAGACATCGATACGTTCCGATATTTATAATATAAAACCTGTTTAAGTTAATATACCTTCCTTATTCAAATATTAAATATACCAACTTGAAATCAATGTAGCAATATATTTATAGGTACAGTTAATCTAATAACTAAATAAGATGTTAATGATCTTGTTTTGGCCTTGAAGCTTTCATAATAGAATTATGAGAAAATAGAAGAAATAATAATAACAAATAAAAAACTATATGTATCATTTATAAGTCACTAATTGATTCAAAGCCAAATATTTTCTTAGAACTAGCAATTAAAAAGTTTTGGGCATTGAGGAAAATTGAAGTTTACGAAATTTTATTTTATATAAAAATAATATTTATATATATATATATATATATATATATATTTTTTTTTTTTTTTTTTTTTTTGTTATCTCTTACACTAACAACTGACATGACGTTCTATATATTTCAAACCAATTTTTCCAAATATAATGAATTTAAGGAATGTTTATATTCTTTAACTGATGTCTGTAGATTTAAAACAGAATATTTAAGGGCTAAAGGGGTCTTACTGAAAAGGTTTATCTCCTAAGTATTTTTAATCAGAACGATATGAAATGATTACTGAAGTGAGATAATGAACTCACATGATGACGGTCCCTTTAGGGCCTCCCCTTGCGGTCATCATGACTTTGTTAACAAGGGCCTGCCTCAGCTCTTCCTTGTCGACGGAGAGGAGGGTGGCGACGATAGCCAGGCTGGGTTCTGAAGCTGTGCTGATCCTTGATCCACCCTTAGTTCCTTCAGTTATCTCCTCGAATGAGATGTTGCCAAGGTGAAGGACAGCTGCTACCATCGAGTATATTTCCATCCTTTCATCGAAATCCAAGCCAAGGCGACCTAACGCCTAATAATAATCATAATTATCACAAGCTATAGATTAATTGATTTGTCTATGCTAAATATCAAACATTATCATTATCACCGTAATAGCTATATTTTTTATATTGAATTGATTTATATTAGACTACTAATAATAAAATAATACAAAACACCCAATCCTTCAATCTTTTATAAATACAGATAAGGTGCCTACATTATTAACACATTCAATGCCAAGTACATCTCTGAGCTGTACCCGGGGGTGAGCCCAGGTGGCCAACTACAGCCCGGGGATGAACTCAGGTATATTTTACCTTCTCCACTTAAAAGCGATGGCCAGGTAGTAGGAAAGTTATTACTTTAGTTAGTCAGCCACTTGCACTGGTCCATGATGGTCATTTCGGCGTTTTTGGTTTCCTGATAGCTGCATTAGAGCGAAAGTTGTGGATTTTAAAGTTTTCTATCAATTTTTGTTAATTTAAGTGTTTTATTTATAATTTTAATTTAATTTAATTGAAAATGGGACCTAAGAAGAGGAATGCTAGTCGACAGCCATCTAAAAGAAGTAAGTATTTTATAATTAATTTTTTTTTTTAACAATTCTATTTTTTCATTTATCTAATTTTAAAACTATTCTCACTACTTATATTATATTTTATTATTATATTACATTATCCAGTTACAGTGGATTAGTAAAAGAACAAAAAAACTATATGTACAAATTTTTAGGGACAAGAACGAGGAAATTTGTGGATGCTGAGACTGCGCTTGGGGGGTGTACCAGCTCAATGATGACCCAAAACCCTCTGGCCACCTTGTTCAGCTAGAGAATATGGCTTTGGCATTGAATGTGTTAAGAACTGTGATTAACAGCACCAAAAAAGGACTAAAAACCTTATTTTTCTGGGTATTACAATGCATAATATATAAACATAAAAATAATTTGTTTTTTTAAATGCCTTTTTAATGGAATCTAGTATGTCAAGATATGTTATGGCAGTTTTGGAGTAATATTTAAAAGTATACTTAAAAATAATACTTTTAGCTAATGATCAGATGCAAAAATATGTTTTCTACATTTACACTGAATTCAAAATAGTCTTGTTTAATAAATTTTTAATTTTTTGGTTGTTGTATAATGCGATCATCATTAGCCTCTTATATAATATAAACAATCTTATGAAAGTTAAGAAAAAGTACTTTGAGTGAGCTTCTTAATCTATTTAGAGTTAAGTTTAACACGTTCACACCAGGACTGTAATTCATGCTCCTCGCCCATTGGTGGCTTACCTTAATGATTTTCGCTGTATCGGACGGTAGCTATTCAAGGGCATTATGCAGTATTGACAATCCAATATTAATAAAATAAACAATACAATCCTACCTCGTTATACATCTCTGTGGAAAGTTTTGTGATTGACTAAAGTGGCCGATGCGGCAGTCTAGTGCAGCACATACTGGCATGAACGTGTTAATATATAAAATTAAAGGATGACTTTCAAATTACCTTATCCATATTGTTGAAGTCTTCGACATCATCTAACATGGGATCTTTCAAGCCGCCTTTGCTAGCATGGGATAAACTTTTCTGAGCATTGTTCAACTTCTGTTCAGTGGTTTTATTAGTGAAATATTGCGTGCACCCATTTTTTAAGTACTGCAAAAGAAAAAAAAAAAGAAAATATAAATAAAATAAAGAAGGTAAGTAAAGGATGGGAAAACAATTTAAGTATTAGAAATCTACTTTATCAAAAAGCACAGGAAAATAAAGGAAATGATAAAATATAAATTTTTTAGTAAGAGAAGAGGTAGTCTGAGCTAGGAGTAAAAATAATATATATACATGTTTCTATGGGTTTATATGGAAAAAATCTAGTTTTGAATTTACTATTTGAGTTTTTATTTCCAGGTAAGACACTGTTTTCCGACATGGACAGGGAGGTATTTTCCTCATCCAGGAAACATTTTTTAAAAATATTCTATTTTCAACTAGTACCTATAATTTATTTGTAGGATATAAGTGAAGTTATGAAATATTGTATTAGGGTTCACTCCATTATAAATATAATGTACACTAAAAATACGTATATGTAAAAGTTTCGTGACTTACAGAATTATTATTTGCTTGTAAATACATGTGGCTCATTTAATTGACAATAAAATAATTCAATGTTCATTTTATTTAGCAAATTTTATTTTACATATCGCATGTTAGCAAGAGGATGGTTACAACTCGAAAAACTATTTTTTTGGATAATCACATGTGAAGATTCAAATGTCAATTTTACTATGTATCTACAAGTAGCAACCAGGGAAAATAGTCTTTGATCACAAATAATCGGTAATTGGGGCACTTAGGACCTATGGTACTAACTGTAACTCAAAAGTAGTCCTCTACCTACGTCAACACAATCATCCCCTTCACATAAGAATATGGTAAATTGCACCTTATGCGAACGGAACCATTAATACTATTGAGACTATATTCTGGCATTGTAGATTGTGTCATTCTGATTCCAACGGTATCCATAACTCAAAATTTATATATTTTGAGTTGTAACCATCTGTCTTGCCAACGTGAGATATCTATTATTTATATGAAAAATATTAATCTTTTTCTTGTTTAAAATTTACAAATAAAGTTTCCTCTGCTACGAGTGCCGGAGAGGGAGTGCGCCACTTAACAGAACACAATGCTTTAATTATTCCTAGCTTTAAGATAAAAAAAAAATAAATATGATATTCTAATTGATTTTTTAAGCTATCTGAAAGTAAATTATATCCGCATCAGGTACATTGTACACAAGATTAGTTTTAATGATTTTAAAAAAAAAATATCCTTAATTGTAAATTATTTGATATCAATTTAAAAATTACGTGCATAAAATTGAATAAAAAAACATAGCAATTATATTAAAAAAAGGAAAATACAATAGATAGAAGATAAATAAAAATACTCACATGAAAATCATCTGGTTTAGTTAAATATAATTTCTGCCTGATTTTTTCATTGGCCCCAGCGCAAAGTAAGTAAAAGACATGATAGTTTCGTTCCTCAGGACTTTGCATCACTATTCTTGACTTTTCGAGCAAGTAATGAGATATGTATCCTCCAACTACGGAACACTTTGAATCAAAATGCACTTCCATAAACTTCCCGAACCTAGAAGAGTTGTTGTTTCTAGTAGTTTTAGCATTACCAAAAGCTTCCAGGATAGGATTGGCTGTAAAAAAAAAAAAAAAAAAAATTTAAACAAATAATATTTCAAGAAAATATAACTGTACCTCGGAGGCAGAGTTGGGCAAATTGTAATCTGAATAATGATTAATGAATATAAATAATTGGTAATCATAAAACAAATGCAAAATGAATAACCATTATTCATAATCAGTACGGAGTATTTTTAATGATTATTGAGTGTTTATGGTATTCATTTGAAATGAATAATGAATAACTGGTATTTAGTTATTCATTATCAATTTCAAATGAATGCTTTAGCTGATGTTTTTATAGCATTAAGACATTTTACAATGCCATATTTTATACAGTTAAATTTAAAAAATATTTACACTTAAGTGAGAATTGATGTGGAATATTAAAGCGATAGGTATAATAGATTGAGAATAATCATTAATATCGATTAAAAAAAAAAAATTAGTTTATGCACTCTGATAAAAACAAAATCATAAATATAGTTTTTTTTCTAAATGCATAAGTAGAGGATTTTAGCTATCTATGAAGCTTAAAATTCATGGATAATATTGAAAAATCAAGATTGTGTATCTTTTTTTACTAGGTTTAAATACAGACTGAAGTAGATTGAAAATTTGGGATATACTAGATTAGGTAATTCTATGAATAATGTGTGATTCTTTTTTAATTTTGAATAAACAAAAAAAAAATAAATAGGTTATAAAAAAAACATAAATAAGATAAGAATTAAATATGTGATATATTATCGTTTCAACTTAATATATTCCAATAATTAAATATATTCCAACTTACCATCCAAAATTTTCTGTTCGATTGGCCCTGCTGCAGTACCCCATAGATCACATAAATATCTCAAAAGGTACTTAGTTGATTCTGTTTTACCAGCTCCGCTCTCACCGGAGACGATGATTGACTGAGACTGTTTGAGTACCTTCATATCACGGAAAGATTTATCAGCTGTAGAAAACAAAATAGATGGAATTATTTTGAGTGTATTACATCACATGACAAGATATCAAAAGAGATTAAATGAAAATACCTATAGCAAAGACATGAGGTGGAAGAACTCCTAAAGATTTCCCTTGATATGATTTGATGACATTAGAGGAATATAAATTCTTTATCTCAAAATAAGGATTGACAGCAATCAGGATATTCGCAACATACGTCTGTAAATCAAAATATTAAAATTAATCATAAATCTTATTACTTAAATATTTATATCATGTAATTTGATATATATAAGCTTACATATATTTTATCCTTTTTGTATCTATTCCTAATATTATTAAGTAATGTAGCTTCATTAAGATTCATAAGGGAACCTGAAATTAAGAAAAAGTCAATCTGTTAATCTATTTACATGAACAGGATATATATTTCCTTTTTTTTGTGAGCAGCCACTGACCACTGGACTTGGCTGGTTTTTTAATCAAAGACCTTAATTATCCATTTCAATGGTCAATAGTGAACAGTAACTTCTATTTTATCAGTCCAATAACCATAATAAATGCTTTGAAACATTGATGCAATTGCTTGTAATTTCTACATACATAAGGTTTTTTAACACAACTGTAACCATTACGGTAAAAAGAAATAATCAAATTCCTAATGAACTCATAGCCTAGATTATTTTAAGCTAGAAAAATCAATTTCAATCATTCAGAAGACAAAAAATTATTAATAATAACAGTTTAACGTATCAAATTTTTAGCTAGGATTTCTGCCATTACTGATTTTAAAATTAAAAAGAAAATATAAAAATTAGCTTACAGTTATCGTCAAAGTCTCTATTATCGTGTTCTTCGGCCGGATAAGTCCTACTTAGGCTGACAGTCACTTTTGAGTTCTTCCTGTCATTGATTTGAACAGTAACTTCATCCATTCCAATGTCGATGATCTGTCCAAGAACAAATCCCTCGACAGGGTCTGAGACCCAGACTTTTTGAATCTCCATCCTATAAAATAAAAAATAAAAAATAAATATTCAAGAAAAGGGAGAATAGTGAATTAGTTGTAAATCATGGGTCAATGACCATCATAAGCAGATAGAAGGAAATCGAGTAAATTTATCAATTATTATTTCCATGTAACCATTCAATATAGGAAGTACATTCAGATTTTTTAGATAAAATAAATTATTCTAGTTAAGAGAAATTATTTTAAGTCGACAAAAGAATTTTCTATGTTCCACAACCTACTCATTTTAATTTTAAGCACCAATCTCCCCTCCAAAACAAAATATTAAAAGAATAACAAGTTCATATACCGCTACCAATTTTCTATTCAAGGCATTAGAAATTACCTCCACTTTAGTTCATAATGAAAATGAGGATATTGCCAATTTAAGAAATAACTCAGCAAGTGAATTAATGACCTGCATTGTTGCTGCTTTTCATAAAATGGTAAATTGCAACAATCCTTACAAATTGTCCAATTGTCACCTTGAACTAAATGAGCCAAGATCAACCAGCATCATCAAGGCAAGGAAAATTCTACTTGAACTCAGCAATGTAAATATTTTATGTTAAACAGACAGAAGTATCTATCTGCATTACTAACATACATTGAAAAATAACATGTTATTGAGGTATCATAATAATAGAAACGAAAATTATGATTTCACTTCTCAATTACCCTTTCTATCACTAATCTCAACATAAAGGTATTTTCAATTACTAATTTTTTTAATTCTGGTATTAGAGTAAATTAAAGAAGAACTCTGCTATGTAAACCTTTCACGTGTGATCTTTCATTCTAATGTATAATAAATGTTACAACAAATTTGCTACACATGTCAAAGCCAATACTTCAAAATTAGGAAGTCTTACTGATAATTTTTGGATTAGTCCAATATGAAACTTAAGGTATTTATTTAGAAAAGAAAAATGGTCGAACTGAGTATGTGATGTTTGTATATGCCCGTGATGCGAAAGCAAAAATTTCATTAAAATTGATCAAACTGAGGGGGTTTAAATAACTTTTTACTTTTTTTTTCGATTTTCTCAAAAGCGACTGTAAAACGATTTTGATAAAACTTGGTGATTGATGTATTTATATGCCCGAGATATGACAGCACAAATTTCATCAAAATTGATCAACCTGAGGGGGTACTTTGTTTCATAACTTTTTATTCCATTTTTACGTTTTTCCGATTTTCTCAAAAATAGCTTTAACGATTTTGATTAAACTCGTCAAGTTTAATGAGAATCAAGTATTCTTCAATATCAGGCAAGGTTTATCATTGTTAAAATGTTCTGAGGGAGCATAAACGAGGAAGGGGCCTTTTTTTTTTTTTTTTCTATAAAGTACCTTTGTTCTTGTTTATATTGAGAAATTATCTGTCTCTCTTTTCACCTAAAAATAAGAAATAGCTAAATATGTAATATGAAAAAAATCAAGTAAACATACACAGGAGAAAAAAAGAAAAATATTCCGTCAACTCATAAAACAAGTTGAGCTCACGCATGCGCAGTACGCCTTTAATGACAGACCACTGCTTTATAATTAAAGATGTTCTGTTCATTTAATGGAAATTATTTGGTTTTATGGGAACTATATGAAGTTTTCAACAACTACATAGAGAATTATAAAGTCAGACGGCTTGCATTGCCGAATTAAAAATTTAGTGTACTTTATTTAAAGAGCAAATACAAACCAAAATAAAATGAATGTGGAAAATTGTTTGACTTTGAGAAATGGCATTTAACAAAACACGTGAATTTCTAATAAAAGTAAGCTGGTAAGTGAAAGTTGTGTGTTGCGCGCATCCCACCAGATGTTTTTAGTAAGCTATTAGGTGACTGAATATTAAATTCCTGATTATAAACGTATAAAAAAAAAAAAAAAAAAAAAAACATTCAAAGCAAGAATTGAGACTATTGGATTTATTTAAATAAACAAAAATGTATTGTTTCATAAAGCATTACAAAGCAGTTCTGTTAGGGAAAAGTTATTAAAATGAGAAGTTATTAAAAGCTGCAGCTATGTAAGTCAGTTGACAGTGTCACCAATCTATGGTTGAGAACTAAAGAATAATAGTACAGATGGAATTGAACGGTACATATACATACGCCTGATAAATACAAAACAATAAGAGAGGAATATAACCAAATCATCAGATATCATAGCAATGTAATGGATATAATTTAATCATTGAGCAGATCAAAGCTCGAACGGGTGATGGGGGGGGGGAATGGAAGAATGAGAAAGTAATTTAAATTTTGTCAAATAAAAAATAAGTACTAAGCATATTTTTTTTCAAGAAAAACCCAAAGATGCTGTAATGATCTGATATTAAAAAGTGTTCCAAGATAGATAGACTCTTTTTTGCTTGGGGAATTAATTTGAATGGATTCAAATCACTTCCTCAAGATTTCCTTTCCGTGCCAAAAAATATCTTCAAAGCATGTCCGTTATTTGCAAATGAAAATTATTTTTAATACTCGGCTACTTTCGACATTCTTCGTTACTCAATCAATTCACAGGGAATTCTTAGTAATTTTGAAACAAAACGCTATTTTTGAGCAGCGATTTGAAACTGGTACCAAAAATTGTTCAAAGAGAAAAAAAAATCAATAAGTGCATCGTTTTAATTTAATGTAGATTAAAAAGCCTCGTTCTTTTGAGAAGCACGAACGTCAAAATGTCACGGCCGGGGCACGAACTACTGACTTTTGCAAAACTTGGCTTAGAAAAGGCCTAATAAATTTTATTAAAAATATTTATGATATTATATTGATGAACATATATAAGTTTTAAAAAATACTTTTTTTTAATTTCCTAAACACTTTAAATTTATTTAAAGTTAAATTTATTTAACTTATAATATGTGATGACATGTGGTATGATGGTTTTATTGGTAGATTTGTGTGGCATTGAAATTTTTTTACCAAAACCAAGAATATTTGTGATGTTGGAAGGAATAGGTGTGGAAGAGATGTTATGTACCCAGTTTTCGTCAACAAAAGATAAATTTTGTGTTGTAAAGATGAATCGTATAGGTTAAATTTATTTAAATCTAATATTTAAATCTACGGCCAACTTATAATATTTATAAACTTATAAATTTAACTTAACTTTATATAAATAAATTTAAATAAATAAAAAGAGTAATGTGGATAACACTATTTAGTCAGTCTCGGTTCATATTAAGACAAATTTAGTAGTTCTTCATAGTAGTTTCATTCAAGTTTATAAATTCCATTACAGGCCTATCATTTCAGGTTTTTTTTTTTTATTTTTTATAGTTTTACTTACCTATTTATTAAATATATAGGACGGGAAAGTATTGCATCGTGAAAAATTTCGATTTCCGTTTTTTAAACAAAAATACACGTTTTGTGGTTACCTGATTCGAAATAATCAAGTCCCGCGTAATGGTCTGTGTTAGTGTGTGTGAACAGACAAGCTATATGATAATTATTCATTATTATCTGGTAGGTTTTATTACCTTAGAAATGTTCGGATAGTGTAAGTATATCATAAACGACGAAGGAAAAATTATTTCCAATAATGTACTTTCTGTTTTGTTTAGATGGAGTCATATACAACCGAATACTATACCTAGTAATACGGAATGGCTAAATATAAATTATGAAAAAAAAAAATGATAAACATAGGTAGGAGAATAAGATAAAAAATTTTCCTCAAAATGAAAATTTCAATTTCCATTAATGAGCGCAGTAATATGTATTTATAACATACCATTCCAAATCCAATAATTTTAGAAAGAATAATACTTTGTATAATAGATCTTATTTCACTGATTGGTATGCAGGAATGAAAAATAAATTGTTTTGTAAAGTTATATTTTCACAAATAATAACATAATATAGGTCTGTTTAGTCATAGAATGCTGAAAAAAAAAGTGATCCTCAAGATATTTAAAGCAGTTTTTTTTTTGTGGTGAAAAACATAAGGTAAAAGTTAATCTTTAATGATTATATTTTAGTTAGCAAACTTTAGTTCTGTGCGATCTCCTCCTCCGAAATTTTCTAAAAATAAAATAAAAATAGTGTAATACATTAATGCGTCTAATTTAAAAAAAAAAATTCTAATACAGCAATTATTTTGCATATTAATTTACTTTTTTTATTGTTTTATATTTTTTTTAGCGTCCAATCCCCATCTAAATTTTTGTCTGGGACCGCTGTTGATATATTTTTAGTAGTAACTACAAATTATTTAGCTTGAAGGTTGATTTCGATTGTAATGTTTATCTTTACTTTCAAGAACATTAGTGGCAAGGAACTCACAATCTTTCATGTGACCTATTTAAAATACAACCAACATTAACTTGACATTTCTAAATACTTTGAGTTATAATACAAGTCCTGTCAGAACCTAAATTAAAATGCAATGAAAATAAATCAAATCCAATATTTTCTTCATCATCCTGCTGATTTCATCATAATATGAAAGCCTTCAGAAAATCCTGATAAACTCTAATATTTTGACGGATAGCAAGGAATAGAAAAATTCTATTCATTAAAAAAATACAATATCTATAATCCTTAATACTAATTTTTAACAAATTCCCAAAAATCTTTCCAGGTATTCAATTTGAAAATTAACTGGAAACCTGTCATTGGTTTCCAAAAAAAAATGTTACATTGACTTTAACAGAAGCGAATAACAATAAAATAATTATGATAATAAAATATTAGCAGAATAAATTATTTTTGTATAATTGTATAATGAGTGATCAATATTTAAAAAAAAGAAATATAGTGAACAAGACAAGAAAACAAATCATTTTATATTGTTCATCTCGAATGAAGGACATTAACGCTTAACTCTTAGGTTCTAAGTTCAAAGAGTCTTGTTTTAAGTTCAAGTAATTATTTGCAGCACTACGATGATTGGAGGTTCCAAATAATTAGAAGGATTGATAATATTAAATTCTATTAGTTACTTAACTAAAAAAAAGAGTTGTTACAGCGATAATATTAAGGGGTCTATGGCGAGACTCTTAACATCGGCGTTCTATTGTTACAGAATTGAGTGACGCAAGAGTAAGCCATGACATAAGGCTCATTAAGGAAGTAGGGTTTGTGAAAAAGCTTTTCTTACAACTGCTGAGAAACTGTTACACGCCGTGTTTCTAGAAGAATGAAACCTGAATGTACGACTTTCATAACACCTATTCGAAATGTTCAGAACTTCGTCATTATAAACTTGATCGAAAAAAAAAAAAAAAAAAAAAAAAAAAAAAAAAAAAAAAAAAAAAAAAATATATATATATATATATATAATCAAATGTATCGAATGACAAAGATCAAATAGAATCATGGGCAGTCAATTATGAACTTGATCGAAAAAACAAAACAAAAAAATAATCAAATAGAATCATGGTCATGGGTCATGACCCCCTCAAATATTTCGGCTATTTAAATTTTTTGTATTTTTAAACGAATAATGCAATTAGGTAGTTACTATGCCCTAAACATAACGCTTTTGATTTTTTAGATCTCAGTCATTAATAGAAGGTAATAATCTTAAACGAAAATGGTGTTATTAGCCACGTGATTAACAGACAGGGGGGTCGTCATTCCCCCAAATTAATCTTAATCGTTATAATATTAAAATTCATTAATATTAACCCAGTAACTCTGCAAAAATGGAGGAAATATATGGTAAAAAGAAACAACGAAATCATGAGAAGAAAAATAAATATATAATAAATTAATTATTCTACACTTGTAAATAATCCTATTTTTTATATAATAGGAAGATTACTGATGTCTCTGATAAAACAATTGGTGAAATAGCACAATCTTCCAGTACAAGTAGTTTATTAAACAGTCACATATCTAAAAAAACTTAATCCCTACGCTTCGGACCTTTCGTCCATCTTCAGGGCATTATCCTTTATTACTTATGTTCTTTTCATTTTTGTTGTATTTGTCGATCAGTTGCTTTTTTGTTTTTTTCCAACGTCAAACAGATTTCCATTATGTATATAATAGGTCAAGTTTTTTCCCCTTTAAAAAGGATTTTTACGACAAACTACAGGTTGGTGGAAGTGACAAAGACAGTTAAATTCTGTGTAATGTTTTCCATAAAAAATATTATTAGTTTATTTAAAAATAAGTGTAAAATAAAAGGAAAAAAACTTGACCTATTATTTATATAATGGAAATGTAAGCCATTGAAAAACAAAAAACAACTGATCGACAAATACAATAAAAATGAAAAGAATATATGTAATAAAGGATAATGCCCTGAAGATGGACGAAAGGTCCGAAACGTAGGGATTACCTTTTTACTTTCACTTACCTATATATGAAATATATAGTAAGTGGAAGTATTGCGATCGCGAAAAAATTCGACTTCCGGTTTTCAACGGAAATACACGTTTTGGGGTCCCCTGAGTCGAAATGACCAAGTCCCGCGAAATGGTCTGTGTGTGTGTGTGTGAACAGACTAGCTCAAAAACTATAAACCGTGCGATCCTGAAATTGGGTATTTAGTGTAGGTATATGCCCGCGATGTGAAAGCATAAATTTCATCAAAATTACTTAAAGGGAGGGGGTACTTTACTTAATAACTTTTTAGGTTTTTTTTCGATTTTCTCAAAAACGGCGCTAACGATATTGATTAAACTGAGTATTTCATCTATTTATATGCCCGAGATATGACTGTAAAAATTTCATCAAAATTGATTAACCGGAGGGGAGACTTTACTTAATAAATTTTGTATAATTTTCACTTGTTTTTTTTATTTACTCAAAAACGGCTTTAACGATTTTGATCAAACTGGGTATATGATTTATGTATATGCCCGAGATACGACCGTAAAAATTTCATCAAAATTGATCAACCGGAGGGGGGACTTTACTTAATAAATTTTGTACCAATTTCACGTGTTTTTTTAATTTACTCAAAAAATGCTTTAAAGATTTTGATCAAACTTAGTATTTGATCTATTTATATGCCCGAGATATGTCTGTAAAAATTTCATCAAAATTGATCAACCGCAGGGGGCACTTTACTTAATAAATTTTGTATCATTTTTACGTGCTTTTTTTATTTACTCAAAAACGGCTTTCACGATTGTGACCAAACTGGGTATTGGATGTATTTATATGCCAAATATGTGATAGCCAACATTTCATCAAAATTGATCAACCAACGGGGGGACTTTACTTAATAAATTTTGTATCATTTTCACGGGGTTTTTTATTTACTCAAAAACGGCTTTAACGATTAATAAAAATAAGATATGAATGTAGAAAAATGTGTGACTTTAGGAAATGATATTTAACAAAACACGTCAATTTCTTATCTAAGTAAGTTGGTAAGTGAAAGTTGTATGTTGCGCGCACGCACCAGATTTTTTAAATATGTGACTGTTTAATAAACTACTTGTACTGGAAGATTGTGCTATTTCACCAATTGTTTTATCCATAAATTAATTGTGACAAAATAATATTTAAAAAAGAAATATAAGCCACAAACAAATATTTCTATGGAAACGACTTTAATACAACATAGTCACATGTCGTTGCCTAATAAACCTTGTTGCCTTCTCTCTTCATGCATTTGATTTATTTCTTTAGTCAAAGTAATCTTCCTCAGGAAGGCATCTGTCAGCCATTTTTTTTTTAATTTTTATTTATAACCATTTCAAATACAATATTTACAGTTATTGAAATCTGTACTATAATGTATACTACTAAAAAAAATATATTTAATGAAGTACAAATTTAGAAATGGGTATAACGTTCTACAAAATTTGTTGCTGTATAAAGATCGTCACTCTCACATAAGGAAGCAACAACAAAAAAAGTCTTAATCTGTGGTAAAAAAATTGTAAATTAAATTGAAAAGAAGAATATAATTTAATTCTTTATTTTTTTTTTAAAAGGAAGAGCCAAAACAATGTTTTTGTCGAACAAGATAATCTAAATCTTTTCTGAAACGATGTTTCAGGGCAGAACACAAAATGATTTTTTAGAGGATAATTTCATTACATTTTTGGGAATTCCATTACTTTTTTTTTTTTTTTTCAAAGTTATTAAACGAAGATTTAAAAAAGGTATAATTTGGTGTGGGTAAATTAAATATATTACAGTGTCTAGTTATATGAGTAACTGAAATGTAATTTATAATGTCACTCCTAATGAAAAAGATTCTTACACTTTTAAACAAAAATAAGCAATTAACTGGTAATATTTTCAACAATAAAAAAAGTGGGCGAGAAGGTTCTCTAGTGCCCTTATTCAATATAGTTCTAATTACAATTTTTTGCATAGTCATTAATGGTTAAATTACACTGATGTAGGCACGAACAATTTTATACCACCCAACAGACAATTCCATACTCTAAAACAGAATGAGCCTAATAAATTTTCCATCCATTATTCCATTAATCTGGATGCAATTAGATCAATTATGGCATTAGATCCATGTTTTCATTTCCCCAAGGTAGATTGCTTGAGCATCTTTTAGGGCCATCGGTCGTCCGACATTCTCATAACGCGGCCAAACCAGCTTAATTTACTTGTCTGGTTGAAGGATATTGTTCTTTTTTCTTTTTTTTTTTTATTGTCTGATAGCTTTTTTTTTTTTGCCTGATTGAGCTGTTTGAGACGTGTTGTAGCCTAGATATTATACAGCCAGATAGTCCAGGTTTCTGAGGCATATCAAATCAACAAATGAACGGAAGATCCTCTTTTTAACGTTTAGATATTGACGTCTAAATTATACAGAACAGAAATCAATGTCCTATGATCTCCCTTCGTTTGATGACCTTTTCATTGATGTCTTTCATACTGTTTTCCTCCTTCGAACTCACGTGAGACTAAATATTTGAAGCCCTTAGTTGGGGTCAAAACCCCTTCTTCAACATTTAATAAAAAACATAAAAAAATTAAATAAGGGAATAAGAAAAAACAATTTAAAATTTAAAACTGAAATTCTAAGATAATGTATGTCATTAATAAAATATAACCACGTAAATCGTTGAACATTAAACAATAATTGACACCGTTTTTAAAATAGAAGAGAGCAAATAATCCTTTGATTAATTTGATTAAAGGAATCAATTTTTTTAATTTATCCGATCTCTTTAAATTTAAAATAATATTCCTAACATCCATCTTTCAATGATAAAATAAAATACGTGTTATAACATATTTTTTGAAACCCAAAATATTTGAATTATACTTTAATTTTTGGATTAGAAAATAATTTATAATTATTTACTAGAATTTATTTAGAAACTAAATTCGGTGGTTTTCCCACAACCACACCTCTTACAGGGATGCACGTTATCTAGAACTCCATGGTTAAAAGTAGACCGAAGTTGTTAAGAAGAAATATTCCATAAATCTAGGACCATTCCGTGAGCCGAATCGGGTTGTGTAACAATAGACAGAGAATCCAGGTATTACACCCCATCCAATTACCTGGTCACACGAAGAGCTACGGGTCACATACCCATGTAATGGTTAGACGTGATCTCCCATCTATGAATATTATGTAGGATAGAATATTTCTGCAGGGGAAGGGTTGTGTTTTTACGGCTCGGTTACCATCAACAAAAACCAAACCTTACTTTACAATTCATGAATTGTTATAAAAAATAATTATTAATTTATTTTAGGTGTTTTTTTTAGTCAGTTATGCAAATTGCCACTTCCATAAGATCATCATAACCAACAATAAGCACGGACTTAAAAGTGGGTGAAAAAGGTATTAAAAGTGAGACTTGGGATTCGAGTTACACATCTTAATATTTTCCGACAATAATTTAGTTTGATTTTTTATTAATAAACCTTTATTAATTATTCTAATATATTTAAAAAAAAACTATACCCATGCAGGGTCTTGTGTTCCGTAATTTTTTATGACTGAATGTATTAATGTCAAGAGGTAACCTACCTACCTATTAGTAGGTATTATATTTCATAAAACATTTTTCCGTTATATGTATAAACTTAATACATTAAAGAATTAATTTAAATATAAAATCGATTAAAAGCAATCATAAAATAAATTTATCAGTCCCACAATATCAGGTAGAGATTTAAACGATTTTTGGCCTTACAGTTTGTTTGGAAGCAAATATAATAGGCATTATGCTCCAAAATCATGATTTTTTATACTCTCAATAATTTCATTCATGATTCTGGGGTTACGTAGAATAAGTAATAGGAATTGCCCGTCAAACCACTGCAAACATCCATAATTTTCTGTAGTACCTACAGTGATTGAAAAAAAAAAATACAAATCAATAAACATTATGATCATTTAATAGTCTTAGTATTAGATAATTAGTGACGAGGATTGAGTTTCGATAGTTCAGAAATTGAGTAATAATTTCTATGATTTCTTAGTAGGGGGAATTCCAAAGGAAAACTAGAGGGGGAATCCGAAAATATTCGTCTATCAAGAGAGGAGAATTTCCATAGGGAATAAATAAAAAGATGTTGAAAGAAAACCTGTCACTGTAATAACATTAATCGTTAGAGATAAGATAAACCATCTATGCAAAGATCTAATAACCTTATCTATTATTACCTACCTTTATCTGACATCCCTAAGGGGTTTAAAAGAATAGCTCATAGTCTGAACAATAATAAGCGTCTATACATAGTAGATATATCGAAAAATGCATCGATGCTGCTGATTAAAGTCGGGGGACAACATCACAGGTGTACGTAATTAGATACCAAATCTTATGTAATACAGACGTAAATCGATATCTACAAGATCAAAAAACAAACTTAGCATTTATCAAATTGGGTAAATTCTTTAAACTTTCTAAAGTTACTATGTAGTTGTATTAGCCAGAGTGGCTACAGAAGTCCGCTTTATTTCTATTTTATTTTTTTTTTTTATAAAAATCTCTCCTAGGGGCGGATTAGGCACAAGGTTTACATGGAGGGGGGGGCGTCTCGACTCCATAGCCCCGGTCTCATAATCACGTGTTGCTTTTTGCCTGATAACTTCTCTTTTTGATTTTTTTATATTATTTCCTCGTATCAAGAAGGGCTGCTATCTAAAAAATCAAAAGTGTTACATTTAGGTTTTTGTAGCAAAGTGATTGTATTACTCCTTTAAAAATACAAAAAAAATATAAAATGTCAAAATAATCGAGGTGGTACCTCTGAGACCACCCCTCCGAGGACCCGCCCATTTAGCATTTAACTGATTTCAACACGATTTTTTACTAACTTACTTTGTAGTAATTGTTGAAAAAAATATGATTTTTTCAGCTATTTTCCAGGTTGTTATGGCAAAATGTTTGTTACTCAACAAAATTATTTTTGATTTTCATGACCGTAATTTCCGAATAAAAAAAATAATATAGTAAACAAGTTTTTAGGAAGAGACTATTGGATTATAGATATAGACTTTGAGGCCTTACATTCTATATCAAAAAAAATAATTTAACATAAATTATCATTCCATATTAAATCGTTAGTAAAAATCTTTATTTTATTCATAAAATGGATAGAAATTACAACCTCTTTTTTTTTTTTTTTTTTTTTCCCAGCAGAAATGATAAATTATGATGATTCGTAATTTTCTCATGTTATTAACCATACAGGAGAAATAAATAACATATTTTAAAAGCTATCCCTCCAGATAAAGTGTACGTTAGTTTTTATTGATTCCAGTTGAATACTTAAAAAAGGAAGGAATACAGCAAAAAACAAGTCATAACATTACCCCACCCCATGAGTAATCGAATGAAAATAATTTAAAAAAAAATAAAATTTATATGCTTCGGTAATATAACAGAATATATAATGATAAAAAATAAAAATCAAGCTTTTTTTTTTAATCTATGGTAAAAACAGCAGTAAAATATTAGTATAAACAAATATTACAAGTGTAAAACTCAGCCTACTAAGCTCTCTTTTAACATCTTAGTACCCCGCTATAATAGTAAAATATCGATTGTAAAAGTTATTATAGCACGTTTACGACAGTTTAAGACTTGTGAAGATATCCAGACGGCCTTTCACCGCCATAACCGATGACACGCACACCTGTTACACAGAGTCGCCAGATTAAGTTTCTGCTTTCTAGTGAGAGTAGTCAACTTGGGCATTTCAATTCCTACGTGATCCAATGCCAGGAGAATACGGCCACCTTGATTGCGAAGGCATAATAAAGAGTCATTAATATTTGGCCTCTGTCTACTCATAATACAAGAAAGTGACAATCCTTCAACATTTTGAGAGATACACTACTTCATATACATACTTATACATACATATACATACTACATATACTTCCAAGCGACTAAAGATAATAACTGAAAAAGAAAAGTACGGGAAGGGATCTAAAAAGATAAAAATGTTACGATATAATGGCGCAATCCCAAAACTGAAAGGCTTGTGTCCCAAAAATGCATGTAAGCAAACCCATCTATCAACCTACTCGGGCGTCACCAATCGCGAAATCGAATACACGGAATGTAACAGAGGAAGGTCATAATCAACAGCTGATCAAAAGACTCACAGGTAAAAATAAAACTTGGTAACCAAAGGAAAGAAAGAAAAAAAAAGAAAACAGAAACATACATAAAAATAAAAGAAGTATAAATAAATAGACAAGAAAAAATAAATGATAATACACAACAGAGGAAGGTTAAAACTAGTACAGCTGATTAGGCAGCCACATAAAAAAAAAAATTAAAAAGCAGTTGTACCAAACTTGTTTATAATTGAATCGGTATATGTTATAAAGGAGTTCAACACTTTTTCGAGATTTCTACAAATTTTTTGCTTTTAGTTGAATACCAGTTGAAAAGGCGTTAATTCTAGAAGGCTTTAAGCAGTCTTAAGAAAGTTTGATTTTTCGCAACGAGCTCCTCCCAAGAAAAACTGATTCAATAAATAAAAATCGATAAATAGTAAAATATAATTTAAAATAATTTAGTAGTAGTGATAGTAATATAAATAATTACTTGCTTTTTAGGAAGTAATCTTTTTTTTTTATTTTATATTCTTTCGTTTTGTGATCAGTTCTGGGGTACAACGCAGGCCATCTGAAAAAAAGAAAAAAGAAATAAGGAATATGAATTTTATAAAATCAGGCAATAAGTAAAACAACAGAAATCATAAATTGTAGTTCATGCCAATAAATAAATAAATAATATGGACTAGGTTTGTTTGTTTGTTGATGATACAGTGGAAATTCTAAATTTTGCCTATCCAAGTATAATTAGGATAAGGATTACGAGTACCTGACATCGAAGAGGCTCGGGACCTCCATTTTACGTTCTATCCGAGGGAGATTAAACTAGGTATGTTTTATATATATATATTTATATGGGAAAACAATATGATTATTGGCTCAAAACCTTTCGAACAATACAAGTCATTACGGTAAAGGATATCCCTCCCACCCTCCAAATTGATACACTAAAGTATAACGACCTCAATATATTTAAACAATTTTTGCTAAAACTTATTAACAACAAGGATACTCAGGTATTATTCTCTATTTCTAGAGAAAATTGATAAGTTTGTATCTGAGGCATGTTAAATTAGGTTTAGAAATGTTGGATAAAAATATTTAATAAACAAATTAAACACTTCAAATAGTAAAAATAGTTCATAGAAAATCCATTTGCTACGAGTAATTGTTTCTTTAGACATAGTAGCAATAATACAATGGTACCACGTCATTCAATACAAACTAAGAAAAGACATTACGTCACTTAGTCAGGATTTATTTAAAAAAAAGATAAATAACTTTTATTTTTCTATATTAATAATACCTCAAAATATTCCATGGTAGAGAAATAATAGCATTTAAATCATTTACTATAGGTTTATGAAAAAAGGAGAGAAAAATATCATAAATTTCACTGTTTCAAGAAAAACATATTTAGCGAAGGAAAGAAAGTTATCAAAACCTGCTTATCACCAAAAATACCGAAGCAATTGATATAATAAGATTTATCACTTTTTAACTATTATCAGACACGAGCTAAACAAAATTAAATATTTAGAAAGAAAAAAAAATATGAACTCAGAACTACAATAAACAAACAAAAAAAATATCCCTCCAGACAAAAAGTTCCATAATAAACACATGATTTCAAAAAGAGTATTGCATTAAGTAGAAGTAAAAATACTTTAGGTATGTAATTTATGTACACAGAATCATAGTTAAAGCATGTATTTAAGAACCTCATTCATATTTATCGAAACAGAACTCAGATTAGAGCATAAAAATGACAGAAGATCTATAAATAAGTGACATGTTTACAATGGAGATAACTAATAATACGAGGAGTAGATTAAAAAGGTGCTGGATGAGAGATCTCAGTACTTTAAACAACCGTAATAATTGGATCAAGCAAGAGAAGAGGTATTGCTGGGTATGTACTTTATACTCATACTTCTATGCTCATTTATTTTTCGAAAATTACCTACAAATTTGTTGATTGTCGACAAATAGATAGCCTGCCATCTATATAGATATTTAACATTAAAAAAAAAAATGGCTTTAACGGGATGCACGAAGATGTGAAACATTTTAGGTGGTAATATGTACCTACAATCGATGTATTTTTCTTATTATTCTAATAATAGTAATTAAAATTTGAACCATGAAAAAAAAGTGTAGGGGAGAGCGGGGTTGGTTGGCAACAGTTTTCACTTTTTTGATTGTTGAGTCGTTCCTGTTAATATAATCCCAATATGGCTGATACCAGTGTAAACTCCAAGTATTTTTTTCAACACATAATATTTAATACTAAGATCATAGAAAATTGAAGAATTCGTCATTCCAGAGGAAGCCAATTAACCCCCTAGGTGGGGCAGGTTGGCCTAGAAGGTGGAGTTGTTTACCCATCTCATTCAAGTACTACCTGACATATATTATTGTTATTAAAAGCTGCACTATAATGGTATAATAATTTTGAATAGGGTTTTAACAGCTTTTAAGGGAAAATATAATGACAATAGAAGAAGATAGAAGTTTAGACTGTCGTCACTTTCTGCTTAGGAAATATTGCTCTCATCCTCCTCGCTGGAACTAAAGACATTTGGTAGTTTCACCTTTGTTTATGTTTACCTTGCTTTTGTGAATTCCTACTGCGCCAAAAAAAAAGTTGAAGAGAGCCAACTAACCCCACAGGAGAGATCGTATGAAAGATGGCTGCCAGGACAGGGGAGAACAATCAAACAAGAAACTGGTTAATCGAAAGGTTAGGCTTTTCAAAGGAGTTTGGACCTATGTGAACAGAATCGGAGTTGAATGTTTTGCCATCCCTTTAAACCAAATTTACTGAAAATATAAAAATTTACTTACATGTTGTAAAATCAATCAATGAAGCATGCTCTTCTCTACACTGCTAGCATCAGATTGAAAACTCAGGACAAGACTCCCGAGGTCGAGCGGGTCACATGGTATAATGGTGGGGCCTTCACAACAGGTGTGACGGAAACTATACCCCCTGCGCCAACCAACCCCGCTCTCCCCTACCAAATTTGGTTTGAATCGAATAAAAAGTAATGAATTAAACTTTCCACTACATTATCGTTAATAACATTGGACAACCAGTGATTCAAATTAAGTCCCCAAATACATATTCTAATAAAATGTTTATGTAAAAAAAACTCCTCTTACTTCTATTTGATCAATAAAAGACAAGCGTTTGGAATTTTCGCGTTTGTTAATATCAGCTAAACTGGAAAAAAAGTTAATAATTACCCTCTCCCCTAATTATCTATACCTAATAATATCTTCTATGATTATAGTTCCATTTCAACTATAAACGAAAAGTGTTTCGAATTTCATTGAAATAGGATAGGCCAGTAAAACTTTTTATTTTCCCTCAATTCCATATTATATACCAAATAAATTACCCCTCACTCATCATCTATTTTATGACACCTCATTATAATAACATTTATGAGGAATTATTAGGAACATTTTGTTCTGTCCTTAACCTACCTGGACATGTGTGACATACGGGGGGTTACTCTAGAGGAGTAACTAACCTATTCTAACCATGATAGATAGGTCAAAAATTATCGTTATACTACTACAGCCCCCGAGAACGAAGAAAATTTAAAATTTCATAGAAATCGTAAAAAAAAAAAAAAAAAAGGATAGTTAATAATCAACCCCCCTCCCCCTATTGCTAGCGATCCGTAATAATATTTATGAGAAATTAACCACTTTATAATTCTATTAGACCTGTGAACGACGATTGCTTTAAATTTTGTTGAAATCGGAAGAATATATAATACAATTTTGTCCTCAGACTTCCTAATATATGTTTCACATAAAAAAAAAAAAAAAATATTTTTAATTTTTATTTATTTTATCATAACTAAAGATTAATGTTAACTCTATTTCGATATCTTTATATTTGATTGGACATAAAGTGTTTTGCTTTTTAACCAATATTTTCTTCAAATGGAAAATTAACAACACATAAAGGAATGAGGACTAATTGATAAAATTTATTAATATCCTAGCAAATAAAATTTTTAATTTTTTTTTTTTAAATTACAGTAAAAATAATTAGAAGCACGTTAAAGCAAGGAAAAATCCTAGGGCCACATCGGGACGCGAACTCGCGAGGGACCTTAGTAGGACCTTTAGTAGTATATAGGACCTTTAGTATTGTTGGTATCTATGCTAACCACTACACCATAGGTGACCCCCCAATCTCAATCTGATACAGTATATTATATATTGCGTTAAACAAACAGTAGCAAATGAACTATAAATGAATGAATAAATAAAAATTACCAATGCAACCACAATGATTCTCAATTGCACAGATGATACAATATTCATGAAAGTGTGGCTGCATTTAACCTCAGACCACAAGCCGAAGAAGTTCAAATTTATTTACCACAAAACTCCTATTTCGTAAAGAATATTTTGACATCCACATAACGAACTCTTCAGCTCAATATTTATAGCTAATCTATTTAATGATCCGCAGACTTTGGTTTGATAGATTGTTCAATTGGACCGAACAAGAGGAAGACAAACAAGCGAAACAGAAATATTAGACAGGAGCGAAGGATCTCCCATTGTTGTGAGCCGTTTCTCTTGTTAGGACCGAATACAATCGACTCAGCTTTAAGGAGTCAGCTATGCGTGAAGCAACCTCTGGAAAAGAACCAACCTTCGGAAAAAAAGGAAATCTTCACGAAGATGAACGAACAGAGTGTAAATATGTACGAGGATGATGGAATTCGGAATCGTCGACAATACAATGATATCTGACATTACTACACAAAACATTTCAACATATAGGCACTTGTGAATAGACACATACATTCTATTAAAGAAAATATTTAACAACAGAATATGTTACAGAGTACCTAGTTCAAAAAAGTTTTAGACCAATTTTTTGGTTTTATATAATTCCCTGTCATAATTACGGATAACGTAGCAAGTCGTCTGAGACTGTACAGCCCGGAGTATATTTAGAGTCAGAATTATTGAACCAAGCAATTACTGAAGGACGAGCAATGGAACAGTGGGAGAACAGGAATTGGGTTGAAAAGAATGGACAGCTATATTTCAAAATGGGTTTATTTTTTCTCTTTCTCATTGCTATCGGCAAAAAATAGAGCCACCTTTTTACTTTCACTTACCTTACATAAAATATACACGTTTTGGGGTCCCCAAAGTCCAAATAACCAGGTCCCGCGAAATGGTCTGTGTGTGCGTGTGAACAGACTAGCTCAAAAACTATAAACCGTACGAAGCTGAACATGGGTATTCAGTGTATGTATATTCCCGCGATGTGACAGCGAAAATTTCATCAAAATTGGTCAAACGGAGGGGGTACTTGATTTATTAAATTTTGTCTCTTTTTATGGTTTTTTCGATTTTCTCTGAAACGGCCGTAAAGATTTTGATAAAACTGAGTATTTGATGTTTGTATCTGCCAGCGATGTGGCCGTCAAAATTTCATTAAAATGGATCTATTGGAGGGGACACTTTATTCAATAAATTTTGTCTCATTTTCACTTCCAACTGTCAATCTATGATTAATTTAACATGGAATATACATTCTGTTTTTTTCTTTTTTGGTAAACCAGCAAATAATCAAAGCAGTCTTCCAACGAGGCTTTTTCGAATAATATTGGGAGTAGCGTATTAAAGAGCATTAAGGATTATGATAGGATTTCGTATTGTGAGGATTGAATGGGGAAAGAATCCTCACAAATCCTAATTTTTCTGGTCGCAAGCAAGTTCACAAACAACGTTCATATAATGAATGATTTGACGAAGGAAATGATACAAAACGTGAAATTTTACATTTCGACATCAAGTTGATGTCACAGAAGATATAATTTAATTGACAACAATATTATCAAATCTACAAATATAAATTATTAGTCAGCGCCATCTAAAAAAAAAAAAAATAAAACAAGGAATTTCATGAGATATACCAATATGAAAGATAAAACACTCGAACGATGGGACATTTTTGAACTTTTGGATCCAACAGCTAGAGATTAAATAGAAATTAAAAAGAATGAGAAGTTTATTAAGTTAATTTACTTAAATACTACTATAGTACGAAATTTGTAAATATCATATACCTTAATTTATTCCACTAATATTTTATGGAGGGGATCCACAAATCCCCCGGATTATCCAACAGATAAGAAACCTATAGTACATCCTCGTGGAGGTGATTCATTTCGGAGGTCTGTCACGCAATTAAGTAGACAATTGAAAAATAACTAAAGTGGGCCGATTTTATCTATAATAGGATTAAATTACTATTTGCTACGTGTGCAATTTCTTTTCATACAACTCTAGAAACAATCAGGTTATCCTGGAGCAGAAAAATTGTTATTTTTTTAGCAGGTATAGTACCTGATACTGCATAAGCGGGTAGGTCACACTGTGGGTCTGGTCTTGAGAATTCTTACAAATCCCACAGACAAAGCTATCAGGAGAAATACCTGATGACGACCTGGATGACCGAAATTAAGATGGAAGGAAAGGGCCGACTAGCGGAGAATTTTGGAGGCCATGATTTACACAAGGGAGTAAAGGGTGTAGTGCAGTGAGCATGATCTTGAAAAGTGGTCCCATATTCACAAGGGAAAACAAATTACAAATAAGAATTTTTCGAAACGTTTTAAGGGAGTACGAAGTCCACAATGGATTGACATTTATATATTTTTTGCTATTATGTCAAGGTTTTTATGGAAAAGTAGAATTATGCAACAGAGTAATGAGCATTAGGGGCCTTACGAAAGATTTTAGATTGTAAGAGTCGGTTACGGTAGGAATGGGTTCCTGAAACTATTTGTACTTAAATGTTGTTTAAGGCTTCCATGGTCCGAATCCATTGTCTGCATTTCTTCTTCAGGGTTTGACCATGTCATAGGTTTTCCAGCGACCAAGCTTTCACCCATCTTGCAGTGGGCTTCTTCAGGGCCAATACAAGAATGAGAGTGGAGAAGGGGATCAGTAACTTATAATCTTCCGTCGGGGGCGAAGTCTGTGTTCCCATTGGCTAGCGCCCGAGGGGGCGTGGTCAGGTGGAGGCGGTAGGGAAGGGGTGATGTCGTCAGCTCTCTTAGATACGTTGTGTTGTCTAATGTTATTTAGTGCAGGGTACCAGTTTTTGTTAAGTCTGTATCCGTCTTCTTTGTTATTTGTTGTTGTTATTTGTTATCAATCCTAACTATGGCTTTGGTGTCTTCGAAGGCTACAGTGTGTTGTGTATTGTGAAAGTGTTCTGCTATGGCTGATTTATCCGTCTGTATTTTCTTAACTGCGGCAATATGTTCTTTCAGTCGTGTGGAGATGTTCCTTCCTGTCTGTCCTATATATTGTTTACCACATGAGCAAGGGATGCTGTAAAGTCCAGGTTTGTTGAGTCCAAGATTGTCCTTTGGATTGGGCAGGATCTGTCCAATTTTCCTGTCTGTGGTGAAGATTGTTTTGATGTTGTTTTTTGTAAGTGTTCTGGCTATTTTTTCCGAGGTGCCTTGTACGTAGGGGATGACAGCTATGAGCTTCTTTTCTGTTTCATTTTCTTCAGGAAGATGGTTGTTAGTTTTGGATTCTCGTTTAATGAATTCGGATGTTATGGTTTCGTCCGAGTATCCGTTCTTTTTGAGGGCTGTCCGGAGTTTTCTTTTTTTTTCGCAATCTGAGTAGACCATATTTTCTATTCGGAATGCAATGCTAAAGCCCTTTCCCAAAATAAATGGAAAACAGCTCGCAATGAAACTGTTTAAAACGCATAGAAAGGCGGATTATTAAAAAATATTTTAAAAAAATCGCCCAAGAAACCGCATTAAGTTCCAATGGATAGAATCTAACTGCTGTGCGAACATATAGGACAAAAATATTATTTTAACAAAAACGCTCTAAACTAGAAATGCACATAAAATATGTGAGTAGGTGTTATATTGTTGGTCTCCAACAACTCTTCGCATGCTTCATCTACACAACTATAGGTTAGAAAACCTAACTATGTTTGTTGACTACAAAAGGTTTTATTGATATATCGATGTATCGATTACAATTATTTACACAACTATGATATAATCTAAATTATGCTTAATTTTAAAGGGAGCTAAGTAGCTCAGTGAGTAAGTTACTGTGCTCTTGCTTCTTGGCGTCAGTGTTAGCCTCTTTATTTTTATAACAAAATGTTTCTCTCTTCCGTCACAATATAACTCCAGAATCACATTCATTCATTCCTATTCAGCCTCTACGATGCGGATACTGTTTGATTTAATAATTAATTAAGGAGAAGATCATTGATACCATCCATCTACTTCAATATCATTGACTATCTATATCGTTCCTAAAATATTTTTTCCGTTTAATCTTTATTCACGCATGGTTTTCATATTTCAATTTTTAACGAAAAAATAAATCAATATTTGGTATCATTCATTAATGTAAAGCAAACAATCGTCATGCAAACCCATAATCTAAGACCTGCATGTTCAACATTCTCTTTAGACTGTTTGACTTAGTATGGAATGAACCTATTTCAGAATTAAGGTATAAAATAGTTTAATACTATTTTGTATTTTATTGACCGCCTCCCCGGACTATATCCATCCTTATTCTATATCCGGTCAACTATCATCTATCCACTATTTCAGAATTACTGGCTCTTCAAAAATGTTTACTATAGCGATAATAATATCGACAATCGATATTTCTAGCAATGAAAATATCGATATCCCATCTCTGAGCTAAAGGACACGAATCACCTCCGAAGTTGAGTGTCAATAAGCAATAAAACCTAACCTAACCTCGATATCCCATCCCAAATACAAGTCCCTCCATGGGTTATAGTTTTACGAATATTTTAAAATTTATTCGATATTTTTAAATGTTTTATGTTGGCGATAGGTGAGATTGAAATGAGATAAGACAGATTTTCGAGAGAATTCTCTAATCTTTTGTCAACTGTTATCTCGTGACGTTAAAAGAGTTTATTTCCTAAAGTTTAACAACGACGAGAACCAGTTTCGTTAATCCCTATTAAGATAAGCAAATTTTAAAAAAACGACACATCACAACTACGAGCCGAGAGGCGAACGGACAGCTGATTCGGTGTAACAAAAGGCCACGGCTGACTGAATAGTTAAAAATTATAGGAAGTCACGGTCACCTGCCCCACTTCCGCTTCCGTCCTGGTGTACCCCCTGTTGGAAATATGTTGAATAATCTTGCACGGGCTTGTTTTCTCATAGTCACCTTTTTTTTTCGGATCTATAAAATCGCAAAGTGTTTCATTCAATTTTCAAAACCGCCATAAAAACACAAATATGAAAAAAATGTATCAGATAAATTTATAGGGGGGGATGGGGAACAATGAAACACAGAAGTTTTTTATACCCTTAGCACCCCACCTGAGACTTCATTTTCAATTTTTTATTTTTTCCATGTTCCTTAGGATATAATCTATGTAAGAAATGCGTTAAACATTATTTTATGCATCATGTCTGACCTATAGCAGCTATTTTCCAAAAAAATAATTTTGTTTCATGGTGCTCCATGCCCGGGGTACAATGAAACAGCTGAAAAAAACAACACCATGACTACCATAAAAACTTATTCGGCTTCCACTCGGTTTTTCGTTCTTCTGCTTTATGATAGCCACGAAATTCTTCAAGAAAGAGGATAGTTTGACTTTAGAAGAAATTTGTCATAAATTAAGACAACTTTTTTTGTGTTCCGCTCTTAATTTCGCACCAAACTGTAAGAAAATGAAAAAAACCGACTGCTTATCGCACTATGAAAAACACATGCGGCACGATGAAACACTCGTCGGACTCGCCCTTGTATCAAGGAACCCCATACTAGCCATTTTTATGTCTTTAACTTCCTACGATGAACGTGAAGAGGTAGGAAAGCCAAAGTCAGGCAAAATCTTAAGAGATAAATGCATAATGGAAAAGTTGTAAGGGCAGGCCGAATAAAATAATTACTCATACCTAGAGACGAAAATCGGTTCCAGACTTCCCTAGCCCAGACCCTACAGAACGGATCCTTAAACTGCTTAGCGGTAACCGAGGATTAAAGAATATGATGATGATAAATGAAATAATATAGTCAGCCACCCAAGGTAATACATAACTACTCATCTGAGAATCCATTCATAAAAAAATAAATAATATATAAATATGAAATTATGTACATGCATTCATCGCTTTATTCAATATTTACATTCAGCCAAGGACACTCCGAATGTCCACCTCTCCCGAGGATGGTAAAGAAGGAAATAAGGAGATCGCAGTGTTTCTCGTTCTGCCGCAACACTGGGATTAAAAGCCAGTGAATACAGACTGAGTAGACTGAGAGCACTGGAGGTACATGCGCTCAGGGTAAAACCTTAACAAATTGAAAACTTTTGATTTTCTGCAATTATGCTTCATATTAAACTACATTCTTATCTTTTTCATCATCTACGCCACTTAAAATTAAAATTTTCAGTGATAAAAAAAAGAAAAGAAAAAACAATCCATTGTAGCACATGAACACACCACGGATTGAATCCTTACGCATTCCTTACTCATAAAACCGTCTTACGTCTGGACATAACGGGAATATATTTTTAGTAAATAATAACAATATTTGCGCTGATTTTAGCGTTTAATTAATTTATATTAAAATACATTAAGTAAAAAACAAACTTTACACTATAGTGAAAGAAACAGGTTTGCATTTCGGAATGACAATAGTTTATTACAGCCGATTGATAGAACTACAAAATAAACATAAAATTGGACACAATTGTTTGAATGATCCGTATAACGTGAGTGTATACAAGTATATCAACCCATCGTGAGTTAGGAGGATAGGACTCCGACTTCCGAGCACGTAGCTTACAGGCGCTCTGTAGTCAGGATGAAAGCGTCAAGACCTTCCGCTGTTGTATTTATAAATGTCTAACAGCTTGAATATTTAATGGGTAACAACCGGTTTCATTTTGCAACCGAGACCATAATAAGAAATTATTATTCCTCAATCTTAAAATAAAGAAAATAAATAAAAGAATATTAATGAATGCAATAAGATCTTAGTTTAAAATCATTCTTTTAAATGTAAAACTACATAACTTTCTTTGCAACAGTTTTAGGATTTTCTTTCTTGAACGGCAAATATTTACGAATTCAAACCAGATATTTATTTAATGAAGGTGCGGAAGTCAATTTCATATGATCTTGTAACAGTACGGAATGGCAGAGTATTATAAGAAAATTATGGATTTAAACTGGAGTACTTACAAGGAGGTGATTTGGTGTAAAGTAGTATGGATGAACTAAGACATTACTTTATTAAATTGGTAATTTTATAAAGGATATTTTCTTTTGAATCATATTAACTAGGTCCTCCGGGCCGGATTGGAACCAATATTTCCAAATCGATGCAATCTCTTACAAACGATTTATCCTTTACACAACAAATCAATGTATAAGAAAAATGCTTTTCTTAGTTTATCTTAAAAAAAAACAATAAAAAGTAAAGTATTGCTCATCGTTGTATTATATATTTTAATTTTATTACTGAGACTGATTTTATTATTCTTTTTCCTACCTGAGTGGAGAATAATCTGTAGATCTCCAAGACCAGGCACTCAACTGCACCGGGACAGGAAACAGCTGTTGGAGCAAGGCATGACACGCAATATAACTACTGTATAGATAGCAACTATCGGAACAATGCATACAGATCTAGCTTCCACTGGATTCGACAACTAGTAGTCAATGAGTGTGTGTCATCGTAAACATAACAACTGAGGAACGTCAAAGTTAAATTGGTGATAATTTATTGATAGACTCTAAATATTTCCTATTGCCAACTGTCTAGCTATGCTCATATATATCTTCAGAAATCATTCTAGATTTTCTAGGCTTAAGAATTCTTCAACTAAAATAAATGGTAAATGGGAGAGCTTGAGGTGACAACCCTGATTGTTAATATCTCAAAAATATTCTTATTTTTAAAATTTTCACATTCTTATAAAAAGGTTACTCGGGGTCACCTGTGGTGTAGTGGTTAGCATAGAACTCTACAATACTAAAGATCGCGAGTCGCGTCCCGAGGTGGCCCTAGGATTTTTTAATGGGAGTAAAAATCCTTGTCTATGCCGTCCCTCGGGTAGGACGTAAAATGGAGGTCCCGGGCCTTTACGATGTCAGGTACTCATCGTTAAAGATCCCTATCCTAATTGTACCTGTACTTGTAATTTAGTACTCCCACTGTAAGTGACGTTAAAACAAACAAACAATAAGGTTACTCATGACCACATTCACTTAACTCATCTGACTTAAGCATGAGATGTATCCGATGATGAAAATATCCCAAATATTGAGATGGCTGTGACTTTAAAACATTATAAAAAATGTATTTAATTTTCTATATTGTATATACATATAATGACTTTCTTTATCAAGATACAATTAATAAGCTAACAAAACAAATTTAATATACCAAATCAAAATATGAATAACCTGGAATTTTTTTCAATTAAAATTTAAATTTTAATCGATTTAATAAAGCTCAAACTAAGAACAGATATTTCCGATAGAAGAAGATTTAAAAAACAACAATAAAAAAGTAAGTTTTATAATCTTTTTATTCCGAGCATATTTATCAGCACGTAACAAAGCATCTGATCATAAAAATGAATGAAATACTAGTGCAAGATCTCATATAGATTACAATATCTTAAGCTATTACCTTAAATATCTAATGTAGTTTCGCTATTTAATCTAACATAATCAATGAAATGTATTTAAATAATAATAAAGAATATTATATTTATTAACTAAAATTGCATTAAGTAAATAAATTTGTAAATAAAACAGAAATGGAATAAGCAGACAGGCAGAGAAACTTCCAATTAGTAGCACTCAAACTATAGTACTAAGAGGTATTGAGGCCGTCTTTTCTAAAACCTCTCGGAGGATGTCAGGATAGTATTCTTCCTGATATTTAAAACATTTACGAAGAACTAACAATTTTTTTTTCGTTCAAATATAGTTAAAAAAAATTAAAAATATAATTTTTTTTTTTAGTGTAAAATTCTAAATTAATATCGACCCTGATGACAGACAGCTTGAGCGTGGAAATAGTACCGCATAGGTACCGCAAGCTCGACTCAGAACAATGGGAAAAAACAGGGACAATTTTTCACCTCATCATCTGCATCACTTCCCGAGGAGAAAATTCACTTCCGCTCGAGTTAAAACAAACTCTCATAAAAAACTGTGAAAAACAATCATGAAAACCATTTCGCACACTCAAATTTCACGCTTCTACATACCAAGGATGCTAACTTGTAAAAATATATTTTTTACAATAAAAACAAACTACTCTTACATAAAAATCACCTTATGCGGGGATGTTACGGTATATGGATAACGGAATTCTTTATTTATTTTCCATTCAACAGCATAATAATCTAAGTGTTTATCAAATGGATAGGAAGAGAAATTGTAGTGCTTTCGACGGCTGTTGTAACGTTGAATTGTGATAAAATCCTGAGGAGTTAAAATGATTTAATGATAGCCAGGGAAAAATCTCTCATGAAAAATCAAACCGGAAAATTTGTATATATAGGGTAAACCATACAGTTATTGACACCCTTAAGACTACATTAATGTGTTAAAATTAAAAAAAAACTTTTTATGAAAGGATCAAATTGAAACTTCCTATAGCTCGTCTTTATAAAGAATCAAGAGATTTTTTTGGGTCAAAAGTTCAATATTTATTGTTTAAAGTGCAAAAACTAGTTATTGACACCCTGTGAATTTAATTATTAAATCTTCCCTATGGTTAGTATGTTAATGTCTTACTTCATAGATGACTTAGAGGACCCTTCAAACATTAGACTCATGTATATCTTGAAATAAAATTAGGACTTGTATACTTATTTCTTTAAGTTAAAGGTGGGGGTGTCAATAACTGTACAGAGTGTCAATAACTGTATGGTTTACCCCATATATTTTTTTTTAAATTAAAAAATATGGGTTTTAATGGAATCGCCACCAGCTGTTTCATAAAAATGATTTACAAGGTGTATTTTATTAGAAGCATCAGCTGGTTTATATTAAAAATCTAAGTACAATTTAATACAATCAGGAAATTGATATAATTATTTTACACAAGGAAACAAATAAAAAATAAAAACGACTGAAATGGAAAATAAGTATAACAATATAATCCTGAAAATGTGATCATCAGTTTATTATGAAAATTAATATAGAAAACCCTTCCCTTCTGAATTGAGCTCATTATAGCCGTAGGTTAAATATAAAAATAAAAATTGGAAATAAAACGGAAATGGATTAACATATTAGGAGGTATAATTATTGATTTTTTTGTAATTTAAAATGAAATAAATCATGCAATTGGTTGTTGCTAATCAATGTTTTCTAAAGCTTCCATTTTAATTTATTTATTTCATTTGAGGCAAACGTTTATACGTATTTATATAAGTAAAATATGAAGATTATATATTATTTAACCGTTTGGCATATTGCATTATTTTGCCTAGCTCAATTTTAGTTTAATGAATCCATAACAAGTCAAATTGTTTTGTTTGTTTCCATTACGTTCAATACGAAATTCCTGAATGTCTACAGCAATACAGTTGTTCAGTTATAAATAAGAGTTAAATGCGAAGTGTTGTGATCTATGTTTAGGACAAAATTAACTGTTATCGAAACGAATACACAGACGCAAAATCCATGGCAAGATGTGACCTTCGTCTTTGATTTGATCAATTTTCTTGTGACGTATTATATTAAATAATTAAACCTTAAATCATGGCGCATTCAAATCATTTACAAATAAGATTTAGTAGAATTTTTGGACTGATTAGAAATTTATAGTATAGTACATTAACTAAGTAACTAAAACATTTGACTAATGGATAACAAACAAGACAACAAACAAAATCTGTTTCGATTTGTATATTCCTAGACAAATACTTCATACAAACCAGGGGCGGATTAAACACGAAATTTGGGGGGTTCATGACCCCCCCCCCTTGTCTCATACTTACGCGGCTGACAGCACCGTTTTTTAGTGAGATATTGTGGGAGGGGTTTTGACCATGTGACCTCCCCCCCCCCCCCCCGATACGCACTTGATACATACAAGCACATATGTATGTTAAAAAAATTTCGGACTTAGTCTTCACAATTATATGTACTTGCACAAATGTAACTCATTGAGAAAAAAATTCTCCTATATATTTTGTTCAGGATATTTTTATCATGAAATACCCTTGAATTAGGCAATGAACGCATGCGGGCTTGGTTAAAAAATTTTCACTACATTCATGATCAAGCCAATCAATTCATTGAAGACATGTCAAATAGAACTTAAACCATCTAACTTCCACAAATAACTGAAAAAGAATTGGATGAGAAATTTTGAATTAAAAGAAATGCAATCAGAGAATAGCAACTGGTTTTATCTCTTCCACATTGCCTCTGTCTTAAATGATAATAAGGCTATTCAATCGCGTTTTCATGTGAACAAGGATAAAAGATGTAATTATTTTAAATTTCAAGCAACAGCAAGGTCAGAATAAAATAATATTTTGACATTAAATAAAGGAGAATCTTCAAAAGAGATAGTGAAGAGCGTAGGATGCCGTTTTTTTTTTTTTTTTAGTTTCTTAGTTTTACAACAGGTAAGATTAATTTTTGTTTATAGGACATTTTATTATGGGTTGGTGCAATTTCTATAACATATCTGTGATAGAAATATGATCACATTTTTTTAACTTGTGAAGTTGAAGTGGGAACGCTGATTGGACTAGTTTGTTTTCCATGCCTTGGAACACATCCATATATTTCATGTGTATGAATCATATAGATCGATATAAGGAGAACGTGCGTCAGTTTTAAGGATCGATATATGGTAGTTACATCGACCTGTGATAAGCCAATGCAAATGAAGTTACCCTTGAAATAAACAGCGATGGTAGCTCCTACACAATGTCCCACCTCTACAAATTTATACAATAGGGTTCGCCGAAGTATACAGCAATCATCTATTATTAGCATCACAAACGCTTGTTTTTTTTTTAATACTTCTCTCTGATCTCTTTAGACAATTCTGCCAGCTTATCCATCAAGTAAAGATAAGACACAAATAAGGATGCCTAAAGTTTTTTTTTTTTTTTAACAGTTAAATCATACATTTGTACCAGCTATTAACTAACACATATATAAATTTTCAATTATAATGTTGGAATACAAAAAAGAGGGTACTTTTCTGTTATAGGCACGCCCAGAGAAAATGTTTTTAATTTAGTTAGTACATTGCTTTAAATAAATAAAACACATGTTTTCTGAATAAAATCAATCTCTTGTCTGCACGTTTTTATGACACCTCCATTTAATTTTACCTTTAAATGTTAACTTCATCTCATGGTTATTTTTATATATTCTCATTTCAGGAATACATAAATGCAGGAATATATAAATCAGGAATATATTATGCTGTTGAAAAAATCTGACCGCAGTTTCCTCATCCACAATATTCCTAAAAATATTTTTTAAATTATACTGATACTCAACCATATTTAACGTGATTAATTATCTAGTCAAAACGTTATTATTCGGCAAGGAATTTTCCAACAAGGAGTTTTCTCCTTACAGTGTTGCCAGTAAGCGAACAGTTTTGAAATTAACTCTTAGTTACCTCCCTAGCAACACTGGCGATAACCCTGCTTCTCCTAAAAGCAATGTACAAACTAAATTAAAAACATTTTCTCTGAGCGTGACTATAACAGAAAAGTACCAAAAAGAGTTCAGATTCTATTAACAGATCTATTAATTGTACTTGTATAATTTCTTATTAAATTTAGCAGAGTATAATATATTTTTTGAAATAACTTTACTGTCCAAACATAACAGTTCATGTTTTCGACGTGATGCGTGCATGTGCATGTAAACAGCTAAAATTTCAACTAAAAAAAATAATCAAATATATATATAGCTATTACAGCAGTCAAATAATCTTACATATTTTGTTTTGATTTTTAATTTAAAAAAAAAAATATGAGCCTTTCACTTAACACGTTAGGTGCGGCATCCGTCTCCGGGGTCCGATGTCTTACATTCCCTTCTTAACCGATTTTCACATAAAAATGTCCGAAAGGCCGAACACTTCAAACACTCAATTTAGTCGATTTTTAATGAGATTATTGCAGAAAATGTTGCTAACAGCTGAAATTCTGTTGTTTTTTAGAATCGGACTCCGAGGTCCGATTTTCGATAAAGAATGGCGTAAATCCTGTATCGGCATGTCCTGTGCCTATTATGTCTAGTTCCAATCCTTACCAAGAGATAATGCCCTTGAGTCGCTCATTTAATTCCCTTTTAGTCAAAAGATAACGCTTTCGTCAAACCATTCCCATCGGACCTCGACGCCCGATACCGTCAGTGGCTCGTCCCAGCAGTCGGACTCCGGGGACCGATACCGTTCAATTCAGGATACCCCTGAAGTACGCCTTGAGAATGAATGACTCTAATTTAAAAATTTTGCAGGAAAGCAATCTAAAATATATTTATCTTTGAAAAATTCATACCTTCTTATTTTATAGTAGAGAGAGAAATATTATTTTATGAGAGAAATATTAAAACATATCGGTTAATAAATATACAGTAATGTGAAACAAATCAAAAAATGTGGTGCGATGTGCGCAACACAACTTTCAATTACCAACCCACTTAGGAAAGAAATCGTCGAGTTTGAATAAATATTTATGTAAACGACAATCATCAACTTCACACATTTTCTTACATTTATTTACTAATCATAATTTTTAATCGAAAAAATTCATTTTCAGCAATTTCAGAAGAAAAAAAATCTTAATTTACGGAATATAATTTTTTTTTATTATTTATCTAATATAAAAGGAACACTAAAGACATATTTTAAAATCATTCTTAATGGATCTCATTTAAAAATTATTTTATTAGTGCAATAAATTTCATTTTCCGAATTTAACTGATTCTTAATCATGAAAATATCTTTTTTTTTCCTGAATAAAATGTCAAATTATTTGGCATTGATGCCTGCTGCTGTCTAAGGGAAATGTCATCAACCTCAATCAATATGGTTTGCACGACACGGTTAGATGGAAATGTTCGGGAAGAATAATGACTCAGTATTATTCAATATTCATGGTTGCCTTGAGTATCAGGCACCAAATATCTCAACATATTCTGTCGGAACAGTGAGAATGTTTTGGATATTATATATTAACAAAAAGAAACACATGTCGCATAGAATTATTGATGAAGTCCTTATACAAAATTTGTCTATGGCTTCTATCGTATATTCCACAGTATAACCCTGTACAAAAAGGTTTATACCTTTCCTCACATACCGTGTTAGTTAAATTGCAAGGATAAATATGTCTTCTTGCACAATTGTTAAAATAAAGGAGTTTTTTTCTGCAAGTATCTACTTATTATATTAAACTGTAAAGTAATCAAGTTTTCAAGCTTCATAATTGAGTGTGATGAATAGACTTACTTATTAATTTTATATCATTCATGTTTGGACAAAAAGGGGTTAAGTCATAAAAAAACATTTTTTTGTATCGTCTTCTTAAAATTCATAATTTACTATAATTTATTCGTTATTCATAATTTATTACAATATTGAATATAGTTTTAAGAATATAGTTTTAATTATTATTCTGGAAAGAATATAGTTTTATTTGAAAGAATATAGTTTTAATTACAATTCTGGAATAAAGAAATACAATCAGAAATAATTTATAATGATTTTTAATAGCTTGGTAAATCGTTGTTTAAGCTTCACATTTTGATGACTTAACCCCTTTTGCCCAAACACCAGTGATATATAATAAATAATATCGTATATATTATATTATATTTACTATCACAGCATATACTATCATTTAAGCTTCCCTTTTATAAGCAAATATAATTTAAATAAATATACCGAATTTTATTTATAGACTTATTTTTCAAAGCATTATGTACCAGTATTTTGTACATTATCAAGTTAATTTTTTCTGTGAAGAAATATAGACAATAATAATAACAATGAAGAAAAAAAAAAAAATCAATGTGAATCAATCGAGAAATATACAAAAAACATTTAAAAATATCGTCGTCACCATGCTAAAGTAACGAATGTGCAACTAATGCATATCCGTTACTTTAGAATGGTGACGACGATATGTATACGCTGCAAAAAAAACTCAGCTGAATTACAATAGATTTTATAATTACTTATATGTTAAAATTGTAATCAATTTAATATTTCTGAAAAACAGAAATCAATCCTCGCATATATCACCAGGGAATTAGCAGAGCAGCCTGCTATAGAAAGGTCGCGGATTCGCGTCCCTCGGTGGCCCTAGGATTTTTGAAAGGAAGTAAAAAATCCTTGGATTTGCCATCCCTTGGATAGGACGTAAAATGGTGGTCCCGAGCTTGTACGATGTCAGGTACTCATTAAAAATTCCTATACTAATTATACCTGGATAGGCAAGATTTACGACTCCCTCTGTAGCATCGTCCGATTAGCCTAAGTGGCATAAAGTGACGTTAAACAAATAAATGACCAGGGAAACATTTTGCACTGCGGACACGCACAGATATTAATTCGATTATTGATTATTCTACAGATAACTTTAGTACCAAATGGCAGTTAGTTGTATATAAAGAGGGGTGGCGGGATGGCCGAGTGGCTAAACGCGTAAGAAAATACGCGTTGCCACTGACAACCGGACAGATGGTTTGAGAACCAGAAGATAGCAAGTTCAAAACCCGGAGCCAGGGGAAATTTAATAATACTCGGCATCAATCCCCCACCCTCTCCCCTGGCCCGGGAAACCCCGTATAGCCTAAACGGCGAGGAAGGGGTGGATCCAAAAAAAAAAAAAAAAAAAAAAAAAAAAAAAAAAAAAAAAAAAAAAAAAAAAAAATAGATAAAGAAATTTTTATATTATCGATCGTAAATTTTTATCTACAATAACGAGATTATTTTTTTGTAGTTATAGATAAAATAAAAAGTATATTACATACTGTTTAAAAGTATATTATATATTATACTTCAAAAGCGTATTTCATACTAGTTTAATCATTTATGGCGGTCAAGTAGACAATTAAAAAGAATAATTATTACGTTAACTGTAATGACTCGAGTAGTGATATCTCGGTGAAAGTTTATATAGCAGTTACTTGCAGTAAAATTTGTTACGGTATATTAAACTGATGTCTTCCAGGGTACGGTTTTATCATTTCACATCGCACAGAAGGAATGCCATAAGGAAGTAAAGCTTGGGTGGAGAAGTACTAAAATGTATGATTCTGAACTATTTTATTTGTTTTATTGCGTGTCTTTTATTTCAGGTTATTACATATCCAACTTTATTATTAGTATATCCCTTTTTATTATCCATAACTACAACGTTTCGGAAGACTGTCCATTATAAAGTACCTTAAAATTTGTTAATTGATTATTTTTTTTTTTTTAAATGTTACGTTTTCTTTTTTAATACATTGTACGTCCAATATTATATTGGAATAATATTATATTATTCACTGGTATCCTGTGGACTGAACATTATCTTCATGTTTTAATTTTTTTTATATTATTTACCTTGTAAGATTCTGACTCGCACAGCATAGCTAAACAGTTTAACACACTTTATCACTCAATTTTAAATAATAACATGATTTTTCGGGGGTTTACAACATTGTCATTACACCTTCCCTCCAATATATTCAGTGCACACATTCCTCGTCCGTCAGACTTCAAGTCTGTCGATAGAGGAACAAAATGTATCTCCTTAGTCAATCTCTATCCACACTTTTAGGGTGTTCCTAGAGATGTATTGTTATTGAAAAAACTTAACCGCTTCTAACCGAAGGAATAAAATACCGGTTAGACTGTTTTTTTTTAACAAAAAAAAATTATAGCTTTAGATTATAGTCACCGATCGGTTTTTGTCATCTCTTTGTCTGCCATGTTTTAGTCTCTTCTCAGGACATAGCCCAGGCAATGAAGGTTTTGTGTCGGGAATAATTAGAGACAAGCTTACTAGAAGTAGTATTTTGTCAAAAGTCCCCGCTCCTCCCATTTGCGCTAACTTGGGGACCCCCCTTGAAAATTTATTTCGAGAACATTTCGGTTGTTGCTCATAACTCCGTTATTTTTCATTCGACATTGATACATCTAGTATCATTTTATTCCTCTTTATCTATTCTTTAAAAGATGTTATATAATGTTTTTGCGTGACATTAATACTTTTCCCTTTATAAGCAAAAATATCCTAAATTTTCGTGTTAAAATTTACATTGGAATTAGTTTTTAGGTAACAGATCTTTTATTCCAAATACTACCCAAAAATGAATCGAATAAAAGTTGTAGCACATGTCTCGCTGTTTTAAAATATGTAACTAAAATTATATTTTGGGGCCGGGAACCGTCACAGGCGGAGCAGAGTAAACGCGGGTCCGGCACTTGCAAAGATGCGTAGTCGGTAGAAGAGGCCTCGCTTGCTCTTTTTTTTGTTATTTCTGCAGGATTCAGATCAAGATTCATTTGAACATTTAATACTTTACGAAAAAATGATTTAGGAAGGTATGTGCAGTGTAAAAAAAAAATATTTCAATTATTTTAAGCAAAACATTTTTTTTTCGTTCAATATTTTTTTATTAAAAATTTATCTTTTTCTAAACATTTTATTAGTCCCTCATATCATGAAGGGTGGTCTAAGTTGCATCAAAAGTAGTATGGGATGTGACTTAGATAGGAAAGCCAAGTTTCCAACAAACTTACAATAGTACAATACTAGTACTTACAATAGTAGTGCATTCGATGAAGTCAAACCATCCTACATCGTACCTTCTTTCATTTATATCATTTGAAGTGCTAAGTTCAGTCCATACTTTATTCTTTATTACTCCATTCAGAGCCCTCTATAAGAAGGATGAGGACCGATTTTTTTATATATACCTATACCTTTTCAAGGAACAATATTTTTTTTTGCATATGGTTTTATCACACTCCAAAACTTTCTTTTATTAAACAAGATACCACCTACCTCCATATTTATGGTAATGAAACCTATTTACTATCTTTTCCACTTTATTGGTTATTAAATAACACTTATGACACTTTTTGTACAACAATAAACAAGAAGCAGTAAGGTAGTACATCCTTGAATAATATAATTGAGCGGTTGAGAAAACTATTATTTACAATATGGCGTGGGGAGGTTGCTCAATTTGAGCAGAACATATCTTAGCCCACTTCTACAACGCTATATTAGAGATTCCTTGGTATGTAGGAGGACAGCCCACGACATGAGTGATTCATCCGATATTATCTGTTGTTACGCGAATCAAAATATTTTGCCTAATAACAGCGGATGAAAAAGGTTTGATATTGAATTTGACATATACAATGTGAACTTTTTTTTTCACTTACTGCAATAAATAGGAAAGTTTAAAATTTAAAGCGATCTTCTCTAAAGTTTTAAAACGTGTCTAATGACAGTTCAACCCTTAGGTACGAAAGATTTCATCAATTCACATCTTAAGAATAAAACCGATGAATTGAATGATTTTCCTTGAAAGGATTTAATTAAGCATATAGTTATTAGAAACGTTGCTACTTAGATAGATAGATAGTTATTAGGGGATGCTTAATTTTCTAATAGCAAATTATTTATCTTATCACGGTTCAAACTTTCTATCTAGAAAACAATTAATTATAAGCTGTTATCATTACGATCACTTAGAGAGGGTTGTAGATAAAGTTAGTCGACAGCATCGAAGCTGGTAAATCATCATTTCAATGCTAATCGGTGTATTAAATTAACATTGATATCATAGAATGTATCGATATCATAAAATGGTAGGTGTGGGAGGGGGGAGGGCGCTTGGTAAATGTGATTTATTTACATGTAATGGGGCCCGCACATTAAAATGAAAAGGAAAACTCGTCTACACCTACTTAATCCATTTTTTTTCTAAATCCTCATAACTAAATAAATAGACATACCAACTAATACTACATGAAGAAATGGTTCATAGATAAGTACTTATACTGATTTTTTTAAAAAATGCATTCACCAAAAATGTCAGACCTTTCAGTAAAAAAAAACAACTAATTTCAAAAGAACCATGGTACGTGACTAATAAAACCCTGAATACTTTCGCATACCAACAGTCGACAAACGCATAAATACTCTTTACAAATGTTTTCATTTTAACATGGACAAATCAACTACTTGAAGCAGATATGGCTATAGTTGCCATACCTATAAATATGAGTATGATATTAAAAAGGCGTTGGATGAGAGATCTCCTTATTTTAAAAGGTCAGAGTAACAGAAATAAGCCAGACAAAATGTACTGTTTGGTGACATTCTTCCCCATGCCTGATTGATATGTCATAAATAAATAAGTCATCAAATGTTGATTTCCGACAATTTGTTGACAGGTACGAATTTAGATCTCTCTCTCTTATGTCCTATGGCTAGCCATAGTAGGAGCAAAGGGCCGAAGTAAAAACGCGCCATCCGTCTCTATCCCCGCTTAGGGCCTTGACCTCTCTCCATGTTTTTCCAGCTCTAATGACCTCTTTCTCTACTGTTCTTCGCCAGGTCAGCTTGGGTCTCCCCCGATTTCTTGATCCTTGGGGATTCCAATCAAGAGCCGTCTTCTCAATGGCTCCATCTCTTTTACGAAGGGTATGTCCAATCCACTTCCACTTTCTCGTGGCAATCTGCTCCCCCAATGGCTTCTGTCTAGACAATTGAGCCAGCCTCTCATTTGAGATTTTATCGTCCCAGCTGATCGAGAGAATTCTCTTAAGGCAACGATTCGCAAAAACTTGGAGCTGGCTCAGAACCTTTTTGGTGATTTTCCAAGTTTCACAGCCATAGAGGAGGACGGACTTTACGTTGGAGTTGTACAGTTTTAGCTTAGTATTGCGGGATATATTCTTGTTACGCCATACAGGATATAGCTGGACAAAGGCTACATTTGCTTTGCGGATCCGGCAAACTATTTCTTGGTCTGTGCCTCCATCTCTCCCCACAGTGCTTCCCAGATAAGTGAAAACATCAACCCGTTCAAGGACCTCATCATTAAGCTGTAGGGTCTCCTCATTTTCCACATTTAACCGAATTTCTTTGGTCTTGGAAGCGTTTACCTTTAACCCCGCAACTTTGCAAACGGTTTCTAGTTTCCTCAATTTTGCCTGCATGTCAGAAAACCGTTGTGCTAGAAGGCAAACGTCATCGGCAAAGTCAAGATCCTCGAGCCTTTCATGTAATGTCCATTGGATCCCTCTTTTCCTTCTACCTAAGACCTGCCTCATTAGCCGGTCTAAGACTATGATAAATAGTGTAGGGGAGAGAATGCAGCCCTGTCGGACCCCGCGGAGAACATTGAAACTGTCCGACACAGCGCCATTATGAAGGACGCAACACCTGTACCCATCGTACATGCTCCTGATTATATTAATTATTTTGGAGGGGATATCATACTTCGCTAGGGTTTCACAAATGAAGTCCTGCTTGACGGAATCAAAGGCTTTCTCAAAGTCAACAAATGTCATATAGAGAGGACTCCGCCATTCATTACTTTGCTCCATGACAATCCTGAGCGTGTTAATTAGATCAACACAACTCCGGCCTCGTCTAAAACCAGCCTGCTCCTTCCTCAGCTTCTCTTCAATTACGTCTGTGATTCTGCTCAAGATAATTCTGCAGAATACCTTGCAGGGCACTGAAAGCAATGTGATCCCCCGCCAATTGTCGCAGACCGTCCTATTTCCTTTCTTTGGCACCTTGACAATAATACCTCTCTTCCAAGCCTCAGGAACCTCTTCTTTCTCCAAAATTTCTTCAAACAAAGGTAGCAAGAGTTCCGCTGATAGGTCATCATCTGCTTTAACCACCTCTGGTGTAATGTTGTCCAACCCTGGAGACTTCCCATTTTTCAATTGCGCTATAGCTTGCTTTATTTCATTCTTTGAGGGAGAGTCAACTGCCACTTGTCTGGGTGGATGGGACGTTTTTGGGCTAGCTTGGGGTCCAATTAGATCGATAGAATCACTGGACACATTTTCCAGGCTGGATGATTGTTCCTCGGGCTGCAAGAGATTTTCAAAGTGCTGCTTCTATCTTTCAAGCTGCTCCTGTTGATTTGTAAGGAGTTCGCCAGTATTTCCTTTCACAGGAGTATTATTTACTAGGCGCTTTTTCCTTGAAAGCAGGTTGGTTATCCGATAAAGCTCCCTCAGATCGCCTTTATTTGCTGCCTCCTGAGCGTCCTTTGCGAGAGAGTCTATCCATTTCCTCTTATCCCTTCGGGCATTCACTTTTACCATCTTACTAAGTCTTGCATGTTCTGCTGATATCTCAGCTACCTGAGATCTGGTCCGACACAGATTCCACACCAATTTGGTTTCTTTCCGCTTCCTTATTAGGTCCCAAGTCTCTTTGGTCATCCATTCTTTTTTATCTTTTCTCCTAAGTCCTAGGACCTTCTCACTGGCTCCGGAGTATACTTGTTCCACACTATGCCATTTCTCTTCTATATCCCCATACGATTTCTCCTTCAGGGCAGAAAACCGATTATGGAGCTCCATCTTGAATTCTTCTCTCTTTCCTTCTTCTTTGAGGACCTGAACATCAAATAACTTGTTCCGTGGCTCAAACTTTTTGGGTGCTGCGACTATTTTCATTTTAAATTTAGCCACTAACAGGTGATGGTCTGATCCAATATCTGCCCCTCTCTTGTTTCTTACGTCGCATAAAGAGCTTCTGAATTTCCTAGAGATGGCGATGTGGTCAATTTGGTTTCTTGTTACATGGTCGGGTGACAACCATGTTTCTTTGTAGTGCGCTTTATGTGGGAAAAGGGTACCTCCGATCAACAGTTCATATCTAGCACACAGATCAATAAATCTGGCCCCGTTGTCATTTGCGTTTTCACCAAGACCATGCTTCCCCATTACATGCTCCAGTCCTTCATTGCATGACCCAACTTTTGCATTAAAATCCCCCATTAAGATGACAACGTCTCTCCTTTGGACCTTCTGCATTGTCTCATTTAAAAGTGAGTAAAATTCTTCCTTTTTCTCTATTTCTGAGGCTTCAGTTGGAGCATAACATAGGACAATTGTGACATTTCTTAACTTTGTACGAAATCTTGCCGTGAGTAATCTCTCATTTACTGGCTTCCACTCTATAAGGCCACGTTTTGCTGGCTTGCTCAGTAGTAGACCAACACCATAATTATGGCCTGCAGATGCTTGGTCCAATCCCGAATACAAGAAGGTGTGGTCACCGCAAGGTACCTCTCCAGACCCAATCCATCTGGTTTCACTTAAACCGAGAATGTCCAATCGGTAGTTTCTCATCTCTTCGCTGACCTGTCTGAAGTGATGATTTCCAACATCCAAAAAGTGTTGTCCTTTTCGCGCCAAATATCTTCACCGATGAATCAGTCCGGCTATTTCTTACTTCGGTTTCTTGAATAATTGAAGTTCGGGTAGACAGGTTATCAGCCCATCTACCTATAGTCAGGTGGAGGGGCTGCCTCCTCGGAGCTCCCTGACTAGCTCCCCCGTCCGGGGCGGCTACCTAGGGGAGGTGACCCTAAGGTGTGTACTGTAGGTGGCCTTAGTGTATAGTGTGGGGGTGAGTGTAGTGTGCTGTATTAGTGTACTGTGTGAGTGTCAGTGTACTGTTTCCCCAACCTGGAGGGCCAGTGGCTGACTGCGGTACAGTGACCGGGCGATGGGGCCGCCACCTCCCTACGCCTACGAATTTAGATATGAAGTAAAAAAAAAAAAAAAAAAAAAAAAAAAAAAAAAAAAAAAAAAAAAAAAAAAAAAAATACAAATACAGCATATATCAGTTCTTAGATAAGTCTTTGCTGAAATCGATCCATTGTTTAAAGTATCACAATAAAGCTCTTAGAAAAAAAAGTTCTAATGTATTCTAATTCTAATGTATCTTAAATTACTGTGAGGGAACAGTCCATGTGTAGTAAAATGAAGCAATAATAATAATAACAATTATTATTATTAGTTGGTTAATTAGAGTTCAATCCCATTCCATAACTAAGACAATATGAAACAACAAGTTTAAGGACACTAATGACCATTGTAGTTGTGGATCCTTAAACAACAAAACCTAAACCTAAAACAACAAACAAGAAAATATTTCCCCTTTATAATAATATTCTAAATTATAATCAATAGAACAAATTCCGCGAATAAATCAAACCTATACCTATTACACCTATATAAAACAAGATAATAATAAAAAAAAAAAAAATCAGCCAATTTCCGATAGAATAAGGTATAACGGTTAGGGAGGCCGCAAGCGTTTACGATCCATATAAACCGGTTTTAGAATGGACGAAAGAACTTTTCGCTTCGAGCAAGTCCTAGAGCGACCGTTTTTAAAGAGAGCATTTATCACTTCTTTATATTTTAATTATAATTAATCCATCAGGCAGTTATTAAATAAATAACTAATCAATAAGGAAGACAGTAAAGAGTGAGTCTGTACTCTACTGGAATTCCTTAAATGTACCAACACATTTTAAAGAATATTGCAAAAGGAAATAAATTACCATTAAGCGCCAACGACGATTAGGAAGCATAAAAAAGTATAAATATTTTCTTCAGAATGATTTACAAAGTTATGTAAAAAAAATTATAAAACAAAACAAATCACATTTAAATATTTTGTTATACATATAATACATATAATATGTTATAATGTGAATGTACTTATGTTTGAGGTTCTGTAAATGCTTAGAGATAAGTTGAATTAGTCCTTTATTTATTTAATTTAATATTTTTATATTTAAAAATGATTAATTAATAGATTAATATTTTAGAAAAATTAATTCCAATTTTTCGTTTGTGAATCACTTTTCTATTTTGGTCTAGCATTGTTTTCATAAAAAAATTATTAAGAAACAAAATTGAAAGAATCGATTAAATATAACGTATATTACATACTAATATTTACTTGGTACAGCTACAAAATAAAGTTAGTTAAAACTCAGCGTGTTTTATTAAAATAAATATTGTTGGTTTGGTAGTTATTTCAGTGGTTTAATAAAATATTAGAAAAAATATATTTTCCCACTATCATTTCTGTAATCTGTTATAACTTAAAATATTATCATATTTTAATTCAACAACAACAACAACAATTTTATTGAATATTTGTTAGGTCAATGACTAACATCCTTGCTTTGGCTTAACGACCAATTGAAGTTACATTGGCGCAATTTGCCTACAGTAAACAACTCTTGCGCTCAACACAAAACATCAATGAGTATGAAACCACCATAATTGCTATTACTAAATTATTTTTGTTGAATAAATCATTCATAAAACACACGATATTTTAAGTGATAAAAAGTAGTCGCATCTCAGTAGACTTTCATAAAGAACTTCAACTATTACACTTTTCAAAAAACTCGGAATGCAATAGAAAGTTAATAAAATAAAATTCAAAAAATTCTTGCATAAAAAACAGATAAATATATAAGCGAATACCAAAAAGAATAGTTTCGTGGTTTTTATTTTTTTAAATAACAATAAAAATTTGTTAAAACGTGAGTTTGAAATATTTTTCATGCGATTAGTATTTTATATTTTTATTTAATAATAATTACAAATAACTTTAAGTAGCGTTAATAACTTCAAGGTATAAAATAGTTTCACCTATGAATACAAAAATTAGATATTATCTTTTCTTTGTAACGAGCTATCTAGTTTTGATGGTTTAAACAAATATTTATTTATTTATTGGCTATAAAGTAATGAGATAATTAGTAACGTTGAATTAAAATTGCTGTTTGAAATAAATGATAAAATAAACAACGGGTAACAACACAAATGGTGTGAACTAATTTTATCATCTTTTTTTGTAAACAAGAGAGTATACCATTATTAGATATTTCACTTAAGCGGATTTCCGTTAAAAACCTGTTGAAATCATTTTCATAAAGGTAAACATTACTGTAGAACATACCACAGAAAATAAAGATCACACTTAGTATTACACTATAATTTTGAGTCACTTTATTGTAGCTAACGAAGTATTCAGTAACAGCATCACATACCAGCAACCGTTAAAAGAAATTAACTTTTAGTGAGAGGCGGTGATTAATAATAAATGATATGGTTGTGATTAGAAATAGTTTCCATAATAGTTTTGTAACGGTCGTTACATATGCAAAGAAACTAATCGACTTGTTATGAATGTAATGACTACAAATAATGCAGGGTCAAGTGATATTGCGAAATCTTTGGAACAGCACAATATGACATATTAAAAAAAAATAATAATAAAAAAAACCATTCATTAGTTATTCAGTTGTTTAAAAAAAAATAGTACACTCAGGTTCTTTAAGGGGATCAAATGAGAAAATGATTATTCATCCATGATATAAAAAAAAATTATAACAGTTTTTTCTAATATATTTCTCTAGATATACACAAACTACCTACATGTATTATGCAACTTACAACAGCTCTCTTGAAAAATACTAGGTAAAGATTTTTTTGAATAAAGAATTAATAAAAAAATATTCAAAACATTTTAATTTCCATTTATATAGGTGTACTTTAAATAAAGATGACGGGTTATAAACAAATAATATATTTATTTTTCCAACTTTCAAGGTTTGGGCCACACAAGTTTCATATCAATAGTTATTAATTTTTAATATGATCCCTAAAAGTGCCAGAATAACATAATGTTTGGTTATTTAATTTGAACAAAATTTAAATACGATTTTCGATATAGGAACGAAGGTATATGACGGGTTTTTCTTTATCTTTATCTTGTATTACGGATATTATTAAAATTGCCTAAATCAAAAAAAAGTATATACAATAAATAAACAATACCTTATTTACATAAGTAGTCTTTTTTTTCTTTTTTTTTTTTTTTGGTAGATGCGGAGAGTAAATGAAGATTGATTTTACCTGTAAACAAACAAAACAAAATTCAATAATTATAAAATTGTAAAGAATATCTCCCAGAAAAATCTTTTTTCAAATAATAAAAAATATTGTCGAAGGCAGTGCTATTTAGGTTCAACACTTCAAAGAAAAAGGATATTGCGAATAGCATCTTTACCCAAAAAGTCTTTATTGACTAACAAATCCTAAAAGAGTGTTTACGGTTTCTTTTTTATCATCCAAGGACGCAGAAATGGTTAATTGTAATATTGTCGTCGATATTTCCAAGGTCCTCAAATCTTGCTGAATAAGCAAGGGTTAGGTTTCACGACCTCTAGGTCAGTTTTTTCTTATTTTTTTCTCTTTATGAATTAAACTTCGATTTTTTATTATTTGACATCAAAATGTCATCGAGTTTAAATTTAAACAAACATTTTTTTTTTCTTTTCATTTATTAGTTGTATTTTTTGATCTTGTAGATTCTCTACCTATCTTGGGCTAGCGGTTGATGCAAGCAACATCTTTGTTGAATCAATCAACCAAAAATACGGCCTCCAACGTGATCTGTTGCAATTGAAGCGATCGTGCCGTGTAGAAGCTTCCTGATCCTTCGTTTTGAGCTACATTTCCCACACACCAATGGATGAACAGCATCCATTGATGATTTAGTGATGAATACATTTATCAGATTTTAAGACAGATGAGTAGCATAGGTACAATCACAGCCAAACTCATATTTATAACAAAATGTGTTTAGATATCTTCTATTCTATGCAAACCTTAAATCCTTTCATTACAAAAACAAAATTTATAAAAAACGCAAAAATAGGTTATTTCCAAACCAAAGCAGTCCATTTACGATGAACTCAACCAAAAGTCGTACGCTGACCAAAACAGACGAAATGTGGGACCAGGGATAGGATTTTTATGTAATAAAAAATTCAAAATATTGACGTATATTTGCAAATATATGTAAATATAAAAAAAAAAATGAAAATATGGACTGAAAATTAAAATATTTAAAAAGTTCAGTATTTACATAATAAATAAATATACATTTAAAATACTTATAAAATATCAAAAAATAATTGTGGTTAACAAATTTTTTGGAAATGTAAGAACACATATTAAACTTTCTCATCTTCACCATCAAAAACATTGCAAATAAGATGCATTGTAAGACATTTTTCGGAAAATGGACAATTCGGTCGAAGTAAACCTTTGTATTTGCTAAAAGATCTTTCCACGTCGATTGACGCGTTAGTCGACTTATTTTCTATTCGTTTCGCAGTTTTCAAATGCTGTAAAATCAAAAATCGTTGATCCGTTGAATGTTTTTGGCAGCACAAACAATACAAGACACCTTCACTGACGCGTCTGAATTTTTCTTCTGCAAACTCCGCGATGTGCTTGGCGGCTAAGCTTTTTCTGTTTCTTTCCTTTTTGGCATTTCACACACTAGGTATGAACTTATCACTAAATTTATAAAGCAGCCATGGGCGGATCCAGCCGATCGGAAAGGGGGGGGCTGCAGTCGTAAAAGGGGGAGGCTGCGGCCCCACATCCCTTCATTTGGATCAGCTAATCAGCTTTTTTACCTTTATGTTCCTTTCCCACAACTAAAATTCTACTTGTTCTGAACATTATTTGTTCTTTAACTTGCTTCCTTACATAAGGGAAAGTAAAATTCTATCTTTAAATGAAGAAATATTTTCCAAAGGGAGGGGCTGCAGCCCCCACAGCCCCTCCCCTGGATCCGCCAATGAAAACAACTGAGGCAATATATAAGCATTGTCAAGGATGAGGCATCTATATAAAAATAAAGGGGGATCAAATATTGCTTTCTGCTTTTGGTTTTCCAAGATATTTTTTAATCCCTAAGTTTATTCTCTGCTTTACACTTTTATTTATTTTAGGTATTGATTGAACATTCGTAAAGCAAGTAAATAACTAACAACAATTTTAAGTTCCAAAAAAGTTGTAAAATATGGACAAACATATTTAGGTATTTATTGAAAATATGTAAACATATTTAAAAACCACAAAATATGGGGGGGGGGGAGTGGTTTAAAATGGTCCATATCATGGTAAAAACCATTTAGAATGCATATACATGCATTTCTAAGCCTCAGAAGAAAATATGTAAATACATGAAAATCCCATCCCTATTCATAACAAAGAAGCGATGATGTTTGGTGTGGAGTTATAACCAGTGGCGGATCCAGAAGTTTTCTGAGGGGGGGCGCACTTTTTTTTTAACATTTCATGTGTAATGAAGGCCCTTATTTAAAATACATATGAGTAGATAATGACGTTGTAAATTACTGTAAATGTTTAAATATAAATAGTAGACTTGAAAAATGACTAAATATAGCTCATTTTATATAGAAATAGAAATACTTTATCAGTGTCCTCACCTCTCAGAGGAGGGCGCAACTGGTTACAACCAACAATGCTTTGCGTGCGCTAAGAATTTTTTACATATTTTAAGTTGACCTTGCACTGAATGGCAACTCGGTTAAACAGACTTTCTTTCTGTTTTTATAATTTTTTTTTTCTCTGAAAATAAATCGTTCCATTGATTATAATAGAAATGCAAATTTAAATTGTTCTTCGAGATACGAGTATTTTTCAAAAAACCGTTGACAGTCCTGACGGATGCAGCGACCTTGGTTTTCCCGCCATCAGGACGACTTCGAACCGGACCGCCAGAATAAAAAAAATGGCGCGAGGCTGTCGGGCTAATTCTTAAAGGGTGGTAAAACAATTTTTTAAAATTATTTTTTGAAAGGATACAGAAAGTGCTTTTTTGTTTTAGTATGTGTACAAACAAATACATATACAGGCAAAAGTTCAAAGACTAATAACTTAATAATGCGGAAGTTTTGGCTATTTTGGTACATAAGTATAAGTCATAAAACAAGTAATTACATAAAATATAATGTTTCAAGGAATGAGTAAGTTACTAATGTGTATATACATATACAGGTCCGCCGTTCCTACAAAAATGTATTAAATGATCTTGCTAAGCTAATAATACAATAATACAAAGAATAATTATAATACATGAGATGAATAGTTATTATTATAATTTATTATCATTATTATAATTAATATTATAATATATGAGATGAATAATTATAATATATAATATAAATAATTATATATATGAGAAAAAATAATTTTAAAATAGAAATAAAATATAATTACTGAACAATAAACATGAATAAACTGCATATTAAGCTTAACCCCTTGTTTTAATAGTTAAGCATAATTTGGGACTAAACCTCATTAAACTTATTAACTTAGAAGGAATATTCGATAATTATATTTAATAGGATATAAACAATAATATTAATAATAATTCCAGATGGATGTTAGTACCTATAAGATCAAAACTACTTATATTCACTTATCACAGTCATTTACGTTTTTAAAAATTAAAATACCAATGTTTATTTATAGGTCCAACGTTTATAGATCTATTGCTAAGACCAAGGAATAAAATAGAATTTTTGTAAGATAGATTTTGGAAAATGAAGAAAGAGAGTACTTTACACTTTTAATTAAAATTAAAATCCTATTTTAATATTTTTTTTATTTTATCATTTTTTAATAATTTCCAATATTTTTTTGGGGGGGCATACAGATTTTATTTTTCTTGACTGTTGCAATTGTTTAAAATTGACTCGAAAACGGTCAAACAAATTTAAGGAAACTGTATAATAATTATAAAATTCATAGTAAAACGATACTTAGTCAGAAGATACTGCAAAAGTAGAACGAAAAAAATAATTTTATTCCCAATCATTTTTTTTAATTTTTGTTTTGTTTGATTATCGAAAGAAACATTAAAATTGTTTTGTAAAATCATTTGTAAAACTTTTTTTGTGTTAGAGCTTACATTTTTCATATAGGCTGGTGTCACTCAGGATAATAATGACCAAGCGAATCCTGAAATTCGAATATTTTTTTTACCGGGCATGATTCTCTTTTTCTATTTACTTGTGACATATTTCGTCTTTTAGGACCCTAGATTTTTATTCAGTATCAAAGACGATATGCTTCCTAATTTTCAAAGATTTTAAGCACCAACATTTCCATTTTCCGTTACAAATTTAATAGAAGGTGACATGGAACTCGAAGTGACCACTGAAACACATACATGCAAGTTACTTTAACCTTTCACGAACGCCCATACCAGCACCAACGATGTTAAATTATTTTCCCAACTCAAGATTATTTTGTAATTTTAAAATTAAAATAAAAAATACTATAGGAATAATGTATATATAATGTTATTTCCATACTATATATCACTAGGTTTCATAAAAAATAATATTAAAAAAAAGACGTAAATAAAGATTTTCAAGAATAAAAAGGATCGGAAGGACCTTTTAGAACACGCCGAGTTTTTATCGAGTAGGTACTCATGATTAAGGGTTAAACCTGCGGTGGAACGTGATATCGGTCAAATCACCTATTATCAAGAAATGCTACTTTCTTACCAGCGAAGTGTTCTTTTTTTTTTTTTTTTTCTAACTGCAAGGTGATACAGAATACAGAAGAATAAAATACTCCTTTTTAATAGAAAAGGTCAGTGTTAATAGAATCAAAAGGCTGTAATGTCAGCTGCATTGCATAACCTAACAACCCAGTCCTCCAAAGCAGCACCACCGCATTCTCAAGTAGACGTTTCAGACAAGTACAAACACTCGTAATTATTAAAGGGCAATAAAGATAAAACTATCAGTCTGTAAAATTCCATTAAATTCTTGGTAGAACGATGCTCTCTATATCTAATTTTACTTGAACTTACATAATTAAAAAAAAAGATACATCGCATTATACCTTAGCAACAAGAAAAGTATATTAACTGGGGGGAGGCGGAGCAAGCTGCCGGGAAAAACCAAAAATAAATGCTTAGATTCTTGAATTTTCGATGATTCTACTATTCTAGAAATTTCAAAGATTTTGGAAAATGAATTGATGAATGGATGCACATACAAGGATGTTAAGAAAATATAATTATTGTAAATTAATATAATAATTGTAAATTTAAGTTAATATGGTAAATATAATGTACATGTACATGTACATGTATAATGTATCAATGTTTTTTTAATAACCCTCTTCGTTCCAAAGGTAGGAACAATTAAATTTTTTTTTGTTTCTTCCAACTTCTGTGTTAATATATGTCAAGAAGATATTTATAAAATTTAAAAATCATTGCCATTTGAGAACCCTATTTTTCGGAGAGGGACATTAAGTGATCAAGAGCGAAAGAATAGATAAAGCCCCATTTTTTTATTTTATTACATTCCTTTAAACACGATTATTCATAAATTTTAAAACATTAAAGAAGTTTTAATTAATTTATTTTTCATGATATTTATGATAAAGCAATAAGTAAGTAATTTAGCGCGAATTAACAAATTTCTGAAATATACATATGGAATTGAAGTTTCCAATTTCACAAAAAAAAACTTTAAACGTATTTAAACTTCATTTTACATTTTTATAAATAATTCAGGGCCTTATAAAGTAAAATTTAATTAAAAACATAAATAAAAAGATAAATGTTTTACTCATATTAATATTCATGGTATTTTTTATTAAAATAAAAAATATAATATGCACTTTCTCCAATACTTAATTGTACTACAGTTTCAGTTCGAACTATTTATATTTCTATAGGATAAATCGGACTACAGAGAACAATCTTTAAAAATTGTATATAAATGATTATAAAAAAAATTAATGTATTAAAAAAACAAACAGAAAAGCCGCATCATTAATCTGTAAAATTATCTTTATTATGTACTAGCTGTATATACCGGTTTCACCCGGAAAATTTCATTTTTTAAATCTATAAAATCTATAAAGTGAGACTTTTATCGACTCAAACGGTCGATTTCGTAAAGATGTATTAGGTAATGTAGATAGATGTATAGATGTATGTATGTAATGTAAAGCGAGATCAAAACCATTTTTATAACAATAAAGAATATACCCAGAGATTGGCTGAAGTTAGGCAATTTTAATATGGACAGGTGTTCGCACCTGGTATCAAAGAACCACTGAGCGAAATTTGGAGAATTTAGGACAAACGGTATGGATTTCTATAAAGAACAAACAAACAGAATTTCATCTTTATTTATATAGATTAATTAAATAGTTATACCTACTATTCCAAAAAACATAACTGTACCAACAATTTACTATTATACATTCTTAATCACTATTGTTAATTAATTACTTTAAAAACAGTAATAAAATAAAAATTATTTAGTAGCAAAAGTTCTTAAATGTTCTTAAAAAGTCTTAAAAGTACTTAATGTATAGTTGAAAACGTTCTAACAATACGTTAATCACTTTTAGCATATATTTATTATAGTTCCTTAGAAATAAATTATAATAAATGAGATCTTTATTGCCTAAGCAGCTTCAACCTAAGTTCATTTGATGTCTACAGTAAAGCTTTGTATTATAGGTAATTAGCAATACAATAATATACATTGTTAAAGTTTTATTTTTAGATTTTATAATTATCTCATTAATAGTCATATTCTACCATATTTTATTGCCTTTTTTTAAAAAAAACTTAGACTGCATCCATTATTTTTATCGAACATCCTATACCTTTTAATAGAATATATTTCGGTAATTCGTTGAAGCATTTTACTGGTAGTTCAGGTAGAAAGAACCTTATCTCTAAGGCTTTATCACAACCTAAGTCTGTTGCTTAGGTTTCTCGTCTATGAACACAGCACAGACTTGTAAAAAATATTTTATAAGTAAATACATTATCTAGTATTGACTTGGATGATAATTTTTTCTAAGTAATAGATAAAATGATGGAAAAATGGGACTGATATAAATGTTTATTATTTCTTATTTTTAACCAAAATATTTTTTCCACGAAGATGAGTCATTCGATAATATTGCACTTATTGAAAATTAGGAAAGTCATTTTACCTTGTTATTTGAATATTTTTAGGAAGGTAGCAGTTTATGTTACCGGAAGAAACAACGGCGTTCAGTGACAGTGACAGTTCCACCGCTCGATAAAACCTTTTAAAGCAGGAAGGATTCGTGTCTAACAGTCATCAATAAACCGAAATAGACTCTTCTGGATATTAAAGGTGGCTTGATCAATGAACTAGTGTCACGATGCAGAATAAACATTAGGTGTGAGTGTCTGCAGGATGGGAAACGGAGACAGACAGAAAGTAATGTTGTTTTTTTTAATTTTGTTTAAAAAAATTCAAGAGAAATTTTTCATATTAATATAATTTAGATCTATATTAATATGATAATATATTATATAGATATTTTAAACAAATTCGTTCCCAATTAATGAATACTAAGTGCAAAATACTATCGTGCCATGATCGGACCTATAGAAAGGCTTCCTAGAAGATTAAGAACAATTGCAGAGAACCTGGAAGACAAGTGAGAAAATGACCGCAGTTAGTTGGAAGTGCAATTTCCTCTGTCTCGGCGAAAGCTCACGTCTTTCCGGTCCGAAATAGCTTTTCGCCATTTTTTTTTTTTTTTTTTTTTTTTTTAACGAGCCAGAGTTAGTAACAGGTGTAACTATACCCAGCCAGGAACTTACAAATTATAACAGGTTAGGCAATTTAAAGGGAACCGATTCCTAAATCTTACTGTTTCGCCCCGTAAGGATAATTTTAATATCACACATGCAAGCAGCCAAATAAAGATACTGGAATACTGCGCAATATTCACAAAAATCTTTTCACGTTTTATCAAAGGGGTCAGCTGTAGTGTAGTGACTAGCATAACAGCTTACAATGCCAAAGGTCGCGCGTACGCGAAATTTAGAACTCACACTTTAACAATGTCCGATCAGCCCTAGTAGAATAAACTGACGTTAAATAAATCAACATTTTATTTTATAATACGTAAAATAAAATATATATGTTTTTTAAATGAAACGGATATATACAATTAGTCAGGATACAATATAATTGGTTACTATCTTCAGAGAGGCACGTTCCATATTTTGATTTATGAATTAAATGAACATTTCAATTTATGGGATGGATAATTTTGAAGTTATGCACAAAACATAAGCTTATTTAATAACATTTTTATTCTTATCTCTATGATAATCTCTATTCTATCATGTAATCTCCCTTATTACAAAATTTAGTTGATGAAGTACCATTACCTGGTTTACGATAAACTAACCGTAAATCAGAAAAAAATAGGTTTTTCGAAATATTTGGCACATAGGATGCATTTTATGAGCTAAACAACCTGTCAAATTCCCACGATTCAAACTTTATTCCTTCCTAGTTGAGATAGATAATATAAAAAATTCATTTTCGAATAAGTATACATTTTTTAAGATACCAACTTTGATAATCTTCCAGGCGATTCAAAACTTTGAGGTTACTATGGCTATTGCAAATAGGTTCCTCAAAAAAAAAAAAATCATACAAAACAATATCTAAAAATCACAAAAGGCATCGCACTTAAGGTAAGAAACATTTTTATAGCCCTCCTGGAAAGATGATTTTTTTTTAGATTCATTCGTGTTTCACAAAAAGCAAACACATTATAACATCTTAATATTTCCAAATGTCCAACAGTATAAAGATAAGAGAAATAATAATAACAAAAATTCTTTATAAAAATAAAATATTATCTATATCAATCTATATAAATAAAGATGAAATTCTGTTTGTTTGTTCTTTATAGAAATCCTTTTCGTCTTAAATTCTCTGAATTTCGCTAAGTGGTTCTTTTATACCAGGTGCGAACACCTGTCCATATTAAAATTGCCTAACTTCAGCCAATCTCTGGGTATATTCTTTATTGTTATAAAAATCGTTTTGATCTCGCTTTACATTGGTTTTTACGAAATCGGCCGTTTGAGTCGATAAAAGTCTGACTTTATAGATTTTATAGATTTAAAAAATTAAATTTCCGGGTGAAACCGGTAACTGTAGTACAATTAAGTATTGGAGAAAGTGCATATTATATTTTTTATTTAAATAAAAAATACCATGAATATTAATATGAGTAAAACATTTATCTTTTTATTTATGTTTTTAATTAAATATTACTTTATAAAGCCCTGAATAATTTATACAAATGTAAAATGAAGCTTAAATACGTTTAAAGTTTTTTTTTGTGAAATTGGAAACTTCAATTCCATATGCATATTTCAGAAATTTGTTAGTTCGCGCTAAATTACTTACTAATTGGTTTATCATAAATATCATGAAAAATAAATTAATACTTCTTTTGCTTTGCAAAATACTTGATTTTGCTTTACATTTGTATTTTACGAAATCGACCGTTTGGGTCGAAAAAAGTCTCATTTTATAATTTTTGAAGATAGAAAAATGAAATTCCCCGGGTGAAAATGGGATATAAAGCTAGTAAAAAATAAAATTGAGTAGGTAGATCATGCTAATGCCCGGGAATGAAACTGGTTTCAAAAACCGTGACTTTGAGAATCACAAGATTTTGAGTTCAGGGTCAACTATGGATTCCCACCCGCTTGAATTATTAATGCCAAATAATTCGTATACCATCTTAGGAAGCTAGTTAATAAAGGAATCATAATTCTCACTAAGTTAGTAAACTAAATACTAAAATAACTTTCATATATTTTACAAATGAACAGAACTGTTTCACATTAACGAAAAAAATATATTTCGAAGATTTTTAATTCCTATCTTCTTCATAGAGATACAAATAAACGTAAATGACAATTATTTTAAAAAATACTATGACAAAATTTATTTTTTCATTAAATTATATATCCGAGGATTTTATATCGATAATATATTATGTCAATAAATATGTGAAGCGGGATATTATTTTTTTTAATAAGAAAAAAAAAATACTGAATGAAGTATTAAGCCAATTTTACCATTGCCATAGAATTTCTAGAAGAATTCAGTTCTCGTATTTTTATACGATTATTTAATAATAATGATTAAAAATATCACTAGCAGAACGTTAGTTTATTTTAGAACACTTGAAAAAATAAATCAAATGCGTTAGTTATTAGAGAAGTCATTTTTAATTTATGGATTAATTGAACATTTCAACTTATACACATTTTAACTTTTAAAAAATTATAAAAACTGTTCTTATATATTTCTTATTTATAAAACTATTCAGGTGAAAATTATAAATAAGCGAGGAATTATGAAAGAGAAGGAGCAAAAACAATGAACTAACATACATACACAGTTCTTTGATGGTATAATAGAGAACATATGATAATAAAGTTTCCCTTTCTGTAAAAAGGCACCCAGATTTTCTTTCATCGAAGGAAAATGAAAGTCGATGAAAGGAAATTCTTGAGTCATTATCAAAGTTCCTCCGGAATGCCTATTCATTTTACGTTTCTCCATCGCGCCAGAGGTATTGTAATTAATAATAACAACAAAGTAAAACTGAAATCTAAAAACCAAAAAGTAGGTATATTTAGCTATACTAATATGTCTCCCAGATTTATAAACAATGAAATGTAATAAAAAGTTCAGTTGATTCAAATTCATAAATGTGCACAGGGATTTCAGAGAGAACAGATTTATCCTCAACATACAAGATAACATTGGCATTTTCAAGACTGCCATGTAAATATAAAAAAAAATATATAAAAGATAAAAAAAAAAAAATGTTATGATTTTATTTATTTATTTTCCATTACTTGTAAATATAGTACACACCGTTTCTTCGATCACTTTTACTTGCCCTTCAAGAGAACGATTAATATTTCAAGCTGTTAATAGCATGGTCGTCCGCTAGGGGAGGGGCAGGGGAGAACTACGAATTATACACATTCGTCTCCATTTACAACATTTATTAAATATTATATAAACAAATATTTTAATTTTTAAATATCAATAAGTTTCATAAATTTGAAATTAATTGAGGCTTATATAGTCAGTACACCTCGACCCCCTTCAGCCGTTATATGAATTGTATCAGCATGCACCCTAGACGAAACCTTGCGGACTTTCTTGATTAATAGAGTTAACCTAATGAATAGCTTTTTTTTTTCACACAGCTTAGATTTTGAAGCCAGAAACCGATTCTTTAAGAAAAAAGAAAAACTTTATTTTTTCTTTGAATAAATTAATAACAAAACACAACACCTAAAATCTGCATTGTCTACTAGAATCATTTATATGGACATTGTCAAAAAAAAAAAAATAATAATAATTCAGATTAAGATGGAAAAAATATCTCGAATAAGGAACACGTAAAAAGATATCATTATAAAAAGAAATAAAAATATAGCTCAATCCATTTCATTGATTTTTGCCATAACCCATGATATCTTCAGTCATTTCATAAACAACCGTTCTTTAAAAAATCTCATCTTTGAAAAATCAAAATTTTTCCTTAATTTTTATTTAAAAGAAGATAATAAATAATAATAATATAGAAATGCCTTACTAAAAAAAAAAATAAATAAAATAAATAAAAGCACCTAAATTACTACTTTTTCTCACTGTTTATTACCCAATGAGAGAAACAAATATAAAAAAGATACGTACAATGTTTTTTTTCTTCTCCAAATTCTTTAGTGAATACTATTATTAAAATATTGGAAGTACACACATAATTATTTTCTTTTCTACGACAATAAAAATTAGTATTTGGCATAAATGCATAAATATAAGTTATACTCATTTTATCCATAAGTAATTCGGTCGTTTGGTTCAATAATGTGACGTTTAGCAAAGTAAAGATACATCCATTAAAATGACCAAAGCCATTCAATGTTTTTTTTTTGTTGGTTTTTTCCGGAACTAAAATTTTGACTTCTTAAAATCGGGCCATCGAATTAATGCTTCCTTTCTTCATTCTTTATAGTGGACAAATGCGCGAATATTATCTCACTATAATCAATATATATTATAAAGCAAAGTGTACAATGTGCTTGCCGAAAAGGCTCAAAAACGACTCCACCTAGGATTAAGGAAGTTATGTCGTCGTTAAGCCATATTACCCCTAATGGAGAAGAAGGTTTCCGTTTTTCTCTTATAGGTGTAAAATTAAAGAGAAAAGGACTGGACTTTTAAGCCTCTAGTCTTAAGAGATACGAGTTTATGAATGAAAAATTTAGTTCGAGCTCCAGGCTACCAGGAAGCGCTAGGGTGTGTTTCACTCGATGTTTATTGTTCATTCATTTTGTTCAGATTGTAAAGGTTATGTGTTTGTTCAGCTGTTCTTTTTAAATTACTAAAAAATCAAGCGAAAATAATTAGTTTCACCCTTTCTTTCAAAATAAAATAATGATTTTACATATCAATTAGAAAACCGACTGGATACCTTACAAAATTAATTTTCTCATAAGAAGGTTAATTGATTAACACATTATATTTAATCAATATAAAATATATACCTACTTAAGTAAATTTAATGCAATATGAGCGAAAATTTTTGCGTAGTACAGTGAGCGAATAAAAACAGCAACAAAAGAAAAAAGGAGAGCTGAATTGACTGATTATAAATCGAAAATAAAATGTTTGAAGTGTTCTTATTGTATTTAATTATGAAAGATGGTTTTATTACTATGTATGATGAGCATTCCAGTTGACAAAGTGACTAAATCCAATTACAGCATTTTTTCAATAAGATTTTATCACCCCTCATAGTTCAGGATAAAAAGAAATATGATGAAAAAATTGGGCCCTGATGATATTTTGGCTTTCACTTTGTAATAGTAGGTGTAGTGTCCAGCCAAATTACTGGGGGGTATATCTTAAGGGAGATTGAACTGGAAGAAAGGTCTTAAAAAAAAAGTTTCTATGAATCTGCAGATATCGAATCTTAATATTGATACCATGTTAAAAGTTTCAATGAAGTGCTTATTTTGTTCTCTATTTCCTTTAATTTTAAAGTTTTTCCGTTATTAAAACTACCACACAACTACCGGAGCGAAGCCGGGCACCCTAGCTAGTAAAACATAAGTAAAATAAGTTACTAAGCAAGGAATAGATTTCCACTTTAGAGTTTCAATTCAGTACCGAAGCGGAAAATTAGAAAAACCTCTTCGCCAATTAACTGATTAGTGTTTTTTTTTATCTCTCTGAGTGATTGGATAACGGCAACTTTCGAATAAAGAAACATTTACCGGAATCATCCTAGCGCAACGCCATTTAATTTTTTTTCGAAGACGAATTAAAATAAAATAGAATAGCAGAGATAAAAAAATAAATCATTGTGTACTACTTATAAATAGTGCCTTCGAAATGAACCATTTTTTTTTTTTTATCTAAAGGTATTGATTGTATATTAGCCTTGATTTAGAATTATTTTAGACGCCTAGAACGTATTCGGTCACATATATAATGATACAAGCTTTTTTTATAGCTTCGGTGATGGTCTATTTGAGAAGCTAACCAAGAGCTCGGAGCTGACTACACAGCGCGACGATAGCCAGAACAATAGGCCTGCCTCGCACCACAATTATCCATGCCTCCCTCGAACAAAGCTACCTTCCTCGGGTACACATCCAATGCCGTATATTTCTATTGTACACCTCACCATCCTCAGATATAGAGATACAGGGGCTGTGTGGGACAGTATCATCACACCACTCTTGGGGCAGTAGAGTGTTAAGAGTTCAACAAGAAGGAACAAGGCGTGAGCGATGTTTTACCCAACCAAACAAGAACAATAGTTACAATCAGAATTTGGAGCATATTTACCAAAGTTAGAGAATTTCATTTTGAGAGAAAATTTTATATCGAGCCCAATTTATTGGGTTTAATAGAAATAACTCTGTCAGAGTGCGGTTTACCAAAACAAAATTTGGTAAATCCATCACTAAAAGTGGCGTTTTTATTGGATCCAAGCAAAAATTGAACGCTCGATCGCTCTTCGGAGATAAGTAAACCCACAAAAATGGTTTTCACTTAAGATCGGGGCTTCATTAGACGACGCCACGTTGGCCACGCCTGTAAGTCCCATAGGCGACCTACCGGATTCGTTGCTTTCAGAGGAAACTATTAAATATGTAGTTCTATTAATAATTCTGACATGACAGGCTATCACCAAAGGATTCATCGGGGAAAAAATAAGTAAAAATCATTTAAAGTTATGAATTGGGAGTCGCCTGTAGTATAGTGGTTAGCATGGTCCCATTAGCATTTTTTAATGTCAGAAACTCGTTAAAGATCCCCATCCTAATTATACCTGGATAGGCAAAATTTAGGACTCCCACTGTAGCATCGTCCGATTAGCCTTAGAGGCATAAAGTGATGTTAAAACAAACAAACAAGTTACGTATTGAAAAAAAATCACATAGACAGGCACTGAACACACGTACTGCAAGACACAGTTTTTTGATTCTCCTGAAAAGATAAGTTATTGCCGATTCGCACGTTATTCGTAAACCCTACGATATATATGCATATATATCGCATTTTTATTTATATATATATATATATATATATATAAACATAACATCGTTACGATTGGTTTTATATACATCGTAAACCCTACGATATATATAAAGCCATAAGATATATTCAGCAGTTTTCACATGAGCATGTGGAGGAAAGAACGTTACCATTCGAAATGTTCTTCCGTACTCTAAACGCCTCCGATCAGCAAGGTGCCGGGGCCTAATAGTTCGGAGAATCGGAGTTCTTCTGCAGTTGTGAAGCATTTAACAAAAAATATAGATTTTTTTTAATTTGGGCTTTCTCGGATTTAAAAGAGAGAGGGACATGACATTTTAGCCTATCCAGCTCCAATCCGGGATGCTCCTACAGGCAAATCTTATCTGAATCGCAAAATCTAAAACTTAAATATAGCTTACAACACTTGTAAAGAAAGCAGATGTTAACTCCGCGGGCCGGGATAGCCGAGCGTGTTAGAAAAAATCATTTCAGGTTAGAAAAGTTAATTTAGGTGCGTTTGGAAAGACACAAATCGAGCCATGTAAATTGAAAAAACACTTAAATCTGTGATTTGGTTTAACAACGAAAACCCAATCAGGAAAAAGATTAAGTGAAGTAATTAAAAGCATATTTCTTTCAGTAATAAATGTAAAATAGAATGGGACCGTTATATAATAAATCGTAGCATTGTGTGGAAATAACTCATTACTTTGGTCATCACCTAATGTTTTACACGTGAAAGTGTGAGAATATTTGTGACCTCTCTCTCTTTTACCACAATTAACCGCGGTAAAGCTGAATACTGCTTCAAAGAAAATTGTAAAGTCGCATAATTTATTTCTCTTATAATTTATCCGTTGTTACCTTCATTTGATATGGAGATGGAGACCTTAGGCTTTTTCTAGTAATACCCCAAAAGTCATTTTCGTCTAATTCTTTGGGAGTTTTATCTGATATCAATAAATATAAGCAACCCAAATAGTTCTAATTTCAAGATAATCCCATTGTAGGCATTGTTTTATCTCAACATCTACACAACATTGGGTAGAATATTATTTTTCCCAATGTTAAGAAATGTTTAAAAATATCATTAAGTTTTTAAAATTAAATACAATCAAGAAGAGACGTAGAAATAATCTCAAGACTTAAGAATATTTTTCTGATCAGCTCGGAGCGTGAAAGAATTAATGCATCGCCTCTTTTCTTTGGCATTGATGTCAATGCAACTTTCTAATAACGTTCACAGCCCCTTTCGGTTTCAAAAATCTATTAATAAATCTGTGCCGTGTATTGTATGGGACTTACTCTATTCAACGTAGAGAAGAAATATGATGAACGAAGTTATCAAAATCAGTTTATAAGTAGTGATAAACATATAAAAAATATAAATAGAAAACAACATGTCGAACGGGAAATCGAAATATTACCAGAATAAATAATTTAAAAGAATTAATAAAATATATGAATAATAACTGTTTTTGTATTAAAACAAATATTTTAAAACGATTTTTTATACTGCCAAATTTTAAATATATTATAACATATAAGTGCATTGCAAAAAAAAAATCGACTTAAATAATATTTAAAATATAAACGTTTTTCCATGTTAAAATTGAAAGTGAGAAATGATCTGAATAAGGTTTTGTTTAATTTTTAGAAGGATTTAATTTTTGAAAAATTATCAAAAATTATTTTCAAAAGAAACGAATCCAACTTTAAGTTCATATCGCTCGCCCGATTGCAAGGCTGTCGTAGCTTTAAAAAAAAAAAAAAAAAAAAGCATTTACTTTTCCCTTCCTTTATAACCGTTGCCTGTTTTATCCGATTCTTAAAATATATCAGTAATCATCACTATTCCGGTCTATAAGCGCTCCTGCGCAGTAGAGAAAATTCAAAAATGCTATTTTGAAAGAGCAGTCTTTCGTTGGACAAGTGAGGAATTTCCAACAGAAATTTTGAGCTTAAAAATGAATATAAGGAAAAGAAAAGGAAAGGTTTCTGAAAAAAAAATACTTTTTTATTTATTTTCAAAAATTATTTGTATGTAACGCATACAATCATTTCAAGGCTCTTGAATTTTCAATATCATTTCACTTTCGAAAACCTATCACCAACATGCCGTCTAATAAATTCATAAAAAAAAATTATATAACGGAAATGATTTTATACTAAAATTCAGTTGAGTAAGAAAGAGGTAATTATCTGCAATATTAAAAAAAAAAAAATAATCTAAAATAAAAATAACACAATTGATGATGGAAAAGGGTTAGTTTATTTTTTTTATTTAATTTAACTAATTTAAATTAAATTGGTTTAATCATTATTGGAAGGTCTAGTGAGAAGTATAATGTTATTAAAACGATACATAGACACTTTAAGCTTTCTTCATATATCTTTGGCTTTATAAAACATTTCTTAATTTTTATTTATTACATGACAGGTGGACTGTTATTTGATTTACTTAATAAACAAGCATTTTTAAATGCTAACCTTTTTTACTAACCTTTTTTGAAACAGCCTTATCAATTTACTTATTCCATAACTTATACAAGCTTTCGGTGCTTATATTCATCTAATCAATTTTTTTTTTATTTGTTACGAATAGCACATAATGAATAATTACAATATTTCAACATATTGCAACAAGATCTTTTTTCATACATCTGCCTTTTTTATTATTCTCAGTGGGTATCGTTTAGTTATTTAAATTATATTGACGTTTTTCATCAAGGTTATGTCTTGAAATATTCCTAGAATAGCTTTATATTATTAAAATAAAAATATAATTATCGTATGAGCATTTTGAGAATTATTGGAACACCTAGGAAGGACAATTTTCATACCTTGGCTGTAAGTCAAGTAATGGATGAAGCCCCCAACATGTTAACACCACCTAACGTCCCCAAACCATGGTTCTTATTGTTTTTACAACTAATCTAGGTGCAGATACGAATAAATTTATAAGTTTTGGTTAATAAATTGTGAAGTAAAGTTTTTGAATTTCTATTATTACTATTGCCTTGAAATGTTTGCAGGCTCAAGTTTTGAATTCATTAGTTTTTGAATTTCTAAGTTACATCCTGGTATGTAGATGGCTTCTTAAACTTCGGGCCGGAGTTAGACCTATCTAGTATTGTTGTATTACAAACTTTTTTTTTTTTTCGTGGTTTGATAATGTTGTTGATTTATGTTCGAGATTATTGTTGCAGTAAATGTATGAGACTGTTTCAAAAACTGGGGAATACATATTTATTTCTCGTTAATATCATAGTATTTTGTATACTAATATTGATCAACAATCAATACAAGTATTACAACAAACTAACAAGTGATGACAACAATAGCAAGGAAATGCAGGGACTGCGTGGGAGCCCCCAATTACCAGCGTTATAGCCGTGAGAGGTGAAGGGCATGCCCCAACCAATACCCTCAACACTATAACTTTTCTTTCCACTTGTAAATCACATGCAATTAACAAACAATAATTAATATATATTTTTAATTGATCTGACACCGGTGATAATTTCGTAATGTGTAATGTTCATAATTTCATGGTACAAGCTATCATTGTCTTCTTGAAACCAATCATCATCGAAGGCATTATCATCAAAAGAGGCTAAATTAAAAATAAGTAGATAATATAAATAAGAATTGTGTGTAGTCAAAAAAAATTATATTTTATATAAATAAATGTAGCTCAAGTGTTTTTTTTTTTTTATTTGATCGGAAAATATGTTCACACTAAACTAATCTTTATCGAGGCAGGTTTAAGAGCTTATATCATAATGCTAAAACCCCGAAGAGTAGATCCATATAATCATTAACGTCAATAAAACTTTTGAACTCGTCTGTTAAATCGACCTAAGAAGAGGATATTATTTTTCTAATTTAGACAATGCTTAAAAATTCATAGTCGGGTAGCTTAAAATTCGATAGAGTAGATACCAGCTAGGATGGAGGGTTGAATTCAAATAAATTTATTCGGCACCAATTTCTTATTTATTTTAAATTCAAAACTTTGGGCCAATTCGAACGAGTTTTTATAATATCTATTAAATCAAGGACTTTCCATTTGTAAGCGAAAGTAGCAGAGGTCTGTCGGAAGAAAAAGCAAACTGGAAATTAAAAATACTCTTATTTCAAAGATAATTATTTATTGATTAAAAGAAATATACATATTTCGATATAAAATTCATTCATCGATCTGCTGTTATCGGTGATGAAATATCCGGACTAGAAACCGAATTGTTATAAATAAATAAAAACAGTCTGATTAGTTGATTGCCGTGAAGGATTCGCAAATAAGTTTTTTTATTGCAGCAATATTATTCAATTTTATTCAAATTATTCCAGGCAAAATCGAGCTCAATAGGCTGGGCTGATCTAATTGCACGGTGAAGAGCGCATTATAGAAGAAGGGCGATGTACTGGTTTGACAGACAGTTTCCAATCTAAAAATAAATGTATCTGAGATCCATTTAAGAACAGGAAAAAACTTTAAAAAAACTTAATAATTTCAGTTTGTAAAACGTCAGATTCAAAATAATCTTGTTTTTTTTTTCGTTTATTTATTTAACGGCACTTTATAATACTATGACTTAGGGTTAATTAGAATAGGGGTCTTTCAAGAATACCTGACATCGCTCGGGTCTTTCATTTTAGGTCCGAAGAACGGCATGACCAAGGTTTTTTTTCCCCCTTAAAAAAATCCTTGGGCGACCTGCCGTAATAAGAACCCTCAACATTGGATATGTAAGTATGTAGTAACATAAGCACTACACCACAGGTGACTCCAATCTTCGTTTTTATAGCACGTTTCTAAACTACTTAAATTCGAAAAGGCAGTCTTTATTTTTTTCCGTATTCCTTTGCTCTAACGGTAAAAGTTTTATGTATACCTATTTATTAATCGTTAAGGAAAATTAATACTGTAACACTTATGTGTGTAACAAATATTTATTCAACAAAATATACAGTTATCAATGCCAACGAATTAATAAAACTTAAATACTTGAGCAGGTTAAGGTACCTTTACACTCTACGAACCTCACCGTGATAGTACCGACGTGAAGCGAACAGCCATTTATACTCCACTTGACGTTAAGCGAACCAATATGGCTGACGCACCCAACGCTAGCTTATGAAAAAGAAAAAATCTCCATTATCAATATATTTTATATTATCTGAAAAATTACAACATTTCTCAAATTACACTAGTATCACAAACAACTCCTGTCACTTTGGAAATTCCCAAATCAAAAGTGACACTAGCACTACCCCCGAACCCAGAACAGTGTACCTAGAACACCCGAACAGTCGACGTGAAGGCTTCACGAAGGTTGTTCGAGGGTGGTGTTTGAAGGTAAAGTTCGTAGAGTGTAAAGGCACCTTTACAAAAATGATAACGTTATAACACACAATCATATGACTTGAGCTACACTGTCAAAACACAGACTTAGACTAACTTGTTCAGTCACTCGCTCCTTATATATAATCGTAAATAGTCAGGTCTGGGATGTTCCAGAACAATATGGACAGTTCCACGTCTGCGTGGACTAGCCTCGAAAAATCTAGACCCAAACAGTTCGTCCAACCGCTTATTTTGTTCCAACAAACGGTCTGGGATTTGAGCGGGTGGCGGGATGGCAGAGTGGGCAAACGCGTCAGAAAATACGCGTTACAATACCTAAAAATTATAGGTTGGGCATTTTGTTTTTAACGATTCTAACTAAGAGATTTAAAGATTTATTGATATTATATCTAAGCAAACTCGATTATACCACTATTTACAACCGTCTGTGATAATAGAGAAGTCTAGCAAAAATTGTAAGACCTGTTTTTTCAATCAAACTCCAAATACTTTATTTAATTTATGTTCAGAGGACGTTTCGGGAGTTCATGACTTTCCCATCATCAGAGATTAGTGTCTTATCCGCATGGACATCTGTCCTAAATAATGAGTTTACGATAGAATTTACAATTTATAAAACAACAGTATTGATTTTTTCCTTTGTGACTATGACAATAACCATTATATATATCTACTCGGTAACACCGGTATTTTGGTAATGAATAATTTATTTTATTTTTTTTACTGCTAAAGACCCGCTTGGGGAATAAAATAAAATTAAAAAACTCTTTCTTTGCTAGAATAAGATAAAACATAAATAAATTGTTTTGAACCTTCATAATTGTGACCCTAAAGCTGATAGAAATGAAATAATTATTGGTTTAACAATTATTGGAAATAATTTTTGGATGCAACCAATTTCGCCTACAAAGAAATCAAGAGAGTAAAAGAGTTATAATAAAATAAAAGTATCAGTAACTTAAAATCATTTTCGTTTTTTAAGTCTATTGTTTATTTTTTTAAATTCCATGAAGATCAGAAGAATATTTGTATGCCTATATTTCGGAGGCAGGTCAAATCCAACAGCGCGGGCAGTCAGCCTTGGAACAAAACCGCAACTGCGGTCCTAGTCGAACTCCCTCAGTCGGCGAACAAGGTACAACAATCTATGATGGTTTGGATTGAAGGAATGGAATCCAAATCCTCTTAAATCGGTTAGCAGAATTCATCCTTACAATTAATAATAATAGCAAATATAAAGAAATATCAAAGTTATAGTTGGAATTAATAGATTGCAACATAATATGGAACAGAAAATCGTAAGTTAGAATTAAAAAAAGTAAATAAATAAAAAATGAAAATCCATTGGAGGGTTTCGTTCTACCAACTCAATTCAATTCAGCTAAGTTTGTTGGTGTATACTCGTACATACGAAAAAATGTTAGTGAATTTCTAAATAATTGTACATAATATTCGTGATTAATCTGTATGAATTTTTCATGAGCCGAACATCATTCCGGCTGGTCAATTTGTATGAAAATCCTTGAAAAATAAGAGAGAAAAAGCTGTCATTTACATAAACTGAATAAAAGGCGTCCTTTCACAGCAAGGGAATAAATACTTTCGGAGCCAGGTAGGAAATTATTCATGAACCTAGTTCAGGTAATCCCAACTTATGAAGTCAAATCTCATCCTTAATCGTAGTCTGCAATTCATGCCTCAATTACAAATGAAAAAAAAAAGTTCTTATCGTAAAACGACCTTGAGACTCGTGGATCGACAATTGGCGGTCAATTTCAAAATATAATCAGTTACATAACAGCAGATAAATGGTGATTTGGATAGTTTTTATTATAATTTCACGCGGATTACAAATATTCTATTCTTTTTTTATATTCCGATCGTTATATATCGGTAATCAGGGTTATATGGACTTCATTCTATCGATTTCATTGTTTACTGGTGAGCTGATCGGGGATGTTATTTTCATATTTTTTGTGTTATAATAAATTCAAATTACAGTGCACCTTTATTTGTCCTTCATTTAGATTTCGTTTACCTCACTATAATTTTCTAACAGACAGTCAAAATACTGAAGCGATTGGTAAGAACGATGTTATAACATCACTCTTCTCTTTTAGGTTAACTTACAATTAGTCTCCTAAGAAAAAGAATAAAGTTACTATAATGCGAGATGGTAAACTGAAGTTATTAAAATTAAAAAATGCCTAATTGATTAACGTAAAAACAAAAATAAAATTAATTTGAGTCAATTGCAATATTTTGAATCACCAATATTTCTACGGATTTTTGTGAGCAAAAAATTATAATACATGACAGTTTGGGAGTTGTGGTTTTAGTTATGAACATAAATTAAAAGAAAAAAAAATTGCCGTAACTGAAGCGAAAAAACACGGAGACCATTCAGCGGTGACTCATAACCCAATGCTTGAACGAATTTTTACGAAAACCCTTTGTGTTGGCTGAAATTGTAGAAGTATCAAAAGACATGCAGATTTTATATTATAATGTGATATTATATTTTCTGGGCACGAAAAATTCTTTAGTCAAAATACGGAAAACATAATTTTTATAATACACATTTTGGCTATAAAATTAGATCTTTTATATATTTAATAAATATCCGACATCAATATAAAAAAATCGTTTTAAAAGTAGGACTCGTATGGAAAGAAGATGAAGATAAACAGTCTTGCTAAACTTTTGTATATCACACTTATCAGACTTTATTTAGGCTTAAATTAATTGAGTATGAAAAATAAAGCATGTAAGTGAATTTTTTTGTTTCGCTAAGGTATTGTTTATTTAAAAAAAATCAAAACAAAAACCATTTGGCACAAGATATGATCAACATAAAAACAAACGACTCAAATGAATCAGAGCTAAATAAAAACTTTGCTATTGTAAAAATATCGATGTTTTGAAGATATTTTCATCCATTTTTGTATAGTCATCCTCTTTGTTCTCATAACAAGGAACTCATAAGAAATTATTAAAAAATATTTACCAAAAATAAGACCCAAGTCTGTAATCGGGATGCGAGTTCAAAATCAAATATGGATATTTCACTACGTTTGGTCGCCAAAGATTTAATGTTGAAAGTTACTATACCAGTAAAAAAGTATGTTAAAAGCCATCGATGTTGAAAAACATTTTGAATCATTTATTTATTTATTATTCCGCTTGTAGATTTGCACCTGCGCAGTGGCACATCAAGCAAATTTGGTCACATATATTTTTGACTTTGACTTTCATGATGCAATCATTAAAAAAGTTTTCAAGCGATTTTTTAAGCAAAAATGGATGGTTTGTACATTAAACATCGATGTTGCGTCCCTACTTACCGTAGTACTAATAATAAGTACGCGCTCAGATGTTGGAATAGCGTATTTTAAGCTGCTAATGTGAAATATACTGTATTTGATATCATATTTTTCCCCTCAGTTCTTCGTTAAAAAGAAGAAACACGGACTTCTTTAGGGACTAGGGAAGCAAACTTCGTATAACGCAGCAATATGGACGTTGGTTCCACAAATTGAGGCGTTCTCAAACTTAAAAAAAAAAAAACGTATCATCCCCCCCCCCCATTAAGGTTACTTAAAATACATCTTTCCGTTTTGCAACAGTTGATAATATAGGGGAGAGCGGGGTTGGTTGGCAACAGTTTTCACTTTTTTGATTGTTGAGTCGTTCTTGTTAATATAATCCAAATAGGGCTGATACCACTATTAACTCCAAGTATTAGAGTATGTCAAGTATTTTTTTCACCACATAATATTTAATACTAAGATCATAGAAAATTGAAGAATTCGTCAAGCCAGAGTATGCCAATAAACCCCCTATGCGGGGCAGGTTGGCCTAGAAGGTGGGGGCCATCTCATTCAAGTACTACCTGACACATATTATTGTTATTTAAAGCTGCACTATAATAGTATAATAATTATGAATCGGTTTTTAACAGCTTTTAAGGTAAAATCGAATGACAATAGAAGAAGATAGAAGTTTAGACTGTCGTCACTTTCAGCATAGGAAATATTGCTCTCATATTCCTCACTGGAACTAAAGACAATTGGTATTTTCACCTTTTTTTATGTTTACCTTGCTTTGGTGAATTGCTACTTCGCCAACAAACCCCAGTTCAAGAGAGCCAACTAACCCCACAGGATAGATCATATGAAAGATGGCTGCCAGGACATGGGAGAACAATAAAAAAAGAAGCTGGTTAGTCGAAAGGTTAGGTTTTTCAAAGGAGTTTGCGGCTATGTGAACAAAATTGGAGTCAAATGTTTTCCCATGCCTTTGAACCAAATTTACTGAAAATATAAAAATTTACTTACATGTTGTAAAATCAATCAATGAAGATTGAAAACTCAGGACAAGACTCCCGAGGTCGAGTGGGTCACATGGTACAATGGAGGGGCTTTCACAATAGGCGTGACGGAAGCTATAAGCAAATGGCCAACCTACCCCCTATGCCAACCAACCCCGCTCTCCCCTACTTACTAACGTAAATATAAGAAATTAAAGAAAATTTAGAGGTTAATAACTATTGACGAGACAAAATGCACATACGTGGATAGTTTGTTATCCACACAAACCATGTCGTCTTAAAACACCTTTCACTCCAGAACGGAAACATGATTTTCATGGAAGATTTCATCAACAAGAAGATATGTTACGCACCTTAAAAAAATATTGCTGATAAAAGCACAAAATAAAAAAAAGAATGTTTGAAATACTTATTTTGTAACAGTTTTAAAATATATTGTTACAGGGCAATCTGAGACGACAGGCTTCTCATTGGCTTCCTTACGCTACAGCATTTATAAGTGTTCTCTTACTTAACAAATTAGTTTTTGTCTTGAGAATATGTTTCTAACATACATATTTATTTGCATATATGGGTTGTTATACATTATTCACATAAAAAAAAGTTCTAATATCTTGTTTTTTTACCTTATATCAAATTGTAATCCGTCTGATGTGGGTCCACTTCAATAAATCACTGTAAATAAAAAGAAATAAATTAGTGAATTATTAAAATTGAAATGCGTCACAAAATAGAATGCAATTTTTTTATATTTTTTGGATGTATGAGAAAATAAATAAAAAATCAAATTCAGTATGACCCCGAATGTCAAAAAAAGTGTAAAAGCTTATTTTTATATTATTTTTTTAAATACGTAAAAAAAAACAAACAACCTGGAATTATATTTAATTGAGCCCAACCCTAAAGAAACTAAAAAACACAACAGAGTTAATAGCCGAAAAATGTTTAGTAAATATAGTAATTTACTGCCTTAATATAGGAAAAACATGTACTCATTATAAATTTTCCTGGAGCAGGCAGGCAGTTTGACTCCAATTTTCATGAAGTCGTATTAACAACTGAAAAATTGTAAACGAGACGAGTTCTTGTAAAAACAAAAGGCTTTTTTTTTTTTTTTTAAACAATAATTAAAAAATGTCTTGTCACGCAAATGCAGGCAATCAGGAAGGATTATATAATAGCATAAAATAATATGATAGCAACCGATTTGTAATCAACCTGAAAAGTATTTATTAAAAGATATGATGAGCACACGTTAGTCAACCTTGTAAGATAAATCAAGATGACAATTTTTAAAGAAGTTATGAACTTGTAAAATGAAACACACATCTACTAATTTCAATATTTTTTTTATATAATAATTTACGACGTTTCAACCTATGAAAAAGACGTAAGATTAAGATATAATGAGAACGAATAAACATCGAAATAAATAAAACGTATTTAATTTATATAATACAATTTAAAATATAATAATAATTCAGATATTTTATTACATAAATATATACGTTACTTATCGACACATCGCTCGTCCAGCGCAATATTGGTCTTAATAAAAAAAAAAAATATATATATATACATATATTTTTTTTTCATTAATTTAATCTATTTTTGTGGGTAACCACCGTGTTTTAAATTATTTAAACCACCTCCCGTAAATCGAGGGAGAGGTATCAGTGAAGAGGAAGGATTGGCTCCGCTTGGAAGCGAGCTCGGTGGGGCAGAGGTTAGCATACCGCGCTAATATAAAATAATTTTAAATTTGACGATCGTCAAGAAATGCCCTAAATTGGACAAAAATTGTCGAAGCCCGATCCAAATTGACGGAGGCCGATCTTTTCTCCTCAAAAAATAAATTATTTAATATATATTTTTCAGGAGATTTTTACGATTAGAGTTTCTCCTTTCCCCTTCCTTTGATATCCGTCGCCTTCTTTATCCATTGTAAAAATATTTCACGATTCTTCATTACCACAGTATACAAGCGGTCTTACAAAGTGATATCAGAGGAAACTCAAAATATCATTCCTGAATATTTTTTTTTTTTTTTATGCAATGATATTGCCTTGAAACTACTCAAGTTAAATACAAGTTATTCGATAACAAATAAAAATCAAGTAAACAAGATAATCAATAAAAAAATTAAGTTTTAAATGATCACTCCGAAATGAGAGATTAGCCATTATATTTAATTTAAAAATTTAAGGACTGTTCAAAATTATTTATAAATTTATATTTTTACAAAATTGAATGAGTGACAGGGTATTTGTAAAATAACAAACATCAGTGCTTAAAATCAATTATCCAACCGATAATTAGATATAAAAAAATAAGAGTTTTGAACTAGTATTGATAGTAACTTATAGCTGCGGGTTCGAGTCCCGCCCTGGGTGGTGCTTTTCTTTCGTAGGAGAAGTATCACCCAGTGCCATGGGTGTTAGTTAGGGCAATATAGGGCTTCAATGGAAGGAAAGTCCCAAAAAAAAAATAAAAAAAAAACTTATAGCGAGAGATATCATGAGAAATATCTATAAAAATGTAATATTTATAAATATCTCATGATATGAAAGCTATGAAGTTCAGATGGGTGGGGCATGTATGTAGCTTGAAGCTATCTCATGAGGCATAAACACATAAAGAAGGATGTCTCAATAGTAGGAAGGAGACCACGCCAGAGACCAAAGGTGAATGGATATGTAGAATTGAAAAAGGTGCCGTAGATCTGGAATCATCGAACTAGACTGCAGCACTCCAAGATAAGCAACGGTGGAAAAGGTTGTTCGCACGACCGCTTGTCTACAAGGTCGGTAAAAGTTGAAATAGCAAACAAAAGCACTACACCATTTCCAGAGGATATTGTAAGTCGTTCATTGTTTCAGATCGACTTTCCCTAAAACTAATTTCAATGATAAATTGTCCTCCAGTTAAAGTAAAAGCGAGGATCTGGCCCATAAAGCCTGAGCCCAATTCATCGTGTTCTCTAAAAGAAGAGGAAGAGGAGATAAAAGGAAGAAAGTGAAACCTTTCGTGACGGATTTTCTTGCGGCACCAGGTTGCATCACAATGGGAGCACAACAAGAAAGGTTCGACCTACCGCCGTGCTCAACCCAATAGTACTAACTCTAAATGCACCTATCTATCTATAATGTAAATGCACTTGGTTAATGCGCCCGCAATGTTACTGCATTAGTCCATGGCACATTACCACCAGTCAGATCTAATCCTTAAATGTATCTGTTACATAATTCGGATTATTAAATAATGCATTACTACTGGTATTAGATTACAGCAAAGTAATTTAAAGAACATTTTTTTTTTTTTTTTAATGAGCGATGTATGAAAATCCTATTTCATATTCAATAACTACCAGTTCATAACATAATGTTCTATAAATATTTTCGCTGAAAACGAAAAAAAATTTCATATTTGAATTAGATTTAGAATTAGACAATTAGATTGAAAATGTTATTTAAAATATAAAAAATATTTAAAATATTATATAAAACATTTGATAAAATATTTCTCATTTTGAAAATGAAATTAAACCACAATCACAATATATAACATTCACACTCCGACGAGATACATGCCCTCCAGTTTATGTCGGCGACCACCAAATTCCTCAGACAAAGTACGGTACCTTGGACTAATATTTGACAGAAGGATGACTTGGGGCCCTCATGTCAAGATTAAAAGTCAGACATTAAACAAACGACTGAAAATACTGTATTCACTATTTTCCAAATCATCAAAATTGAAAATCTGAGAAGCTCAGCAGATACACATACTTACTGAAACCCATTTGGACATACGCCACACAAATTTATGGATCAGCAAAAAAGACACACAAAGGCTACAAACCTTTCAAACCAAAATTTTACGACTAGTAACGAACGCACCTTTGTACGCTACATACAGACTTACAACTACCAACTATAGACGAACAAATAAGGACTCTCTATTCTGGCTTCCATATCAAATTACACGGACATAACAATAGATTTATTAATGACATGGCCACGACTGAGATGCCTTTTATGAGGCGACTAAAAAAGAGTTGGATGAGAGACCTCCTCTCCTGAAAAAAGACCGGGATGATGTGCTGCTGGGCACTATATTCCCTCTTGCCTTAAAATGCCAACTCACATCAGCTTTTCATCTCATTTGCTGATTGTCGCTTTTTATTTGCGACAGGTGCAAGCATGTAGTGAAAAAAAAATATATATATATAAATATAGAGAAATCGCCTATTCTTCAAATGATTTCTTAAACTTCCAACGGGTACAATTCAGCCAAAATCGAGGTATTCATCAACATTAATTATTTCGCGCTTTTCGAAATCCACTTCCTCAAATCGGTGCACAAAACCACCCCCCCCCCCCCCCCAAAGGGTCCTTTTCATTCGAGGTACTGGCCATACAAAACGGTTCGTTCACCTCCGGAACATTAGGCCATTTTTATAGTTCCAGCTAGGGTGTGATTAAGAGATCTTTGTTGGCCCATCCAACATGGTTAAATGGTACCTTTTTTTTTTTTTTAATGCGAGAGTAAATAACTGATAAGAATTTAAATTCAACATTAACAAAATGCCCGAAGTTCATTGTAGAATATCAATACAATAAACCATATCTCGCTATCATATCATATATCAATGCTATCAAATTATCCTTTCACAAGTCACATCCTATGAATGTCAAGTCATTTATCGTTGGATTTATGGCTTACTAAAACTGGGACAGTACAAATTACTGGTAAAGTTCATCAAACCGTTGAAATGTGGTTTATATTGTCACCTGGAAAAGATAACAAAAACGCGTGACGGATCCACGAAACGTGACGTTCCGGACGAAACCACCCAAAACAGGGAGGTGTCGTTTAGATCTAACGAAAAGGGACCAGAGCGCAACTACACCAATAGTGAATCTAGATTTGTTCTGAAGGGGCGCAGTTTTTAGAAGGAACTAATTTATAATAATATTTGTTTCTTAAAGGCGTAGATGTATTACAGTGTTTAGTCATAGCGATAGTTTATTTTTGTCCTCGCGTACTAATGGAGGCAAGCCCCTCGAACGCGAAAGAACAAAGAAGAAAAAAATAGCACATCAATTGAAGGAACTTGTGAATCCTTCACCAATGGCTCCCTCGCGGTGGTCCTAGGATTTTTTAATGGGAGTAAAAAATCCTTGGCTATGCCGTCCCTCGGATAGGACGTAAAATGGAGATCCCGACGAGCCTGTACTATGTCAGGTACTCGTTAAAGATCCCTATCCAAATTATACCTGGATAGGCAAAATTTAGGACTCCCACTATAGCATCGTCCGATTAGCCTTAGTAGCATAAAGTGACGTTAAACGAACAAAACAAACAAACAATTCACCAATGGCTCGGTTTCAAATAAACTAACGATCACCTGAAAAAAGAATTGGTTATCTTAGACATTTCTTTCGTATGTTTTTAACAATAAATTGGAACTTAATTATTCAGAAAACAACTCACTACATTATAAAATATTTATCATTTTGAGCTTTCAAGGCCCTTATTTCTTGTAAATAAAGAAAAATACTTAAGGCATTCTAAAAATTGGGTAGCTACCCCCAAGAATGCAATCGCGCAAACCGAGTCATTTGGGGGGAGGGGGGGCTGTAATTAAAATGGAGATGTTTATTTAATGGCTGACAAAAATAAATTTGTTTTCCATGAATTTTAATTTTTTTTACAGAATGAATAGAACAACTATCCAACATAGTCACTACATTCTAAAGACAACTATCAAAGCACTATACGATAAAGAAATTAAAAGAATATCAAGAGAAAAATAAAGTTTAAGAATCTTTAAACACAAAGAGATAGGGTTAAAATTTCTTTTGTATCATTGAATCAACTTAGAACGTTTAATGTCAATATTTGTTTTATTTTTTCTATTTCAGGAGACGAAATGATTTCACTTGTAGTCATCCCTGCTCAAACAATGGTGTCATAGCTGTCATGATAGCATGGAACAAACATATGCATGCATTAAAGTCGTCGAAAATTACAATTGTTTAAAGAAGGAAAAACAGTTGTTAATGCTGAAGAAATTTTTCAAAGTATGAAGTATAAGAACATAATAAATATATTCTATGCTACATCTTTAGGCAGCTCTCCTAAATTGGTTCGAAATGGCTAATTTCGATATTTAGAAGTTCCAAACTCATCTGCTCTCCATTACTTAACCCCATCTTCAACATCATGTAGTCATGTAGCTTACTTTTATTAATCATTTTATTCTGAATATAAAAAGCATTTATATAGAACAATTAAAAATTTATAACCGAATTGCGGTTTTACGCCTTTAAACCAATTAAATATATATATAATTTATAAATAATTAATTAATGAAAATTATACTGCTTTAGCTGAGATGTTAGGACACACATTTCAGACGTTTAGATATTCTTAGACGCTTGCAGCTTCTTTCATATAAAACACTAATGATCAGCGCACAAATAATCCTTACCCATAACTGGTAATAAAACTTGAATTTAATTATTATTAAATAATTTATCTAATTAAAAATAATTTAATTAGTTAATAGATACACAGCTCATTATTTTTTTTTGATTGCCCATTATTATTACTATACAGCAAAGAAAAGGGTTTTAGGAAATATAGTAAAACATAATTTTGTCATTGTTGGGACAATATTGCTTTGCGCACGAGAAAGCATATCAAACATTGAGGATTGGGGGCCATATTTTAATTTTTCTTTAATAAACCATTATTGACTACTCAAACACAGACATAATCTTGACTTTCAACAGCACCTACCTTCAGAGATCGTAAAAATACCTAATGGCAATAAACTGTATCTAATCAAGTATTCTTTAACATTTCTAATCAGTTAAATCAAATAACAATAAATCACAACTATAGAACAGACAGTTAAATAGAATAAACATATTTATTTAACCCAGTATTTACCTTACCCAGTAATCTTTATTAATGATTTTTAAGCTTCGATAGTAAAACTGAAATATAAGAACGCCATATATATTAACAATAAAAAAAAAATTAAAAAAGGTGCTAAGTAGATACAATATCAATTTCTTATTTATCTTGTCACTCTTATCAAGTAAAGTTAAATGGAAAATATAAATAGATAATGACAATTTAATTATTATTATTATTAAACGTAAAATTTATTATACCTATACATTTTCAACATTTCAAATATTATGGGATTAGTACGTAGAGAATGCAATGAATGGCCTATAAAACGACATACGTTGCAAATCCGTGCTTCCTGCTGAGTTGGGAGTTTCGAGGTATGAAGGTCAACTCAGGTCAATGTTAATAATTATTACAGTTTTCTACAATCATTTTTATTTTTATTGTTTTATATACAGCCTGGAATCCTTATTATCAAAAAATTAAGAGTACTTGTATCAAAAAATATATATGTACTTGTAGGGTATGTATACTTATAGTTGGACAAAAACCCCACCCAGCTTCTTCATTCAGCTAAAATTAATGTACCGCCAAACTTCAGTTATCCCACCGTTTTTTTTTGTTTTCCAATTTTAAAACAAAATTAGAATGAGGACTTAAAATGATCATATTATAGTGTGTTTATGAACTCTTCCAGTATTACATGTTTATTATAAAAACCTGTAATATGTCCAACATTATAACTAAAGTTTCTTCCATTTTCAGGGTTAATTCCTTTAAAAATATTTTTTATTACAACACTTTATTACTTTTTTATTGATACTTTTTTTTTATTTATGAATATTGTAATTTTAATTAAGTCCCTCGGATAGGACGTAAAATGGAGGTTCCGAGCCTGTACGATGTAAGTACTCGTTAATGATCCCTAACCTAATTATACCTGGATAGACAAAATTAAGGACTCCCACTGTAGCATCGTCCGATTAGCCTTAGTGGCATAAAGTGATGTTAAACAAACAAACAATTTTATTTAAGGTATTCAACCTTAAGACGGATGAAACTTCCGAAACCTAGGTTATAATGTTATATTTTAAATTATTTAGTATGAAATATTATTATCAATAGGTATGTGGTATATATGAATTCTTCCACTATTATATGCTTACTAGCTAGGGTGCCCGGCTTCGCTCCGGTAGTTGTGTGGTAGTTTGAATAACAGAAAAAATTTAAAATTAAAGGAAATATAGAACAAAATTAGCACATTCTTTCTTGAAACTTTTAACATGGTATCAATATTAAGATTCGATATCTGCAGAGTCCGCCCAAATAAGGAACCCTATATACTTTGAAGGGGGTTGAAAACTGTGAAAGAACAATTAATTTTGCTGCAACTTTGTCGAGTCATGCATCGTTTTTGATGGTTTCTCTGATTCTGAATTCTATAAGCCCATTCCAAGCAGTCAGCAGATAATAAGTTATTAGATTATGGTTAAAAAATCTATTAGTTAAAAAACTATATTTCGATTACAACTTAAGCGCCGACTACTGTGATGGTCCTATTAGATCCAGAAGTTTAGAAATTACCGAAGATTCATAGAAACTTTTTTTTAAGACCTTTCTTCCAGTTCAATCTCGCTTAAGATCCCCCCCCCCCCCCCGTAATTTGGCCGGACACTGCACCTACTATTACAAAGTGAAAACCAAAATATCATGAGGGCACAATTTATTCATCATATTTCTTTTTATCCTGAACTATGAGGGGTGAAAATCTTATTGAAAAAATGCTGTAGTTGGAGTTAGTCACTTTGTCAACTGGAATGCTCATCATACATAGTAATAAAACCATTTTTCATAATTACCTACAATAAGAACACTTCAAACATTTTATTTTCGATTTATAATCAGTCAATTCAGCTCTCCTTTTTTGTTTTATGTCTGTTTTTATTCGCTCACTGTACTACTCAAAAATGTTGACTGATATTGCATTAAATTTACTTAAGTAGGTATATATTATATATTGATTAAATATAATGTGTTAATCAATTAACCCTCTTATGAGAAAATTAATTTTGTAAGATATCCAGTCGGTTTTCGAATTGATATGTAAAATCGTTATTTTATTTTGAAAGAAAAGGTGAAACTAATTATTTTCGCTTGATTTTTTAGTAATTTAAAAAGAACAGCTGAACAAATACTTAACCTTTACAAATTGAACGGAATGAATGAACAATAAACATTGAGTGAAACGCACCCTAGCGCTTCCTGGTAGTCTGCAGCTCGAACTAAATTTTTCATTCATAAACTCGTATATCAATCTCAGGTAGGCTAATTACATGGTGCAAGAGGCTTAAAATTCCAGTCCTTTTCTCTTAAATTTTACACCCTTAAGAGGAAAACAGAAACCTTCTTCTCCGTTAGGGGTTATATAGCAACACGCTGACATAACTTCCTTAATCCCACGTGGAGTCGTTTTTGAGCTTTTTCGGCACGCACATTGTACACTTTGCTTTATAATATATATTGATTATAAAACACGTAATACGAGTATGTCCAACATTGTAACGAACGTTTCAAAAGTTTCTTCTATCTTCAGGTTTAATTCCTTCAAATATATTTATTAATTAAAACACTTTATTGCTTTTATATCTTTATTTTTTTATTGATAAATATATTTTTATTTAAGGTATTAACCCTGAAGATGGACGAAACTTCCGAAACGGGGGTTATAATGTTGCACCTGTTTTCGTACAAAACAATTCAGGAAGAGTTCATATTCACCGCATATCTATTGATAATTGAATTAAAAATGGTAGGTATATTTTTATTCGAGTAATAATTTAAATAATTGAATAAATACTAAAGATATTTAATTAGAAATGAGTAGGCTCATCTTCCCTCATAAAGAAGAAAATGTAAATATATTTTGTGAAATATTAATTTTTTCGGTCTTATCCTTCAGTAAAAGCAGTATGAATTCTTAATATCGCCCTCATTGTGCAACGCGCTAACTTATGTAAAGAGCGGCTTACTGTTCCGTGAAGCGTTAAATACTCCCCTGTCGGAACTCTGGATTATAAAGAGTTAAAAAACTGCCTTTCCTGTATTATAATCAACTGAATGCATCATTGTGAAGTAAGGTCGGAGAAGTCATAAATTAGAATTAAGTTAGCTGGACTTTCTAGAGGTTACCAAAGACGGATCAAGTGCAGTGAAAGAGTAGTACGCGAAGCAAGACACCAATTAGTTCCATATGATAAAAAGGAATTTGGGGGGGGGGGGGTTCAGTAGTTTGTAAAAAGTATTGGAGTCGCTAGGGTCTCTGAAAATATAGTTATATTTCAACCTTTGGAAATCTAAATACGAATGCCATAGGCTACTAAGAAAAATCTGGTGCGTGCGCGCAACACACAACTTTCACTTTCCAACTTACCTAGATTAGAAAATTGTGTTAATGCCACTTCTCAAAGTTACACATTTTTCCACATTCATTCTTTATTTTTGTTTTCATTTGCTCTATAACAAACACTGATTTCTTTTATTATTAATTAAAAGGTTTTACTTAAGATAATGCGACAATGCAAGGCATAATATTCCAAGTCGTCTGATTTTATAATTCTCTATGTACTTGTTGAAAATTTCATTTAGTTACAGTCATGATGAAATTTTTACAGTCATATCTCGGACATATTAATACATCAAATACCCAGTTTGATCAAAATCGTTAAAACCGTTTTTAGTAAATAAAAAAAACACGTGAAAATGAGACAAAATTTATTAAGTAAAGTCCCCCCTCTGGTTGATCAATTTTGATGAAATGTTGACTGTCACATCGCGGGCATATACATACACCAAATACCGAGTTTGGTCAAAATCGTTAAAGCCGTTTTTGAGTAAATAAAAAAAACACGTGATAATGAGACAACATTTACTAAGTAAAGTGCCCCCTCCGTTTAACCAATTTTAATGAAATTTCAGCTTTCGCATCGCGGTCATATACATACATCAAATACCAAGTTTAATGAAAATCGTTAAAGCCGTTTTCGAGTAAATAAAAAAAAAAACTCCTGAAAATGGGACAACATTTATTAAGTAAAGTGCCCCCTCCAATTAATGAGTTTTGATGAAATTTTGACTGTCGCATCGCGGGCATATACATACACCAAATACCGAGTTTAATCAAAATCGTTAGAGCCGTTTTTGAGAAAATCGAGAAAAACGTAAAAAATAGACAAAATTCTTCAAATAAAGTACCCCCTCCGTTCGACCAATTTTGATGAAATTTTTGCTGTCACATCGCGGGCATATACATACACCAAATACCCAATCAATTTCAGTATTGTACGACCTATAGTTTTTGAGCTAGTCTGTTCACACATACATACACACACACACACACACACACACACACACACACACACACACACACACACACACACACAGACCCACACACAGACACACAGACCATTTCGCGGGACTTGGTTATTTGGACTCAAGGGACCCCAAAACATGTATTTCCGTTGAAAACCGGAAGTCGAAATTTTTCACGATCGCAATACTTTCCTTACTATATATTTCATAAATAGGTAAGTGAAAGTAAAAAACCACATACATTATCTTTATGTTGTTTTTATGGGATAAGTAAATTCACGGGAGGGATGCTTATTTATATACTGATGTCAAATATAAAATAATTAGATTTTTTTTTATTTACGGTACGAATTATAAATATTTAAATTATATAAAAGATGAAATAAACTATTAAGTTGCTGCTTGCCGGCGACCGTGTTGCTGCATACGTAGATAGGATTTCCTTTTACTCGTGACAAAGGAGAGTCATACCCTTCTAGCTGAAGTCTCTTGTGCAATAGCAACCAGACTCGTTTTCGTATGCAGTAGTTTCCTCTCTGTATTTCAGTTACATAGTTACGTATGTTGATGCCTAATATGGCTTGTAATTTACCATTTTCGGTTCTCATTAATCCTATAAAAATAAGTAATACAACCATACCATTGCGAGAACACTTATGTAAAATATCTATCTTTTTTCTACTTACACATTCCAACTACAAGCGAAATCAGATAATCATTCTTATGTTAAGAACATAAAAATATAATGAAAGAAGTCTATTCAACAAGAAAAAGAAAAAATTATCGATAAGCAAAAGGGGTGTGTCGATTTCTCTGAACAGAGAAAAAAAGTTTTCAAGAAAAATGCCCTTCGATGATATGGCTGCCAAGGTTGGATTACCTTTTGACCTATTACTTTACGAATTTTTAGAATAAGGCTTAAAAACCAAAGAAACACTATGAAGCCCTTTTTTCGGTACACTTCTTAATTCTCTAGTTCTAGGGATACAATTATAAATACGTTCTTTACCGTTATTTTCATATCTGCCGAAATAATTTTTCTTATTAGTTTACATTGACTGTCTTGCTATTAAAATAGGTACCTAAACTGGGGTCTCTTGATATGAGGGCTAACAGAGGTCTTAATGGATCGAAAAAATTGTTTAATGGAATCTTCAATTACATTTTAAGAAAAGGACTTTTTATTTTAATATCATATCTATTTATTTAGATAGTTTGCTCAAATTCTGCTCACAAGTCTGTAGAACTGTCTGGTTCAGGAATGATCCCACAATGGTAATACTTTTAAGAGAGTCTATCTCTTTCCCAATTAAAAATTAACCTTTTTAAAGTTTTCCGGATGTCTTCAGTCAGAAAACTTCTTCTTGTATCTCAAAGCGGCTCTCCTATACTTTTTATTACACTCTCCTAAAATGATCATCATGTAAACTAATTTATTTGAGGTATACTGCTTGGTCAAGAATCGCAGATATTTAGGACTTATTTCCAGATATCGCACAGGCTCGTAAAACACCATTTTACGCCCCTTCTGCAAGATAGAGATAATTAAATAAAGGTATGATATATTTCGGCACAAGTTCACGCATACAATATTCCATCCATTATGTTAGATAAAGAACATTATCTATAACCGCACAAAATAATGTAAATTTCTAATTCCAAATTAAAACTCAGACAGGAACGACAAAGCACATTACGGAAGATAACAGGACATTAAACACGTGCGTCATGAAGACATGCTAACTACTACTTTCATAGTACGCAAGCTACGAAAAATATATTATTAATGCACAAACACGTGAGCACCGTGGACGAGCCTGTCATGAATAGCAGATAAAATTACAACTCTTTCTACAACCGACATTACTTTTGTTTTAAACTGATATCTGCCTAAGAGATAGCTTCTCATTGGATCAATTATATATATTGAAATAGACCAGGGAATAAAAAGCGCAAAGCTTTATTCTCTCTTTGCAAGGTACTGAAATTACGAAGATGATAAAGCTTGTACTGACATACAATTGCGATATTTGGACTCGAACGAAGCACATAGAAAAGTTAAAATTAGAGGAAAGCCCTCCACTTGTTGACTGTATCAATCAGGGATCAGAGCACTAACGCTTGACTAAGAACAATCAATAAAGAACAGCTTAAATAATAATATTTTTCTGATATTACATATGAGCCTATACACCCCATACATACTTCAAAAATAGGAAAGAGGTGGTCAACAAGTAGATGGGTACATAATGATAAATGATACTGACGAAGAGCTGCATGCTGTAAACTGGAAAGTAAATGCCGAAGGTAGGCAGAACTGTAGGGAAGTCTGGTCTAGACAGCTAAAGATCTAAATATCAGAAAACCTCTAAGCAATAATATTTGGGAGGAGACAAAGATGAGAAATGTGGATACGACAAAGGTGCTGCAGAGCTGCTTGCAACAAAATAAGAAACATTAAGACCCTAAATAGAGAAGCGGCCAAGATCAAGACAAAAAAATAAAAGTTGGTGGTAAAAGAGCTTTTTTTTTTTTGTTCGGTACCCCTACCTGACCATGTTTGGCATACGAGGGGTTACTCTATAGGTGTAATCAACCTATTCTAACCATGGTTGGAAGGTCGAGATTTATCCCGTGGGGCCTCCACGAAATAAAAGTCAAACCTCCCAGGGGTTTCAAAGCCGCCGCCGTTCGGCTCGGTAGGATACTTACTTGGTAGGTTACTTACTTCTTCAATTAACCTTAGCCTTGATCGAATATGCACCGAACGCTTGGATTAACGTAACGGAAAGTTATCTTAACCAGCAAAAAGCCTTAAATATTAGATCTAACTATAGTTTTAAAATATTAAGAAAATTAATTACATCTTCTACTCAAGAGTCATATCAATAAATTAAGTAAATAAAAATAACAATTAAGCAGAATAAATTAAGAGTTTCTCCTTTCTGAAAAACCTGCCAATACGAATTTCATAAATCCTAAACCGGTTGGTTACCTGTCCCGAATCGGTTCGGGATCAGTCAGGGGAAGAAACATGAAATATCGACCCCTTCCATTGCCAAGGTCGCGTATCTGGGACCACAGAACACCTGCCTCCTCTCGCAGTTCCGCCATAACAGTTTACATGAATAATAATAGTGTCGTGATTATTTTGTATTTTATTCTATTTAATAATACATATATAATATTAAAACAAACAGGACTGCGCATATAGAACAGAAGATTATAGCTAATGGATTCGATATTGACAAGTTGACGAGCCTCCGAACGGAAAAAGAATAAAATTACATAATAGGTCATTGCACCATGTTAATCATTTCGATTGAATGGGGATGAATTACTAGCCAGCCTGCAGTGATCTATTCGTCGCACCCAATAGACAATAAACAATGGCCCTAGTTATTAATGTCCCTGGTATAACTTTTTTTTTCTACTTCGCTTTTCTTTTTTATCCGTCTAGTGAAAGCAAAGAAGAGGATGCCTTTAATTTTAAATTGAAGAGATCTGTATAAATAAATACAGCTTTCCCCAAAACTAAGAGGAGTATAGATATAACAACTTACAGATTATCGAACTTTTTACGTTATAAGTATGTTTCCTGTAAAATATCAGTGTTTCTGTTTCCGACTTGTACATCATGTTGTTATTATTGCAAATATAAATAGACTTGTAATGGAAAGGCACTGCGAAAATTGACATGTTAGTAGGAAAATAATGATCGTTGCTGTTGAAAACCATTAGAAATATGAATTTAAATATGTTTTTAAACTTAATGTATATAAAAGTTAGACTTTTATTTTAAATAGAAATATGTTATTCATTGAAAAATATAATTTATACAATTTTAATATTTTTCAGGTCTATGTGTCATTTTGATAAGCCAAAAAAAAAGGAAAAAATGTACCTCTGATGGTTTCCGTCGAGTGTTACATTTTATGAAACATGCCGAAATAAATATTTCCATTTTTAGTATGTACCTACTAATGACGAAGTAATGATGATGAAGAATCTAATTAAATGAATAATGAAGATATTGAATAAATAATGAATAAGTTATCCTAACCCTACTTGAAATATTGTAGTTAAGACTGCAAAAGGTCGTATGTCAATTAACAGCTGATCTTCAAGAAAACGAACAAAATCATTTTATTTGAATTTTTATTTTTTTTATTTTTTTTTTTTGGGTTTGATTATCGTAAGAAACATTAATATCGTTATTATATCACTGGTGTTTGGGCAAAAGGGGTTAAGTCATCGAATGTGAAGATTAAACAACGATTTACCAAGCTATTTAAAATCATTATAAATTCTTCCTGATTGTATTTCTTTATTCCAGAATAATAAATGAAACTATATTATTTTAAAAGAAACTGTAATAAATTATGAATAAATTATAGTAAATTATGAATTTTAAGAAGACGATAGAAAAGAAATTTTTATGATTAAGTCCTTTTGCCCAAACATGAATGATATTCATTTGTAAAAATTTATTCGTGTTAGAGTTTAAATTTTCCTTGTAGGCTAGTGTCATTCAGGGATAATGACCAAGAGAATCCTGAAATTCGAATATATTTTTACTGTGCATGATTCTTCTTTTCTATTGGTCGGTGACCTATGTCGTCTTTTAGAACCCTAGAGCTACTGGTTTTGATTAAAAATCCAATAAAATCACAAAATCGAAAATTTCTGAAATACGACCTTTTGTAGTATCAACGGTTTTTTTTAATTTTTTATTTAAGAGGTTATACCATCTCATCTATACTGAACTGCTACATAGTTGCGAACAAACGGAGTTTTACAAGTAGCATGCTATCAGCAAAACCTAGTCACACATTTATAGCGGACACATGATTCCCAGCTTACCCTGTTACTTAAAAAAAAAAAAAAAAAAACTTATTTCACACCCACAGCAAACGTAAAAAAATAATCAAAGGGTTGAGGCGTCGAGACACGTACGGGTAGTTCCCATCACACCTACAGTCCAACTGTGACCATGCGCTTTCTGATTCCCAAAGGCGACATTGGAGAAATCATCAGCGATGAGGTGGCGAAAATCGCGAACAAGTCCGTTTTGTAAAAGCTTAGAATGAAGATCGAGAGAAATTTAATGCATGCGCCATTTTATTAACATGAAAGAATCCCCCCTCTTTAAATGTATTGTCAATATATTTTATAGTTAAAAATTATCCAGTTTATACATTTTTAATACTAACAATATATTGTGGTATACTCATAGTTAATTAGTATTACTTTAAATTTTTCACAGCTTTGTTTGTTTTAACGTCACTGTATGCCACTGAGGCTAATCGGAGGGTACTACAGGGGGAGTCCTAAATTTTGCCTGTAAATTATGATAAGGATCTTTAACGAGTACCTGTTAAAAACATTAGTGGCAATGTTTATTCGAAAGGACATCAGTAGAACTAGCCAATACGTGCTCGCTACCTTAAGACCCATCCTGATACAAGAAAAAAATTCCCCTTACGACTGGACATTGTAAGGAACAGAGAGGAAAAAGCTGCAACATATTATGAAAAATGAGGGAAATAATGTAAAATCTTAAACCCAGGGGATCTAGAAGTTGGAAACAGGAAAAAAAAAAATCGAGGTGAGTAAAGTCAACTGTTTTTCTTTACGAAAGTTATATTGATAGTCAGGATTTTCAGTTTTATTTTTTTTATTTTGGAAAAACAATGTCGATCCCTGCAAGTGGATCTCCATCTGCAAGTGGAGTCCAGAGTAACACAGAGACTGACAAGAAAAACAGTCTCTGTGTTACTCGGCACTCAGAAGCGCTGATGACCATCGACATGTAGGGATCGAAACGTTGGCTTTAGAAAATAAAAAGGTATAACTGAAAATCTTGACTATCAATCAACCTATGAGAAAAAAAAAAATAGTTTTTTTTTTCAATTTTTACCTTTTTTAGTGAGTAACAATTTTGCCTAAAAAAAATAATCTGATCCATAGGAAAAATTCCCAAACCACATTCTATGAACTTTGATAACGTACTACATAGCATATCCAAACCTATGTTTCGTCACATATGCCAGATTAATGGCTATATTGCGCTTAAGCCTAATTAAGACAAAAAAAGTTCAAAATAATTCAAGGCTGAGATTTTGTGTCCTATATGCAACAATGAAGAAGACAACACATCCATTTCATGCGATATTATATATTATTTATAAAGTTGAAGCAAAATATGAACTTTAAGTAAAAAATTTCAGTTCCATATAACATTCAACTAGCCTTGATTATTTATGTTTGGGTGACATTAAAAACTGTATAAAAACTCGGATTTGAAATATTTCAAGATCAAAGTACTTTCACCAATTATATATTCCAGTTACAGTTAAGCGAAAGTAAAAATGGACTTTCATTGATCTCTAAAAAACATTTAAGGGAGCACGTATGTAAAAAAATTCAATTTTAGATTCAAATCCAACAATCCTTTCTTCATAATATGACAAGATTTCTCAAGGCTTTACTTCATCTCCATGAATAAGCTTACTTGCGAATAAACATAAAAGTAAACAAAAGGAGTTATAAAATACATACACAAGTGGGGATAAACGTCGTTATATGATATACATATACATGCAAGAGTTTATACTCGTGAGCACGTCATGTACGACTTACGCGGCGTCACACACCATGACCAAATTACTAAACCCGTGAATAATTCGGTGAAACGCTTGTCAATAACACTGAAGGAAATTCATAGATTGTGAAGAACCATTTTCGAAGTAAGCATTCCGATAACTTCGTCTCTATACGAGGTCTTCATAGTGACACATAACACAACAAAAAAACCATCCAATTGATTATTTTAAAGGAAGGTATCAATCAATAAATGCTATCTCTGCATATAAGGTAATATAGAAATGCCCTTTGCTATGGATTTTATTCGTAACATATGACCATAATATGAGATATTAAAATTCGAAAAAATGAAACAAAAACATAAAAAACAATTCCGACTCAATATTTTAAAGAAAGTTATCAATTAATAATTTTAATTGATGGTCAATTTAGATTAAAAAAGCAGAAATAAAAAATTCCAAATTTAAAATATTCTTTATAGCAAATGCTAAGCTTTTTATATGTTTCTTTCTCTTCGCAGCTTCTTCACATAAATATGAAGGGATCTAATTGAAACTTCCTATAACTCCTCTTTATCTATCCTTATAAAGACTCATGAGGTTTTTTTTGGGTCAAAAGTTCAATAGTTTTACAATATCGCAATATTTATTGTTGAAAGTGCCAAATCTAGTTATTGGCACCCTGTGGATTCAATTGTGAAAGCTTCCCTATGGTTAGTTTGTTAAAGTCTTACTTCATAGATGACTTAGAGGACCCTTCAAACATTAAACTCATGTATATCTTGTAATAAAATTAGAACTTGTTTACCTATTTCTTTAAGTTAAAGTTGGGGGTGCCAATAACTGTATGGTTTACCCTATTCAGTTTCAGGATGATTTTCAATTTTGTTGTTTGTTTTTTCTTTTTGAGATGAGGGCCTCAAATCATCCTTCTTAAGAACAGTAGTTCAAGGTAAACGCACTCTGGAGGTTTTTTATTGCCGATATAAACTGGTGGATGCAAGTACTGGGCCATGGTGTTATTTTGCATTAAAGTTTCAGAGTTGGTAACTATGTCATGTGTATGTATGAGGTACTGTAAGAGAGCAAGTATACCATATACCATACTATATTAATATTCTTGAGGGTTACTGTAAGCAGTGGAATTTGACGGTAAACCTGGAAAAATCTAAAATAATGATCTTTCGGAATGGTGGAAGATTGGCCTCTTCAGAAAGATGGTTCTATAAAGGAAAACTAATTGAAACGGTAAATCGTTTCAAATATCTCGGTGTTACTTTAACACCGCGCTTAAGCTTTTTCCCACATTTGAAAGATAAAGTAGACGTGGCTAAACTAGGTCTTAACAGACTATGGTCAAACTTTATAATGAACAAAAACGTCCCATTAACGGCCAAATTTCAAGTATTCAACAGTGTGTCACGTGCCGTTGTATCTTATGGTGCCCAAGTGTGGGGGTTTCAGTCTTATGAAGTCTTGGAGAAATTTCAGAGATTTTTTGTAAGAAAACTGTTTAGTTTGCCTTCTTCCACTCCCAATTATATCTTGGCTCTGGAGACCTCTTTGGAACCTCTTATGATTTACACCCTTCGCCTCCATGTGAAGTATATTATGAAAGTTCTTTCTCTTTCGGAACATAGGCTCCCAAAGATAGTGTCCCAACAAACAATAAGCAAGAAATTATTCTGGTTTAACAATTGGCAGTCTCTATTCCGCTCTTTTTCTTTACCATTCTCTAGTGATGACGTGGGTTTATGGAGTCAACAATTTTCGGCCTTATTTTCCAAAATAAAAGAGGATTATTACGAAAAGAGCTTTAACCGCGCGATTGTATCAGACCACTTTCTTTTATACAAAGTTTTAATCTCGGATTATAAAAACCGCGTTACTGCTTCTCTCTCCAAAGATTTGAATTTTTTGGAGGTGAAATGGCTGCTTAAATTGAGGGGAGAGCTTCTTTATTTGAATTATCGTCCTTGGTTTGAAAATGATCCCGATCAGTCAAGATGTTCTCTCTGCAATTGCAGTTCTCGTGAAGATTTGTATCACTTCTTGGGACAGTGTCCTCTATTGGCTGAGTTTCGTTTACTTTATTTTAACAAGCGCTCTCTCACAAGAGATGAGATAATTTCTTTTCTGACTGGTCTCTCTCATCCTCGTCCCTTGATCCGTTTTGCTCGTCACGCTTGGAGGGCTAGGTACTCCTGGTTGTCTGATATTTAACTTTATAAGTTCTATTCTTTACTTTATTTTTACTATGGTATATTGAATCTAAGATTTTTTCTTTTATTTGTCTTTTTCTTTGTATTTTTTTTTTTTTTTTTTTTTAATTTATTGTTCCTCAGAGTATAATTATCCCTCTTTAATTATTTTCTTTCTATTTTTGTTGTACGTTATTTAATATAAGTAACTCATAAGTTAATTAATTTCTACGTTTTATTTTCTTTATTGTAATTGCATAATTGTATTTTATTATTGTTTACCTGAGCTTGTACACTTTATACTTTCAGTGAACTCTGGCAGACGGCTATTGCCATTGCCATGTATACTTTATTTTTTAATCCTTTTGTAAATTTTGTAAATAGCTAACAATAAAGTATTATTATTATTATTATTATTATTATTATTATTACCATACTATATCATAATCAAATTCTACCTCTCCGAAAAAACATTTCTCAATCCGCCAGATATATACAAGAGATTTATTCAGCCAGTTTCATTTTTGTTCTTTTTTAACTGTAAAGTATTGCGATAAAAAGTCTTTCAATTGATTTAATTTTAAATATAATATAACAATTATTTATAATTTTATTAGTGTCTTTTCTGATTATTTTAATATTTCGAATATAATGGCGGTCAAAATTTATAGTCGGTGTAAACGGGTATAAAACCGGAAGCTGGCTGATTCACCAACAGATAAACTTCCTGGGAAGTAAAACGGACGACCTCGCAAGAGCATATGTTTAGTTACATAATATATTAAATTATTGTAATGAGATAGGAAATGATATATTAGTTATTCGGAATTACTTATTTAAATAAGATTACTAAGATTTTTTTCTTTAAAGTTGTAGTTTATTATGACCTAATTTCATAATAACCTATTTTAACTAAATATAATTAATAAATAACTTTCGGGTTCTTTTAGAACTCTCGGGTTCTAACTAAATATAATTAATAAATAACTTTATTATAATACAAAATATAAGCCATGGCCGATGTTCAAACCCGCATGACCGTTGCGGTGCGATAACAAACTAGAACGCCAGGTACCCGGAAGGGTACCCAGCAAAGGTTATGCGGGAGAAGCGAGTTCGAATCCCATACATGGCAATCTTTTTTATTCGGATAAGATTATTTAAAAATAATTCAATAAATAAATATAATTAAAGAATTTGGGATAATTTTTATCTATTTTCAAAATTTAATCGTTAATATGAAAAAAATGTTTATAGAAACAAAAATATAATGGACAATTCAATCATTCGGAAGCAGGAATGCCTATTGATTTTAAGTAAGGATGTGTATAGAAATATTTAAAGAAAATCATTTTAGGTTTTAATTAACGCTCTTGAAGGGCTACCATATTAATCACTTAAACAAAGAAAAAAAATAGATTTAAGTTTTAAAGATGTATTAGATAATTTAGTATCTTAAATTACTAAAAAAAGGATCTTAAACACTACATATTAATTAAATGCTGAATAAAACTAGCATCTTTCAGGAAACGTCACCATAATAGTGATCGATATTAATCATTTCTATTTCAAACAGATCATGCTTAAACTTTGAGAAAAATTCTGAATTTGACTTGACCATTTTCAACAGTTCACAGTTCAAAACTACGAAAGTGGAAACAAAGTTAAATCAGATTTAGATTCTACTAATTAATACAACACTATTTAACATAAAGCCATAGCTTAAACTAAGATAATCATATAGTTAAATGGCGTGAATTAATTTCCTAATATGATTTAAATACTAGATTGAGATATTAAAACACACTGCATTTTTTTTTTAATCAGCTGATAATGACAGATTGTCTGGGTACGAAACACGCTATCGCTTATCGTACTATCATAAGAAAAATATTAAGAGGTAAAAAAAAAATTATATTAACAATAAATAATTGTAAATGAAATGTGCAAAATATCAATTTTTTGGATACCTTTTCACTAATTCTAATAGACCATTCTAGTTTATATTCATTATATGAAAATTAGTATAAATTAAATTTATCTTCATCATTACCGTCATTAATTAAATTCAATATATTTTTATTTACTTTTGATTTATTCATAAAAAATAAAAATGATTAGTTTTGATAAATGGTTGAAAATATGACAATTTTGACAAGAATCGACGGTTTCGGTTTAAAGAACGTAAACTTGTTCCGAGCCATAATAATATATTTTGAACATATAAAAGCAGGTCGGATTTATGAAAAACCATTAATATAAACAAAAAAAATCCGTTTTTTTCCAAAAATATATAAAACCCCTATGTCTAAACTAGAGTCACTGTGTTATTGCTCTTCTTAATACTGAAACTATTATGTTTTTGCCAGGGATTACAGAAGATATCAGAGGTCAAGTTTACCATACATTAGTAACAACATTGGATTAATTAATTTTTTGAAAATAAATAATTAAAATTAAACAAATAAAATATTATTTAAAAAAAGAATAAAAAAAAAATGTTTTCAGGTATATCACATCATAGGCCAGTTATGCAACTTTTATCTCATTAATGCAAATTGTTCAATTATCTCAAAGTGGAAATGGAGGCAACCGATGTCTATTCAATTCATTTAAACGAATAAAAGCTTAAAAGTAGAATATAAAACATAAAATATTAACAACGGAAATCACAGACACAAAACGACATTGACACAGTCGGAACACGGATTGAATCAAAATAATGTAGAAGAGCATTTCAATCTATAAAAATTATAAAACGATTATTTAGCACTAAAGGATGATTCAACTCTTGCATAATAATAAGGTAAACAAAAAGGATGGAATTATAGAGATTTTATCCAATTATCGATCAAAATAAAGCCGTAATAAGCTGTTACATCATCAGAAACTGATGTTATTTTCTAACTGTTGCTGAGTTAAACTTATAATATGTTTACAAACTAACGAACACAGAATAAAAAATAATAAAACATGATCGGTTAACACACCTGAATGTAACGAAGTGACGTTGACAGAGGTCGAATGATGACTGTTAACAACGGTCAGAAACAGGTAGTAAGTGGGGAGGAAGTTCTCGACTGGATACACAGATGGCGCTTTACATCATCGTTCAGATTCAATGGATTTTTAAAAGAAAATGATCACAAAACAGACTTAAAGAATTCAAATAAAAAACGAATAAACCTTTCAAAATAGAATGAAAGGTTTCAACCAAACTAAAAGTTTAAGCCCCAATAAAACTTCATGTTACTGTGTGATGAGAAAGTGATTTAACATAAGTATAATTTAATTGATTAATAAACATTATTTCTATAAGTTGGAAAAAAAAAAAGTTTTCAAATACTCTGCCAGTTGGTCAAAATCCATTAATTAGAAATTAAAAATTAATCCTTATAAATTTTCATTCACGCCAACCACATATAGTTGAGATCTAACCGTCGGTATTCGAGAAATTGGGTAAGGTGGAACTAAAAAAGAAAGAACAATATGTTAGACATAAAATATTTTTGTTTTAATTTCAAATCATGTTTTAAGTACGCAGCTTATCGCGGAGAAGAAGAAACATTCAAGTATGGTAAATAAAGTAAATCAAATGATGGTGACAGAGATCGAGACTTAAGGCTTCAACTTTGCATAAAATCAGCTCACATCGCTGAGTGTAAATCCGCAAAATATCTTGGATCAACAAAATGGTACCATATTTCCTCATGAAATTCAAACCAAGCCACAAAAATTAATCTTGTCATATACAGATCTGACTTTGAAATTCAAATCAGCCTCAAACCAAGGTGGAGAACAACTTGTTTAACCAACTCTAAACAGGTTGAAAGGATACAAACTTATGTGCAGGATCACTGACAACTAACCTCGTCTTAAAAAAATAAGTCCTAGAAAATAAATAACATTTTGCAAGATCTTAAACTAAACACAAATCAACATTTTTTTTTTTTATTTATACCAACAAAGAAGAAACTGTCTCTGAAAGTCCTCAAGAAATTACAAAAGAAGGTTTCTCTAAAACGCTACATTACAAAAATAAATTAGACAGTAATTGCTGAATTTATAATATTATTATTATTACAACATAATGTATTAGGAATTTATATATCTTGAATGATTGTCTATATGTCTTTTTAGAAACCCGAAAGGTCAAAAAACATCTTATTCCATATAAATTTAAATGTAGGCTCGCAATTCGAGACATATAATCCGAGAGAAATATATATTTATAATTCCAAATTCTGTTATAGTCTATGTGCCAGATTGAAGAAATTGAAGTTTAGTTGAGCCTCTTAGTAGTGATGTAAAACTATAAACTGTTGAAAACTATTGAGACTATTGATAGTACTATTGAAAACCACAAAATAGCAAGATAAATCACCACCCTAACCCCCTCATTCCCCAGTTATCACACCCCCAGGTCATCATCCCCTTTGATAAGGGAGATTTCTATGACACTGTATACTTTGAATACTTTATGCCCAACAATATCAACTATCGATATTTTTAGATAACTACCTCTTCGTTGATAAGAGGTAGTGAGTTCCTTCGCATTTCCATAAATTTTAATTTGGGTGGGTGGTTTTCTCAAAAGATTTTATTTAATTAAGTTTTAATTTAGTTGGTTAAATCTCTTTTTAATTTTTTAAAAAACCTTTTAATCAATGATTTATACTTTATTAAATGTATTCTTCTTATTCTTCTTTCTTGGCACTACAACTCTTGTAGAGTTAAGGCCTCCTGTAACATGGTCCGCCAGCACTCTCTGTCGGTAGCCGCCGCTCTCCAATTGCGGATCCCCATGATGGACCTGGCATCCGCTTAATACATTAAATGTATTGCTCAGCTTAAAACTGATTGATCAAATACTTAAGTATTTTTTTAAGGATGAGGCATCCACACAAATCATATTTATCATGTATAAAATCATACATCTATGCTGTAAATTTATAAATAAATAAATTTAAAAAATCTCTCTTTCCCCTCAATGACTTATGTAAATTACCATTCACTCAAAAGAAGGGAGATTAGTTTGGAAAAGGTGAATAGTTTTTTTTTTTCAACCAATCAAATTATTTCATGAGAAATTTCATTTTGAATGATAAAGAAATCTAAATCATTGTTAAAATCATCTAATGAACTTCATCGGCTACTTTTTGTATAAAACAGTTTTAAATTAAATTTACAACAAGAAAATGAATTGTACAAGGGAGTACCCCAATCAATTATAAACATGTATATTTTGTAAATATGGAATAAAATTATTATTAAAAAAAAAAACGGCTACTTTATATCTTTTAATATATTTTTGTTTTATCAGTAATTTGTCCATAGGGGGAGAGGAATAAAGAGAAATTTCTCCTCCTATTAATAATCTTGAGTTAAATGATGGTTCAAATTGGTCCTGGTAGGATTAATATTTTAACTGTGGTGTACCAACGGAATAAAACGTAATTCCTACCCTGACAATAACAGGATGGGTTATACCACTAGAATGACCTATCGATGAGGTAGTATTCCAAATTTTGAGTTCACAATTCCTCCCTTTCCAAGCAAAGGAATATCTCAGAATTCACCAATGTAGAGAAACTAATTCCTGAGGCTAGTCAGTTAAAGTATAAAAGGATTAATGTTTGATCAACTGCTATTAATTATAAGACAAAAGCTGATGACTATTTCTTTAGAAAAATACTGTCTGTCAGTTTTATTACTTGATAGTCAGTAGTATTACTTGGGACTTTCAAGAAAATAATTTGGTTTCAAGTAAATGTATTGCCTGGACTTAATTATTTGTTTTTACAATGGTTTAATTTAATCCAAAACAGCTAAACATTTTAATTTTAATATAAAATAGTTAAACCGCAGACAACAAAATAGAAGAGGAAATTAAAGCAAGAATTGAGAGTAGAAACAAATGCTATTGTTCGCTTAGAATTTTTTTTCAAAACCGATTTATACTATGAAAACTAAAAATAAAGTATACAAGACAGTAACGCATCCAGTTGTAAAGTATGGCAATGAAGCATGGACCCTTAGCAAATTACAAGAGAGATTATTGAGTACATGGGAAAGAAAGGTCCATAGATGAATTTGGCCCTACAAAAGATCTATAAAGTCAAATAAAGAACTTATGGACCTACATGGGGGACGAATTTATTTTCAAAAAACTTTAAAAAAGAAGAATAAGATAATAGGCCATATACATCGTATGAATCAGGAAAGAATGGCAAAACGAATAATGGAATGACGTCCAGACGGAGAAAGAGGAAGAGGAAGACTGTGACTACGATAGCTGGACGATTTAGAGGCTGGCCACAAATCAATAGATATTTTCATGTTGAGGAGAGCTGTTCTGAATGAAGGAAAATTGTGGAGAAGGCCAAAGTACTTCAAAGGCCAAAGGGAAAGGTTTAGTTAGTTTTATAGTAAAAGACAAGAGCATATTTTGGATATTATTCGAACATTAAGACAAATGACAAGCACCATTAATGATCTTAAGAAAAAAAAAATTAATGTTTGAAAATACATAAAAGAAAATGAAAGATACTCAAATATCTACAAAGAAAATTACTAATTAGTTTAGAGAGATTAAATTAGTCGTAAGGAGAATGTTTTGGTTTGTGGAATAAAATGTATCAAATAATTGATGAATCGAATTAACTAATATAAATGTAATTTTTATACTACCAAACCAAACTTTAACAACAAACATTTTAATAAATATTTACATATCACATCAATACATGTAAAAAGATCATTTTCTCCGAATCCAATAAATGATGGGTTCGAAATACTAGTTTTTAAAATAACACTTAAAAAAACATATTCTAATTTTTTACATGAGGACTAATATTCTATTTTTTTATATTAGAATTTTGTTATACTTGCAGGTTAGTTAAATAAACTATTAACTATTAACTATTGTTGCAACTGAGTATACCATTGAAGAAAGGAATCAGGTTGCTTCAAGAATAATCATACCATCATCAAAATGTTTAATTAAGACTAAATTAGTCTCGGACTGAAGTAAGTTAGTAATAATCTGTTTACTCCGAGGCTAAATTGGAACCGCCAGTCAATTTTTTTTAATCTTGGTATAGTTACTTCTAAGATTAATTATGATGAAAATGAAATCCAGTTTTAATTGCAATCAAATAAAAGCTGCAGCTCTTGGTGCAAAATCAAAATTTTTAAACATTCTATAAATATTTATATTTTTCTTAAAAATCCTGAATTTTCATAAATAATATTGATCTTTTTCAATATGATTAATCTAGGACCTCAGATTTTAAAAATCATCCCTGAAGATAATATTTTACCAATGCTTCTATATGCCATACTTATGCGGGAATCAACTGCTTTAAAGACTACAAATCTCAGAAAATTAAAAAATAGAGCAAAGATTAATAGGCGTAAACAATATTTTATGAGGCTCGGTGGAATTGTACCAAACGAACACGAAATTCAACAAATATCTACCATTTCCAAAATGACCAAACAAAGATAACAACGAATTCAAACTGAAAACAAGGATGCAGTCCTCACTTTTAATTTTAACCGAAGAGCAGTATGCTGCAATATTAACTTTGCAAAATTATTAATCTAGAAAAGTAGTACATAATTTTACAAGGAAAATTTGGAATAACTTCTGCCAAACTAAGGGTAATTATGAAAAATGTAACAAAAATCTTCAAGCCAAAGTGGTCATCCCCTTCTGTCTTTCATTCTACTAATGGATACTATATTTTTCTAGACATTGAACGAGGATTAGAATCCATTCAGAAAATAAAACCATGTTTTTGTATAAAATTGCATCTCAGCATCAAAGTAAACAGATGTAGAATAAATCCTCAATCATGGAGAAGATTAAATCAGAAAGTGATTATTAAAGCATGTAGGAATAAGTTAATGGTTAAATATATATAAACGATTTTTAAAGGGATAAGGGGTAACTAATTATTAGCCTCTGGGAGCATAAGATAAAAAAAGTGAAAAAAGATTTGAAGAAGGTTTTTCATCTTATAGGCTTAAAGTACTCATTTCATAAACATGAATGTCAACCTCCTCAAATCGGTTGCCTTAGTAATATCTCTTTTAATAATTAATCTTCTCTAAGTACTCAATATCTTTGATCCTCACAAGGGATGCCAAAAATGTAATTACTTGATAGTCTTTGCTGCCCAATTATTGAGACAAGGTTATTCCCAAGGGGTGAGCATTGACCTTTTTCGCACTAGGGCGCAATCTAAACATAAATATTCAGAAGGATATTTCACCAGAGCTACGCTGCCCTAGTGAAAAGGGTGACTTCCAAGAGATATGCATGGACCTTAATCACTTAAGGACGCTATCTAAGCGAGGGTAAGATGCTCAGTGGCATATCCTGCCAGAGCTACGCTGTCCTATCAGTGAGACAAAGTTATTTCCAAGGGATAAGCAAGGACCTTGCCGCACCAGGACACTATGTAAGTAAGATCTCCAGCCGAGTTATGGTTCCCAATTTCAACCTTACACCCGAGGGGATCCAGACCTCAACAGCAGATGTCTAAGACTCCCCACAGAGCAGTATCCAGGACACAAATCCTGCCTACTACTCTAAAAGGGAAGGGGATAGCTAATCTTAACCCTACACCTGAGGGGACCCAGCCCTCAAATGCAGCAGATAAGACCTTTAGACAAAGCAGTACCAGGACATCAGTCCTACCTACTTCTCCGTTATTGGAGAAAAGAATGTAGAACGTTTATCATAAAAAGACGGTAAACAGGGAAATAGTCCAGAAAGATTTCAGGCACTAGCGTGGAAACCTCCCAGCACGACAGGAGACCAAAGTCTGATTGAACTGGAAAAAAGTGGGGGTATTTATACCCCAATTTAGGACTACTTTTTCTAGATAGCGCTACGTCTCACACTGAATAAGATAGGGCCATTGGCGGATCCAGGGGGGAGGGGCTGTGGGGTCTGCAGCCCCTCCCTTTGGAAAATTTTTCGTCATTTAAAGATACAATTTGACTTTCCTTCATGTAAGAAAGCAAGTTAAAGAACAAATAATGTGCATAAAAGTAGAATTTTAGTTGTGGGAAAGGAATATAAAGGAAAAAGAAGCTGATTAGCAGATCCAAATGAAGAGCTGATTGGGCTGCAGACCCCCCCTTTACGATCGGCTGGATCCGCCCATAGATAGGGCCGACATCTTCTAGGCTCAATTTATTACTTTTAATGATTTTACAATCCATTACTTAAAAAATAGTGATCAAAAATGCAAAATCATTCTTTAATAATTAGTTTTTAAGAAAATAATATGCTATTTGATACAAGCTTCTGGTTCTGACCACAAGATGCCGTCTCAGTAGCCATTGTTTACAGTCAGCAGGTTTTATATTACGATAGGTTACATTTAAATTCTTCCTAAAAACTTCCTAGTGTTTGAAAGTAAAGTTAATCATTTAAATTTATACACTGAATTGTTCAAAATGAAAACTGATAAACGTGTGAGCCTAACTAATAACAACAGTACATCTAACAGTCAAATAAAAATAAGGATTATTTACATTCACTCCCTACTCTTATTTCATTAGTGATTATTTACATTAATATGAAAAAGAAATTCTACATTACGAAAAACAGGTTATTGATGAGGTGATTACTATTTACATCTTAATGAAACTAAAAACTCTTAAACATAAAACAATTTACCAGTAAATCTCAACTTTGAGTTAATAAGAAGGTTAGTTCAATTAATTAAAACATTACTTTTAATGTTCAAACAAAACTAAGGACTATTAAATTTACAAAGACATTAAGAATGAAAATTATATAGGAACCTCTAATTCATAAAGTAAAATCATATAAACCCTGTTTACATTCTAAAATAAAATATAAGTCTGTGTTGAAATCAATTTTTAGTGCCTAACTAAATACATTACACCTTATAATTTTATAGGCGAAAAAAATTTTAATTATCGCAATTTTTTCAGTCTTTAGCTTATAGCTAAAAAACGAAAATGCTCACAGAAATCTGTCATCTTATATTTATTGAAGAGCGTCGAATGAATTAATATATGTTAAAATCCGTTTAATCACTTCGCTAAAACCGATGTTTTATAATTAATCGAAATACTGATAATAAGTATGTAATGGTTTTCTATAGAAGTCTATGTAACATACATTAAAATTTGTTTTTGAAAACTTCAAACCGAAAATTTGATCAGATCACAAGACCATACAATTCTTTTTACAGATAAATAAGAGTGCTGTTTTTATCTCTTATGTAAGTATATGTGTGTGAACCCCCCAATTGTATTTATGTTCTGGGACAGACTATGAATTTCTTTTAATAAAAAGAAATTCTAATTATATAATGATTGACTATTTGTATACATTTTTTTAAATCTTAAGCCTCCTTTTTTATGTAGGAAACATCCTTGAAAAATTTCCGAGGGCCCATCTAGCTGTTATAACTTCCTTTCGCTCAAGCAATAGATAGACTTCATATAACGAATCGTATTATTACTTCAATAAACTCTTTATAGTTAATCTCGATAGTTGATAGGAGGGATTTTATAGAATTGGTCATACTTTTAAATAGAATAAATAACTTTCATAAAAAGAAAAATACTATAACTTTTTTACGTCTTGTCTCTTATCAGTGTGGCAATTTATGCTTTGATCAATCCATTTCCGACATGACAACCTAGATCGAGGATAATATCTAAATAAAAATTATGATGTAAATAAATCACAAAGGATAGATATTTTCCCGTTGACAAGTGTTTGTATGCTTTCAAGATTTACAAAAGATAGATAATCCTTTTATATTTAGTGCAGAGCATAATGAAGTGTCGCAATAGCCTCATCTTATCATTAAATCTAACATCTTAAGATAAAATGCAGAAGTTTTTGAAAAGGTGAAAAAAAAGATCATAAAGTGACTTTCAAAATCTTGTTTAATAGTTGGCGTAGTTGGGTGATATCATTTAATAAAACATTTTGTTTAAACATTATAAAATGGAATTTTCTTAGAGTAAGCCAGTACGTGAAGTACGCATTGCGCAAGTTTAGCTGTAGGAGAGATTAAATATTCAATTTATAATTATTTGTATTTAAATCAACATCAATGTATACAATAAGGATCTGGCCACACATGTCCGCACCGGATCCGCACCGTAGCAATAATATAGGTTATGTTCGGAATATTTTTAATTTAACTTACATATTACCTTTAGTTACGCCTAAAGTTCAGGCCACACATGTCACACACAGGCCACTTTAGGCATAACTAAATGTAAGTTATGCTAAAATTAAATTAAAATGTAAGTTAAATTAAAAATATTCTGAACATAACCTATATTATTGCTACGGTGCGGACATGTGTGGCCAGACGTTAATTGGTTGATAAAAACCTGTGAAAAGGTTCCAGTTAATAAAAATAAGTGTTTCAAACGGAGTCAGATATTAAATTTTTATTAATAGATTTCAGGTACTCGTTAAAGATCCCTATCCTAAATATACCTGGATAGGCAAAATTTAAGACTCCTACTGTAGCATCGTCTGATTAGCCTTAGTAGCATAAACGGACGTTCTACAAACAGTCCGAAAAATATTTGGATATGATAAATTATAATCTTATGGATTTTAGAAAAAAATTGTTGATTAGAAAAAGGGAAGGGAAAGTAGATTAACCTAGTAATCGTTGATCTTTTCTTTGTTCAATGCTATCGACGTTATTTTATTAAATTAGGTTTGCTCCAAAAAGCACTCAGAACACATTGACAACTCTTTTGCTTGTGCAGTACGCTTTTACTTGTTAAAGGTCTGGCCACACATGTCCGCACCGGATCAGCACCGTAGCAATAATACAGGTTATGTTCAGAATATTTTTAATTTAACTTAAATATTACCTTTAGTTATGCCTTAAGTGGCCTGTGTCTGACATGTGTGGCTCGAACTTTAGGCATAACTAAAGGTAATATGTAAGTTAAATTAAAAATATTCTGAACATAACCTGTATTATTGCTACGGTGCGGATCCGGTGCGGACATGTGTGGCCAGACCTTAAGAATAGGCTTGTCAACGCGCATGCGAAAGAGTTGTCAACGTATTTTAAGCGCATGTTGGAAAAAACCGGGTCTGTTTGCGAAAACCACATCCAGTTACTTTCAACAATCTGTAGTGGTTATAAACAGTGATAACCTTAATTTCTCATTTCAGTGATAATAAAAATGGGCATTTTGAAATTTCTGATAAAAATAAGGCATTTCAGTTTTTGCAAGGAAATAAAATATTACATAGAACAAGGGTGTGTTCTATTATAAATAAATATTCATAGCTGAAATATATTCTTGTTATTCTCATCTAGGCCATTATTTGCAAATACAGGTTATTTACAGGTTATAAATATTGTTATCAAAATAAGGGTAAAGGTACTGAAGAGCGGCTGATGGGCGTGGCCTGTTTTGAGAGGGTATGTGACCGTGATGTTATCGAACTCCCATCGCCTTTATTTCAGTTAAAAATTGCCTTGATTGGCTTTAATAGATTCTAGCTTTCGACTCCCGCTCGCTGCGCTCGCTCTTCAGAGATAAATAAGCCCCCAATAGGGTCCTTTTCAGTGGAGATCGGGCCTTAATTTGAAGCCGCACTAGTACTAGATGCAAAATGAGTGTTTAAAATAAGTAACTGTTTACTAAAAGTAACTGGTGTCGCGTCATGAAAGTAACTGGATGTGGTCTTCGCAAACAGACCCAAAAAACTTATTATTTCTATTTGATATCGATATATCGCTTAAGATGTTTATAAAAATACTTCATATGAGCAGCGGGTTGGTTACCTTTGGGAGGTAACAGTCCTTCCATTTGAACCTCTCGAGTTTTACCTGCGTGGCCGAAAGTGTTACTTCAACATTCGCTTCGGACTTCTGCACAATAACCGGAGATTCCACTTTGTGGTTTTTTTTTAAAATATTTTGATAACGGTTCAGTTCAAATATCGTAAGTACTCATTTCTTATTAAGTATTATTATTTTTGTAAAGTATACATTATGTAATAATAGGAAACAGTGTAGATCACACGTCGAAGAAGGTTGCAACTCAAAATTAATTAATTTTGAGCTATTCATACCCTTGGAATCAGAATGACAAAACCTACAGATCCAGAATACAGTCATAATAGTTTTAATAGTTCAGCTCCTTTAAGGCGCATGCTACCATATTTTTATATGGAACGGATGATCGGAAGAGAGCTACTTTTCAGTAATAGGTATTAGCAAAGGTACTAATAGCCCAAATTACAATTGTTAATTATTATTTTTTTCTTTCACGTTGAATTGGTCAACAGAATCAATAAGTATAATGACAATTCATTATACTGTCAATACTTATATCGATTCATATAATATAAGTAATGAGTCAATACTCATTCATATAAGTCAATACTTATATTGATGAGGGTCGACAAAAGTAAATTCCACCCTCCATGAAAATAATATACTATTTTCAGCACTATAGTAATGAAGAGATCTCCTTCTTAGTAAAACACCAAAAGAGAGTAGGTAGTGGATTTTAAAATAGAAAATAAATTGCGATTTATTATTATTTTAAAAAATATTTTAAATTAATTTTAAAAAATATTTTATTTAATAATTCATAGTGATATCGCAACTTTTCATTCCCTCTCAGGGACATAATTCACTTACTAATTAATTTTTCATACGTAAATGACAAAGACTTGATCTTAAGCAAAAATCTATGACTTGATTTCAAAATGCACTACGAAAAAGCCTGAAAGAAATCGAGCGTATTTTTCAAAACATGACTGTCACTTTTCCATGATGGATTGATCAAGATTTGTTAAAGAGAATCTATTGATGGATTTCCGAGAATTGCGGAGCATCAAAATGATCACGATTGTACCTCCCTTTATTCAGTTGGCCAATTATGATTTTTAAATAAATATATACCACTGCGTTTAAGAGTTTAACATCTATTAATTGTGGAATGTTATATTAAAATTTAATGTAACAAGATACATACATATACATTTATGCCTATTTTGATTTTTAGTAGCATATAATTGCTACTATCCCCCCCCCCCCCCACTAAATCATATATTGGGTTGATGCAAAATTAAAGCAGGTTTTTAATATTCATTGAAAGTAGGCCATATCTTTATTTAACTATATATATTTAATCAAAATAATTTCCATCTGAATCAATGTACTTTTGCCAACGTTCAACAAGTTTTCTTATTCCACCAGAAAAAAAATCTGAAGCCCTGGGACTCGATGAAGTCACGAAAAGAATTTTCAATTTCATCCTGGTTTTGAAAATTTTTCTCCCTCAAAAAGTTATCCAGATGCCTGAAAAAGTGGAAGTCTGTAAGAGAGAGGTCAGGTGAATAAGGTGGGTGTGGGAGAACTTCGTAGCCCAACTCGTGCAGTCGTCGTAGCGTTGGTTGTGCGACGTGTGGTCTGGCGTTATCATGTTATCCGATTCATCAATGCTGGGCAAAGACGTTGTAATTTTTTATTCATGTTGTCAATTTCTTGACTAAAAAAAAAAAAAAAAAAAAAAAAAAAAAAAAAAAAAAAAAAAAAAAAAAAAAAAAAAAAAAAAATTTCTTGACAGTACTTGTCAGCAGTTATAGTCTCACCTCGATTGAGAAAGCTGTAGTGGATAACACCAGCAGTATACCACCAAACTGTGACCATAACTTTGTTTGGGTGCAGATTGGGCTTCGGGAAAGGTTTTGGTTGTTCACCTTTGCCCAGCCATTGGCTACAACGCCTTCTGTTGTCGTATAAGATCCATTTTTCATCGCACGTCACAATGCGATCGAGAAATGGATCGTTTTTATTGCGTGTCACAAGCATGGAACAGATTTCAAAGCGGCGATTTTTTTGGTGGTCGTTTAATTGGTGTGGCACCCACTTGGCCAACTTTTTTACCTTACCAATTGCTTCCAAGTGGCGTACAACTGTGGATTGGTTCTACCGCTATTTCTCGGGTGGTTTTGGTTGGGTCTTCTTCCACTATTGACCTCAGCTGGTCGTTGTCAAGAGCAAAATGACGGCCCCGACCTTCCTTGTCTTCGAGGTCGAAATCTCCACTGCGAAACTTCTGGAACCAACGCTGCACCGTGCACTCGTTGGCCCCCAGAGCCCCCTGACCCCACACTTCGTTAATTCTACGAGCCGTTTGCGCAGCACTGCGCCCTAATTTAAATTCGTAAAAATAAATTTGACGAAAATCGTACTTCGACATTTTTGATTTAAGACCTTTGAACACACTGAAGAAAACGATTTTACTGATCAAATTCATGGTGAAAGAGAGGGTATTAGATAAGGTTTGTTTTGGTATAGTAATGATCAACAAGGGCGTACCCATGATCAAAACTAGGGGGGGGGGGCAAGCTAAAATCTGGGGGGGGCAAGCTATGGTCGTTCAGGTAGTAACATCTTACCGCGGAAATGTGAATGAAACCAAAATCAACCAAGTTATTACAATTATTTGCTTGAAAAAAATGTATTCTATCATTGCTTCCAGTCTTAAAAGCCTAAACAATTATTGCTTCCAGCCTTCCAGGGGGGGGGGGGGTAGCTGCCCCTCCCTGCCCCCCGCTGGGTACGCCCATGATGATCAATGTTAGGATTTGCTTTGTTTACACAATTGGAATTAAGATATCGTAATAGAGGAAACCTGCATTACTTTTGCATCAACCCAATAACTAAATATTCAAACATTATTCTCAGTATGCTGAAAGAATATAGATATTGATTTATTTAATTAAATATATATTTTAAAAGATAAAGTGTTGACATATTCTAGTATTGAGACAGGATTTTCAGATTTTATTGGCTTTGTTTGCAAGCGTGATTAATTTAAAACCTCTTATCTAACTGATTCACAACATATGGAATAATATATATATTTTTTATTTTTATATATGTGTATAATTAAAGATTTTCATTTTTTGAAAAACGATTGCTACTCGATTTATTTGAAAATAAATTTTCTCTTTAATAGATTCACAACTTTAATCGTAATTTATTCTATTGTAATTATTTTTTAATTCTCACATTAATACAACAAACACGTAATACAGGCTGTAACTATTATACAAGGTCATATAATAATGAAGGAAATTAAAGGAAAATAACGACGCTTTTCTATGTATATTTTGTTATAAACCACATTAAATCAAAAATTGAATTAACTTATGCCCGATTGAATTAACTTATGCTTCGTAAAATCCTTTGTTTGGAAAATACATTGCATTTTGTTAATATTATTATTATCATTTTACTACCTACTGATAACACATTATTTATTTGGTAGAGAGCAGAATTTGCAAAACCATGATCATACCGTCAGGCAATTCCTATAACGTAATCCCTGGTTCAGTGAAGAATACACTCACTAATTGGTACTGAACATAATTGATGCAATTTAAACACAACTACTAGCTATAAAATCAACTACCTGAAATCTCTTCTAATAGCCAAACCCCGATTTTATAAAGCTGGTACGACGAATTGTATTAAGTATATTCAGAGATACATAATATACACTCTGTAGCAAAAATGGTTGCAGTCCTAAAGTTATTTTAAGTACCCCAATACTAAGGTACTACAAAATCAGCAGTCTGCACCTGTTATGAAGTCATCAGAACAGTCCTAATTTCAACAAGACAACCAAAATTTAGACATATCTTTAAAATATCATCTGAAAAGTTTTTTCAAGTTTAAGAACTTTACCTTATTAAGATAATACACTAAAATAGTAGTGTTTGAAAAAAAAATATATATATATTGGAGGGGAGAAAAAATATATTTTACAGCCACTAAATTACCGTAAGAGTTGTGAAAGGGGTAAGTGGAGGGGATATGGTTACGCTCACATAGTGAACTCTCCACCTACTTAACTAACAATTCGTAAAAAGTTCCTTCATGTTCTACGTTGTATCTATCAATGTAAGTACCAACTGTTAATTTAAATTTAGGTTCTAGGAATATATTTCATTTATTATTTACTATATAAATGATAATAATACAAGTAGTTACGTTAAAAACAAGCAAACCTTTATATTTACAAAAATCTCGTGTCCCAATGTTTGTCGGTGGTATAATCAGGAACTACTCAACCGATCTTTATAAAATTTGGCTCATTGTGTGTAGTTTTGTCCAACTTATAAGATAGGATAGTTTTTATCTTGATTATTTACTCCAATATTTCTTTTATTGCAAATTAAGTACTTATTATACTACAATTGAATCTGATTATTTGTAAGTTCTGTAAATTTCCAACAGATGGCTGTGGAAGTTGATTTATTGTATAGTGGCTTGATAGAGACAGTGTGGTCAACCTCCTGTGCCCGCCATCTTGTTTTCAAATGAATAAAGGCTTCTACCAGCCGAACAAAGACTTTCCACATTTTAATTAGCATTTTTGGCTCAAAATTGTCCTTCTTTATTTGGATCTATTCAAATGATTCCTAAAAATGCAAAAAGACTTTTTTTGGGTCAAAATCACCCAATAATGGGGTGTGAATAGTTAAATTGGCCAATACATTTTTGTGTGCTGTTCAGTAAACAGATAATATTCAAGACCTTGTTTTATTGATAATATTTATATATTTTTCCATGTGATGTTTACTAATAATATTTATATATTTTTCCATGCGAAAATACTTTAGTTTACTAATAATATTCACATATTTTCTATGATGATAAGACCCAATAAATGATAGTTTATTTTAACACCAATTTTCATTCAGAAGCTCGCCAATTAGTAATGTTATTAAATTACAAGACCTTATGTTTCATTAATCCAAACACAAATTATGATATATATATTTTCTCTTTGCAAAAATAATAAATAAAAATTTGAGATAATAACAAATAAAAGAGAAACACATAAGAATTTTTATTTTACATTTTACAACACAAAAGAAGAAAAAAATTAAAAACCATATTTAGTGCATAAAGCCTTAATGATCTCTTTCTGTTATAGTTAACACATAAATGATTCTTAATTATTTTCTGTATTTCCAATACATATGTAAATATAATTATTTAGCATTGTTTTGTTATCATTGAAGATCAACGGTAGTAAAGTATGTAACAAATATTAAAAAAAGGTATCAAATACCGGTTATAGACCACATAAAATAAATAAAATAGGTATTCAGGAAAAAAATTTAAGGGAGAGTTAAGCCTCAGGAACTATTTACTTTTCAATTTACACTAAACTAAATACGTAGGTACTACAACTAACGACTAAACTGTTTTATAAACTTTTAGTTAAAACTAGAAACTATGAAAAGCACAAGATAATGTCAAAAACAATAAAGAAAAGGTTGCAATCGTCCAAAAGTAGACACAATATAGACTGAATAGCATTAGGTAAACAGTAGAGTTGAAAACAATATGGCCGCCAAAGCAATAGCCAATAGGAAAACAACACACCTTCATTGACCACACTGTCTCTATCAAGCCACTGTAATTTATTGACACAACACTTCATTTTCTTGGAAAAACCGTGCTTTTCCTTAGGGCAATAATTGTCGCCTTTTCATGTGTGGGTAAAGCGTCGAATCTATTTGTTTTGAGATAGAAGATATTTTGATAACCTATTTCAGATAAGACCTACCGCTATATCTAATCTCATATCATCATGCGTTATAATCTGAATTTAATTAATATGCTTGCCCATGCAACCTGTAATGGCAAAAGATTAAATCGGTACATTTTTGCTAACTGTCTGTTGTGATTGTACTTAACTATATTCCATTTCTATTCTTTATTAGTTCCTTTTACATGGCTGTGATTTTTATATTTAATCTTGCCTCTGCTAGAGTAATCCAGTAAGTGCTAATGAATGGATCATTAATACTTACTATAGTCAAATTCGAAATGTAAAAAATTTTGGTTTTTAGATTAGCTGAAACTTTTTTATCTTTATCAGTGATATTTGATTTGTCTGTAATAAAAACAATAGGAAGAATAGGACAGCAACGCGTGGCTGGGACTGCTCGTTATAAATAAAACACACCATTTCAGGAGTCGGATGAAATACATAAATTAATAAACTTAAATACATAATCTAACAATTACATTAAAATTCATAACCTAACAAACTGCGAGTAAAGGATTTAATAATTTAAAGAAATATCCAATTAAATAAAAAAAACAAAAGCAAACCATCAATACGAGAATAACATGATGATGCCAAGTCAATGATAAAATAAATTAATTGTACTACCGCTGATCCTGCACAAGATTAATAATGTTTCAGGTTCATATAAATGCTTTGATAATTTCATGGTAATTGGTCATTTCGACTCAGGGGACCCCAAAACGTGTATTTCCCTTGAAAACCGGAAGTCGAAATTTTTCACGATCGCAATACTTCCACTTACTATATATTTCATATATAGGTAAGTGAAAGTAATAAATTATGCCCAAATGGACACGATATGACAATAAAATTCACTGTCACACCCAGATGGAGATGTAACAGAAGAAAAGGAAAGCATATAATAGCATATATATTGAAAAAAAAAAGGAAAGCATATAATAGCATATATATTGAAGGATACGAACATTTTACAGTTAACCATTAATATAATTTTGTGGATCCTATATCACTTCAACATACCCAAAATATCGAAAGGTTATGGGGCAGTGTTAAATGGGGAAATAAAAAAAGACGAGGTACAAACAGAAAGTTCTTAAAATCCTATTTAGCCGAGTTTATGTGGAGAAAAAAAGTTGGAGAGGAAAAATGTTTATTTCAAACAATTTTACAAGATATATCTGATTTTCATGTATTTAATAATAATAATAATAATTAAAAAAGTTTGTTTGGTTAAATCATTTTATTTTTAATTAATCAATTGCATTATGCATACGAAAACAAATAACCTAAAGAAGGTTACACATACTATATTCGATTGTATGAAAGTAAATTATCAAAGTTAAAAAATCGATTTTTTGGAGTGGCGGTCGTATATTAGACAAGTACCTCAAACTTTCGTATCGTAAATGTTTTCAAACACCTATTACTTCAGTTCGTCGCAAAGGATGTTGGTAATCGCTCAAACTTTAATAATTTTTTTTTTTTTAAATGAAAAATTAAGTTATAGCTGTTTGGAAAATACCAGGAGAGAAACTATGTGGCAAGGAAAGAAAAATCTGGACACTTTCACTTTAAAAGTTAAACTCATTCTACATATAAATATAACCTGCCGGTAAAACTTGGGCAACAGCGAATATTCCTTTTATTTACCTTGATGGGAAAAGTGTTGATAGATAAAAAATATTGTCTAAAGCTATAAGTGAGTAATCAGTCTATAAACAAAAAAATTCCAAAACTTCAATAAAATATGATGTACAAATATCGCGTGATTAGGGTTATAAAGATAAAACATGGATAAAAATTAAGGGTTTTATCGCTTTTAATAGGTTTTATAAAAGGTTTTATCGCTTTCAATATTTTAATTTATATTTTTAGCTTTTGTCTTAATTTAAGTGAAAAATAAGTATGTGTGTTTTTTACTTTCACTTACCTACATATGAAATATATAGTAAGTGGAAGTATTGCGATCGTGAAAAATTTCGACTTCCGGTTTTCAACGGAAATACACGTTTTGGGGTCCCTTGAGTCCAAATAACCAAGACCCACGAAATGGTCTGTGTGTGTGTGTGTGTTAGTGTATGTATATGCCCGCGATGTGACAGCAAAAATTTCATCAAAATTGCTCAAAGGGAGGGGGTACTTTATTTAATAACTTTTTAAGTTTTTTTCGATTTTCTCAAAAACGGCTCTAACGATTTTGATTAAACTGAGTATTTGATCTATTTATATGCCCCAGATATGACTGTAAAAATTTCATCAAAATTGATCAACCAGAGGGGGGACTTTACTTAATAAATTTAGTATCATTTTCACGTTTTTTTTTTTATTTACTCAAAAACGGCTTTAACGATTTTCATCAAACTGGGTATTTGATGTATGTATATGCCAAAGATGTAATAGCCAACATTTCATCGAAATCGGTCAAACTGAGGGGGCACTTTATTTCATAACTTTTTTTGCAATGTTTACCTTTTTTCGATTATCTCACAAACGGCTTTAATGATTTCCATCAAATTCGTCATGTTTAATGAAAATTGAGTGTTATTTAATATCAGGTAAGCTTTATCATTCTTAAAATGTTCTGAGGTGGCTTAAGTTGGTAAGTGAAAGTTGTGTGTTGCGCGCACGCACCAGATTTTTGTTATTAGGCATTGAGATATTGTTCTCAGGAATAATATTGTCAGAAACTCCGAAAAAAAATTAGTGTAAGTGATATTCAACAGATGTATATTTATTCTTATATATATATTCCATTCTTAAATAGAAAATATATAATATTCTATTATACATATATATATATATATTTTTTTTTTTAAAATATTATATGATGTATCAAATATATAACCTATTGTCCGAAGGGAATAGGCAGAAATTATTGTGTTACTTGTGAATAACAATGAAATTAAAATGTACTTGAATGTATTTCCTTATAAGCCAGTATAAACTTGATTGGGTGTATTTCTAGTTTTAAAAAAATATTTAAGGTAAAAAAATACTTTAAAATATACAACTAAACATATATAGTTACTTCTTCAACCAATATGAACGTAAAAGTACACGGTTTAGCAGAAAACAGACAATTAAACATATTAAGATTTACAGCCAAAATACCTAAGCACATGTCTAACTAAAGTCTACTTACAGGCTTAAAAAAGTTGAACAACTCAATCCTTAACAAGTTTTCATACAAACATCCTCATAAAAGCGACATAAAAGCAGACATCCTCGACTACCAATAACGGAAAAGTTTTAACGCTTTTGGTTTATATTATAATGTTTAGCTAATTAGCCAGAAAAATTGGTGATTACCATCAGTTTGGTGGTGCCTTCAGAGTGATGTATGAAGAAAAAAGATGTAAATATATTTAAATCAATGCTCTCTCATTTAAAATCGGGCTAGGCTTGAATTTGATCACATAGCTGGGAAGGAAACATTGGAAAAAAAAAAAAAAATCCACCTATTTATATTTATTTAGACTACCTTGGGAATCTTCAATCCAATCGGAGCGGTTGGAACTGAGTGACAGACAGCCGTACGGACGCGAGCACATGGTACGGCAGCTGGAGTCCCCTGACACTGACCCACTTCGCGAGGGCGTGGCCTAGCACAACCTCCGTACGATCGAACGATGACGTAGCGAGGTACGGAGTCAATGACCTATCCTTGCGGCGTTAAGTAAATGGGGGAGGAGTTCAGATAATCAAAGCAGAAGAGTAACAGGTAGGTCGATAAACGTCCATTTTTTAAAATTATACATACACAACTGAATCGACAATAAATACATCAAAAAAACGTGACGCAATAAATAAATATAATAACAATATACATGTTTGTCGAGAAACCAGGTGTAGGTAAACAACAGTCCTGAATGAGAAGGTCCCGAGGCAACCTTCTCTTCATAAGAGGATAGAAAATAAGTATGTTCGTGTGGTCGCGGAATTTATAAAAGGATTAGTATGTGGATCTAGAGATATTTTTATGGATAATTTTATTTGTTAAAAAAAAAGGAGCATTAAGATTACTACTACTACATAAGAAATTAGGTATTTGGTATATGTATGTATATGCCCGCGATGTGACAGCAAAAATTTCTTCAAAATTGGTCAACCGGAGGGGGTACTTTATTTCATAACATTTCACGTTTTTTTTTCGATTTTCTCTAAAACGGATCTAACGATTTTGATAAAACTGGGTATTTGATCTATGTATATGCTCGCGATATGACAATAAAAATTTCATCCAAATTGATCAAACGGAGGGGGCACTTTATTTCTTCACTTTTTTTCCCATTTATATGTTTTTTTTCGATTTTATCAAAAAAAGCTTTCATGATTTTGATTAAACTCGTCACAGTTATTGAGAATCAAGTTTTCTTTAATATCAGGTAAGCTTTATTATTATTAAAATGTTCTGATGGGGCTTAAATGGGGGAGGGGCCTTTTTTGTTTTCCTAGAAATTACCTTTGGTTTTGTTTATATGGAGAAATTATCTGTCTCTCGTTTCGCCTTAAAATAAGAAACAGCTAAATATGAAATTTGAAAAAATCAAGTAAACATATACTGGAGAAAAAAAGGAAAATATTCCGTCGACTTAAAAAGACGTTGAGCTAACGCATGCGCAATACGCCTTTAATGACAGGATTGTTTATAATTAAAGATGTTCTGTTGATTTAATGGAAGTTATATGTTTCATGGTAACTATATGAAGTTTTCAACAACTACATAGAGAATTATAAAATCAGACGATTTGGAGTATTGTGCTTGCATTGCCGAATTATCACAAGTAAAAACTTTTATTTAATAATAAAAAAAAAGTAGTGTACTAAAGTAAAGCAATTACAAACAAAAATGAGTAAACGAATAAGGAAAATGCGTGACTTTTAGAAATGGCATTTAAAAAAACACGTCTATTTCTAATCAAAGTAAGTTGGTAAGTGAAAATAGTGTATTGCGCGCATCGCACCAGATTTTTTACAGATGACACATCCTCACACAGACGCGGGAAGTAGTGAGGAAGAGCAGAACGGGCGAAACAAATAAGGGAATCTTTCGTAAGGATCGATAATGATTTCGGTTTTGATGGAGTTCAGATACAGAGTTGTTTAGAGAAAATAATGCCAATGATGTTAGCTTCTTAAACCTTTTTAAGATTATAAAACTTTAAATCGCTATTAAATATAACCAAGAATGTTGTTTGAAACATTGTTCAATCAATCATAAGACTGAGTTCTAAGTTGTTCAAGTAATCTCAGTCCTCACTCAGTCAAATAGAAAGGTAAATATTAATATACCTACTCAAAGGAAGTAAAAACTATGGAAGTAGCAATAAATGCTATAAATAAGGAGAACATAGGAAAGTTTTATGACGGTCGTTTCCTCATGCAATAAGTACCATATATAGACCATTTATTTGTGGCAGTGGTAAACAAGGGCGTACCCAGGATCAAAACTAGGGGGGAGCAAGCTAAAAACTAGGGGGCCAAGCTATGGTCGTTCAGGTTGTAACAATTTACCGCGGAAAAGTTGAATGAAACCAAAATTATGTATAATTACAGCAGTGCTATCAACTAAGTTATTACAATTATTTGCTTGAAAAAATGTATTCTATTATTGCTTCCAGTCTTAAAAGCCTAAAAACTTATTGCTTCCAGCCTTCCAGGGGGGGGGGGGCAGCTGCCCACCCCGCTGGGTACGCCCATGGTGGTAAAATTATTTTTTAGTACCCTGTGGATCGGCGTGATTGAAAAACAACTCTTATCTTTTTTATCGACTCTTTAATAAATCAAACCTTAAATGTTAAATGAAAATAATTATTATTAGAGATACACAGTTTTGAATTAACTCGGAAACCTAATAGGTTTTTATATTTTAATCTACCTTATAAAAATCAATTTTTTAACTTTTCAGTCTCTCTTTAAAATTTGACATTAAAATATTCATCCTTTTTTATAAGCGGTAAACCGTAATGGAATTCGTCGTAATGTTTATTAAAGATTTCTCCGATGTCTTCCCATAATAATTGTCAACGATATCATGATTGGTTTATCATAAAAAGGCGTTGGATGCTTGAATTCCAGAAATAAAACTTTGAAGCATGATTCACGGATATAGGATTTATAATTTATTCAGCACTAATAAATTGTAAGATAATCCCTCTGATAGTACGTAAAATTAAGGTCCCAACTCTACAATGTCAGGTATTCGTTAAAGATCCCTATCCTAATTATACCTGGATAGGCAAAATTTAGGATTCCCACTGTAGCATCGACCGATTAGTCTTAGTGGGATAAAGTGACGTTAAAAAACAAACAAACAATTATAGGATGGAAGTCTATTTATTTTCATCTCGCCGATAATACTTCAATATGATAAGCAATATTTCAAGCTATGCATGAGAGCTAAAGAAAAAAAAAATCCTATCTATGTTATTCTTTCTGGAGACAACTAGATATTAAAAAAAAAGGTTTAAAAACCGCACCTTCAACTAGTATCCAGCCGGTTTTCAAACTTTTTTCATTGGCTGAAATTTGTTCTTAAAAAATAATAAATATAAATTAAAACTTAAAAAATAAAAATAATAAACTCATATTGACTGAGTTTACTACTGCAACATGGCTATAGATTTACCACGATTATAGAAAATTTACCTCACCCCCCCCCCCCTTCCCCAGAAATTCAACATTGACATTGAGTAATCTTTAAATGTATATATGAATCATATACTCAGGAATGTAATACAAAACCGTTATTGTAAATGTAGGGGTACACTATTTTTTTTAGATGCATATCATTTCAGCACTATTTTAATTCGGTATTTAACCTCTGCTGTATGGTTTGATCAACTGTCTCTAAGCTAATATTTATCCAACATTTTTAAAACTTCTACTCAGCCACTGTATCAAAGGAGAGTAAAGGATTTTACATGGATCATGCTATTCTTAAATATAAAATGTTATAAAGAATTAAAAAGTTTAGGGTGCACTGGTAAAATATATAAGAAATTGTTAACAACACAAGAAAGAAGATGCTATTTTGCTTCTAAATTATTAAAATAGAGAGATTAGCTTTCAGATAATTAAAAAAATCTGGTGCGTGCGCGCAACACACAACTTTCACTTACCAACTTACTTAGATAAGAAATTAATGCGTTTTGTTAATGCCACTTCTCAAAGTTACACATTTTCCACATTCATTTCTTATTTTTGTTTTCATTTACTCTATAAACCCCTCAGAACATCTTAATAATGATAACGCTTACCTGATATTAAATAACACTCAATTTTCATTAAACATGACGAATATGAAGAAAATCGTTAAAGCTGTTTTTGAGATAATCTAAAAATTAGAAAAAAGTTATGAAATAAAGTGTCCCCTTCGGTTGATCAATCTTGATGAAATGTTGGCTATCACATTTTTGGCATATACATACATAAATACCCAGTTTGATCAAAATCGTGAAAGCCGTTTTTGAGTAAATAAAAAAAAACACGTGAAAATGATACAAAATTTATTAAGTAAAGTCCCCTCTCCGGTTGATCAATTTTGATGAAATGTTGGCTATCACATCTTTGGCATATATATACATCAAATACCCAGTTTGATCAAAATCGTGAAAACCGTTTTTGAGTAAATAAAAAAAAAACACGTGAAAATGATACAAAATTTATTAAGTAAAGTCCCCCCTCCGGTTGATCAATTTTGATGAAATGTTGGCTATCAAATCTTTGGCATATACATACATCAAATACCCAGTTTGATCAAAATCGTGAAAGCCGTTTTTGAGTAAATAAAAAAAACACTTGAAAATGACACAAAATTTATTAAGTAAAGTCCCCCCTCCGGTTGATCAATTTTGATGAAATTTTTACAATCATATCTCGGGCATATAAATAGATCAAATACTCAGTTTAATCAAAATCGTTAGAGCCGTTTTTGAGAAAATCGAAAAAAACTTAAAAAATTATCAAGTAAAGTACCCCCTCCCTTTGAGAAATTTTGATGAAATGTTTCCTGTCACATCGCGGGCATATACATACACTAAATACCCAATCTCAGGTCCGCACGGTTTATAGTTTTTGAGCTAGTCTGTTCACACACACACACACACACACACACACACACACACACACACAGACCATTTCGCGGGACTTGGTTAATTGGACTCAGGGGACCCCAAAACGTGTATTTCCGTTGAAAACCGGAAGTCGAAATTTTTCACGATCGCAATACTTCCACTTACTATATATTTCATATATAGGTAAGTGAAAGTAAAAAAATAGATAAAGTCAAAATTAATTTGATCTCATCGTTCAATTTTCACATACGTGGCTTATCGAATCTGATTTTTTTATATAATATGTTGGTTTTATACTTACACATATATTATTTCATAAGTAACACATTTAACATATTAAACATGCATAAAAAAATAATAAAAGATGAAAATGTAGTGTGTTGGTTATGTTAGTCAATGATCTAAAAGCCCATAAAGTGGAAGAGAGAAAAAAAAAATTAATACCTAAAATCCATTAAATTTAAAAAAATATAAATTAACAACTAATACCTATTTACTTAAAAAAAATATTAGTGTTAAAAACTATTCGTTTTAACTAGGTTTTCTTTGTGTTATAGAATATATTTTTCAAAATTCGCTCGTCCAAAGTAAGATTGGTCTAAGTAAAAACAAGGTGATATCTCAGGAGAACCAATTGAAGTTTCTTCTTTTGATATCCATCGCCTGCTTTATCTGATTCTTAAAATGTTTCACGTCATCACTATCATGGTCTATAAGTGGTCTTGCTCAGAGATAGTAGAGGACAATTAGAAGATGAGTCATGAAAAAAAATAAAAAATGCAATTTTGCTTTAGACCAGTCTTGCATTGGACAAGAACAAACATGTCTGTATAATTTTTGAGTAATAGAATTTACTAACATCTTTTTGAAATAAGTTTTTTTTTTCTCATCTAAATATCTGTCTACAATACTAGGGGTAAGTTGAGTTGGAATTAGAATTTTATAAATAAAAAAACAAAATAATTTCCACCAATTTAAATAAAGAAAAATTCAAAATTTGTATGAGATGGTAAACAAATATAAAACTTTATTTTCTATTATAAAATTATTTACCATCTGTGCATAAAATAAATATATACATATATTTTTTTTAAATCCAACTACATTGGATTTATGCATCATCTACCTACAATATATTGGTGTATTATTCTTGAACAATAAATTTATTAAACTTATTATTGGAGCAATGAATGGTAGTAAGGAGGGTGAATCAAGGTCAACAAGATAACCAACCAGTAGAATGTTGGCCAGGAGTTCAGTAGAGATAAGTAACTCTAGTGTGAGAGTTGTCATCTACAATATTGACTTAGTTAAATAAGTGTTTATGTAAATATTACAGAATATTTGGTTTAAAATGTAAAAAAAGTAATTTATTTGTGCAACACCTAGCGGATGAATATCTAAGTTTTAAAGGTAACAAATTAGTTTTTAATAAGTAGTAAAACTATTTCATGATTTTTTAATGAACAAAAATTATTTCTTTATTAAAATTTCATTTCCAAATTAATATGCAATAATTATATTCATAAAAAAGTCCAAGTTTTGAAAAAATAATTGTCATGATTATTTAATTTTAATTGGAAAATATTTTAATATTTGTGAATAAAAATATCAGCTTATAAAAAAAAAAAAATAACATAATTAAGTTAATTTGACTGATGAGGAAGGATGTAGAGCAATCCATTAGGCGTAAGGCAGGTGCCACAGTTCAAGGTACATTTGGAAGATGGGTGAAAATAATATAAATAACAAACAATAAAAAAAATTCCTGACTCAATTATAGATATCTAGCTGGTGTAAAATATTTTTAAATTTTAACTCGTACAATATGAAAATAATCAGAACAGAATATTAACTTGGGAAACAAAAAAGTTTTTAGCTATACTTCCTATATTTTGACATGGAAAATATACTTGTCTTGAATCATAGTTAATTAATAACCATGTTAAGAGAAATTTTTATAAGACTTATTAATTTTAAATGCATTTTAAATTAAAGGCAAAAAGGGTCATTTTTGCGGGTGTTGAGATTTTTTAATATATTAATTGTATTAATAATTACAAAATGTGATGTATTATTTTATTTAGTGTTACTATTTTACTAGTGTTACAGTATATAATAAAATAACTTATTATATTTTAATTTTCATAAATAAGTTAGTAGGATAAAAAGAAAATTAAGCACTTCAAACATAAGTGTAGCACCACAACTATCAATACAGCATCATATTAAACTTTTATTTTGCTTTTATGTACAGCATTGAAAATATCAAGATACTTTCAAATGTATAAGCAAGACAAGTGTAAGCATATAGGGTCATGATATATTAAGAATTTATTAAGAAATATTAAATATAAATAAAATGATTTATCTTTCTATTTTAAATTATTCAACAATAATATATCTTACTCCTAAAAGTAATGACTAGGAGAACAAATTTTAATTTAATTTTCTATTTTATTCAATTTCCAATATTTATTTATTTTATTTCTTTATTTATGCCTTGATTGCCCTTAAAGCCTATTAAAAAAATCACTAAGAACTGAATAAAGGAATGAATAACACATAATATTTTTGTTTTTCCAACAAAAATAGAAAGAATTTTGCTAATGTTAGTAAATACAAACAGAGGTCACTCCTTCTTGATATCTTGTTTTGAGATCACAGTGTCATTATGAAGAATTGACCCTTGAGTTGGCATAGTTATAATTAGCACTATCATAAGGTAACATTTCACTAAATTTAAATATTAAATGCAACAAGTATTTGATATGTCGTAATAATATGTATTTTAGTAGTGAAATATTTCAGTCATAAAATTTACATATTTCTTAATTTTAAAATAAGTGACGTATTTAATTAAAATATATATAATATAGAAACATTTAAGCTTTTATTAATTAATTTTATTTTAATTAATTTTATTATTTAACAATCCTAAGAAAACTTTTAATAATGATCTGATTCGTTTTTCAGATATGGAGACGATGGGAATAAAATTTGCTCCAATCAACATACCATTTAAAAGGCGCCTTGAAACATTGAGTGCATTTTTGTGGATTATTACGTTCGCATTTGGAAATTTCGTGTGTTTTTGGCTGGCTGCTTATCTCTTTTTCTTTACCAGTTATTGGCCTTTTGTGCTTCTCTACGTAGGTTGGGCATATCTTGACCGAGAGACCCCGTATAAAGGGGGAAGGAAGTGAGTACCTATAATAATATAATTTAAAATAAATATTTATTTCTAATTTTAATCCAATTGGAAAAAAGAATTACTTTTTAACTTTTTTATGAACTAATCCTTTACTTATGCGGTAAAAAAGGAAAGTCATAGTGTATCCATGTTACAGTGACTAATTTGTAAGTTGTTGAAAAAAAAACTAATCAAATTCAGTATTGAAATTAATACAATTGTTTCTATGTGGAGAGTGTCCCCCCCCCCCTCTCTTTTGCTCATATAGAGTGGAATATCCTGAAATTCAGTAAAATTTGGTGTTATCAGGATTTTTTCTTTCAATTCAAGTTCTTAATTAACCAATTTTCAAAATGTTATTTAGTAAATTTATTTGCTGAGGATGTACTAACTCAATATAATTGGGTAGGAGTCCATCTTTCTGGAATTAATAGGCAGTGACTATTAAAATCTGGCCTGTGACAGTTGAGTCTTATTCCATGAAAAACATATGTCATAATTTTATCTAAACATTAGAAATGGAAACCTTGCTACTTTTCCATATTTAAGGTTGAAATTTCAGGGTGGTGAACCCTTTAAACAACTACGTACTTTTGTACCTTATGATTGGCACAATATAGGAATGTGTTGATTTAAATGGAACTGGACTTTTTATTAATATTGGGCAAATTATTTATTCCAAAATCAAGTGGGTGAAACATAATCCAGCTTAAATCTACAACTTCTTGTTCGGACGATAATAACTTCGACATTGCTTGACACTCATTTCAGGCTGTATCTTATAAATTATAAAATTTCTTCTGAAACATCTATGAAAAGACCTATTTCATGGGATAAAATCACATGGCCCAGCAAAGAGCTACCTTTTAAAGAAGTACCGGTGTTTTTCCATCTTAGATGTAATATAGAAAATACAATGTAATAGATTTCAAACTTAAATGAAGTTTCCAATATGTCAACATGGTATCAGTCCTCATTTTAGGTGTGATGTATCATCTAAGATAACTATGGCCCGTTTATATAAAATAATTATTTAGCCAATACTCAGTTCTAAACGCAGAACTTGACTTCAATGGAATGAAGGTATGATTGGTGGTACCAGTAACAAGATGGCAGCAGCACAAGATAGTAACAAGAGGCTGATATAGGACACCAGGACTAGTTTCTAAAGCCAGTTTCAATCAACCAATCGTGATGGCTCTACAGCCTGTTTTTGATTCCATGCCTCCTCCAACAGCTTTTGCCATTTGACCCTCTCCACAGCCACACCATCAAACTATCTCTAAAGCCATCATATTAATAATACCTTTTTATTAAGTAGTTTTCTCAATCACTACAGTTTAATTTATTTATTTTTATTATTTTATTTTTCCTTATGTAAAAAAGTTCAGAAATACAGAAAAAAATCTACTTTTAAATATTGTTGAATTTACACAACAGATTTTACAGAATTGAACAGAGGTATAGAGGGGACCAGATCGGAGTGAGGATATGGAGAACTGTGGCGGCTAATAGGGTGGAGAGGATTGCATGAGGATCATATTGAAGACCAAATTCCTTCATCCTTAATTAAAATTAAGTTCCCCAAAAAAAATTTAATTGGACCAAATAAAATAAACCATTTTTGATTTATCAATAAGGTCTAATAATAGAATCAATTGAAAATAAAAAAAAATAATTAAAAAACCAAACAGGGATGTAATTGAAGGGGTCGGGGCAAAATAGTGCCAAGCAACATTTTTAACTAAAATAAACTGTAGTTGCAGTCTGCTATGTAGGACTATACGTCTATGATGTAAATGCCACCTAAATATGACTATAGAGGCTCTATACAGTCACATTTAGGTGGCATTTCCATCATAGACATAAAGTCCTACATAATATACAGCAGACTGCAATTAATACATGTATTTTAAAATTTTAAAATTAATAAAATTATTTAGAATTATTAACAGGATGAAAGTAAAAATGTTTGTTTTTCTTATCATTCAAGGATCATTGAGTATCAACAACTATTTAATAAAAATTTCAACCATGATGCAATTTTTCAGAATGATTTTATATTAATTTAATTTAAACATTTTATGTTATATTAAGATGAGTCTTAATGGCTAGTGCATGAACTTCTATATTTTTTCCACCATTTTATTTTTTCAACATATTATGTGAGCTCCAATACTGTTACTGCTGTTGGTGAGGTAAATAGTAAATAGTAAATAGCAAGTGGGCCTTGATGCGGTGCTTTATGCCAACACCTGGCGGCTTACTAGAGGAAGCAGCTGACTGAACAGCAGAATAGGAATGTCCAGGTTCACATATCAGGACCACCAAAAAATTAATATCAATGGGCACAGGAGGGAAACAAAACCACACTGTTTTGAACCAGGCAATATGAGACAAACTCTCTAACAGGCTTGGCCTTCACCTCCCGAGCATACACTATGATATCTTGAGGGTGTTAGAGCATACTTAATATATTTATACATATCTACATTATATATATATCACATATTCAGCTTGTTTATAAGTGCAGTTACTTCATGAAAATATCTTTTCTTTTCAGATTTACATTCCTACAAAACATACCTTTTTGGAAGTACTTCAATGACTACTTTCCGATAGATCTTGTAAAAACAGCAGAATTGCCTAATGATAGGAACTACCTATTCTGTTGCCACCCTCATGGTATTCTTTGCGCTGGAATGTTTGGTAATTTTGGGAGTGGCTATTCAAAATTCAAATCCTTTTACCCAGGATTGAATGTTTACTCGGCAACCATAGACCTCCACTTCAGAAGTCCTTTTTTCAGAGAATACGTCCTCGGCTTAGGTGAGTGAAATTCTCATGATTATTATTGTATAATTAGCTAAACAATCGTTCATTAATTGCTAGGAACCATTAATTAAATATCACAAATTATAAATATTGCTATATCATGAACTGCAGCAAACTAACGTTAGTATAGAAATTTGCAAATTTTGTTAGATACATAATTACTTTACAAATTTTTGTTTTGTGGTATAACTTAAAACCAGACCAGTAATTCAGATTGGACTTTCAAGTTAGCCAGAAAAGAAATAAGGATAACTGTATGAGACCATCTCAGTCTCGAAAGAATAACGTTGACAAACAATATCTGCTAGTCTATAAAACTTAAAATAAATGTAAGGAAATCATACTTAGGGCACTTACTTTTCTCATAAATTAAACTTGTTATGTAACATCTTCTACCAATGTTGGTTTCTTACTTAACGTTCATTTTGAATGATTGAATGAATGAATGAAAATATAATTTTATTCTGGGACTTTTAGTCCCCTAAGAATAGCAAAAAGGAAACATATGGTAGTACATTTGTCTGACTAAAATTAGATCAGTGGGATGAAATTATCATTATATACAGGTTAATAAAAATACAAATAGTGTTTACTCATGGTTCTAAATATTGACCATTTTTACATTTGTACAGAAGATTGGTTATCTAGGAGATGGGTGAATGAATAGTATTTAAATGATGCCAAGGATGATGCGCTGCATATGGAGTTAGACCCAAAGATGGGTTGCACGTACAGTAAAGTATCGCTCAAAGGAGGCTTTTCTATAGGTAGGAACATACAGGTCAGTGGGATGAGATCTTGTGTTTAATAGGTGGATGGACGAACGAGGTGTAAGGAAGTCGAGGATATAGGTGGGTTTTTTTGTTCTGAAGGATTGGAATAGAAAGGAACCAAGGAGATATTGTCGTCTGGATTCAGGAAAAAGAAAGCCTTGCTCAGTATACAATTGGGAGACGTGAGAGTGTCTGGGTAGATCGAGAATGAATCTGATAAGGTGGTTCATTAATCTTTTTAATCTCATCTCTATTACACCAGACAGCCCTCTGTTTACCAGGCATCCATAATCAAAGTGAGGAAGGATGAGTGAGGAAACTAGGAGATGGCGGTTGCTTCTGGGGAAACATCTGGGGAATCTAAGGAGCTGTTTTAGGACAGCAATGGATTTTCGGGGAATTTAGGATACTTGATGGTTCCAGGAGAGATGATTATAAAAGGTGAGACCAAGGTTTTTTATGGAGTCTTGGAACTGAATAGGAGTGTTCTTGATATATAATAGTGGATAGTAAGGAAGGGAATTCAGGAAGGGCTTTGAGCCGATAAGGATTGCTTTTGTTTTCTCTGGATTTAGACGTAGTTTGTTTTCTGTCGCCAGTGGTAAATACTGTCGATGTCCTCTTGAAGTTTTAGAGCCGCTTCTATTATATTCGAAGGGTGACATGATATGTAAATTTGGAGGTCATCGGCATGTAAATGAAAGTGGGAGTGACGCAATACGGTTGACAAGTCATTTATATATACTATATATGTAATATATAGTATACATTAAAATATAAAATATATATATATATATACATATATATATATATTTTAAAAGGATTGATAGAAAAATAGCATACTTTTTTTTTTTTTTTTTACAGGAGGTGTTTCAGCAGCAAAAGAGAGTATTCTGTATGTATTGGATGATAAAAGGAAAGGAAACATTTTAGCAATCGCCATAGGTGGAGCTGCAGAATCTTTTTATGCCAAACCTGGTTCATATAGATTAGTCTTAAAGAAAAGAAAAGGTTTCATCAGAATTGCATTAGAATCTGGGTAAGAAAATTCCTTGACAATTAATTTAAAATAACATAACAATCAAACTTGGTTAGAATTGGTTTTTAATAAGGAATTTTGGCTCTAAATGCTATGATCAGCCACAAGTTTTATATGCAAATAGGTCTGGTCATTATTTAAGTAAGTATATTTTCAACAGGTGTTCACTGGTACCTGTATTTTCATTTGGGGAAACCGAATTATATGATCAAGTACCCAGTCCACCTGGCTCTCTTCTGAATAAAATGCAGAACTGGATGAAGGATCTCATCGGGTTTGCACCAATACTTCCTAAAGGAAGAGGACTTATTCAATACTCATTTGGTATTGTACCGATGAGGTCACCTATCACTACTGTTGGTAAGAATTTTTTTATAGAGTTTTTTTTTATGGCTTTTAGATTAAACGATTAGTGAGCTATAATTTTTTTTTTTTTCCAGTTGGTAAACCAATAGAAGTACCAAAAACTGCTGAACCATCCGATGAACTTGTTCAGAAATACCACTCAATATATATGGAGGAACTTGTGAAACTTTTTGATGAATACAAAGGAAAATATCTAAAAAACCCTGAGAATGTAAGCCTAGTCATCGAATAGGAAATCGATAATGTATATACCTATCCACTTTTGTATACAATTATTTTTTTTTTAAACCAGAATAAGTGTTATTAGTTTGGTTAAATTGATTATTTTAAATTGTATTTTTGAAAGAAGTAAATTATTTTTTTTAAACAAGTATAATACTCAGAAACAACATTAGTTCTGATGCCAATGTTTGTTTTATATAGTTATCGTATTGTGAAATTTTTATTTGATGTCAGAGATGATATTTTAGTTCATACGATTCAAGCATATTTCACAAAGAAAAAACTTTTATTTAATAATATTGTATTCTTATTATAGTCCCTACAGAAGATAAACATATATATTTAAAAAAAAAAAAAATGTTTTCCTTCCAAATCAGTGGAATAAATAAATAATAAATAAAATTTGAATTTTCCCTTATCTTTGGTTCAATTCACAACTTTCTAATTCTTTAAGATATCAATTGTGACAAATTAGATATCATAAACAATGAAAAGTGTGATATATAACGCAAAATAAGAAAACATATTGATAAAGATATCCATCTAGGAAACAATATAAGACTGACATGAATTTATTTATTTAAATTATTTAAGTATTTAAGTTGTACTTAAGATATTTTCTTTGATAAGTGTTTACAGATATTTATTGGACTAAGTATATGAGCTCCAAGACGAAGTAATTAAATGATGTAAAAACTGTTAGTACCTTTTATCAATTACTTATTAGGACCAGAAGCGGATTAAGTGATAACAAAAAAATGGCCTCATAAAGCAACAACTGCATACATTACTATTAAGTGAACATTTCTTTTAATTTTCTCTCGTGAAAACGCAAATTTAGTGATGTGCCAACACCCAAATAATGCTAAAGCTATCAGTAACTTGTTGTTACATGTTTTTGTAAAATCCACTGATGTGTTTGTAAGATAGAGTAAAGAATTAATTATTATAACATGGTAATATTATTTATAATAGAAGGTATCTGATGTCATTATGTTATTTTTGAACTTATGAATGTTGTAAGATTTAATTTAGTTACTTGTATTGTAATACTAAATTTGAATATGATTAAATATTTATTAAGATAAATTGTTGATAATAAAGAGAAAAATTTAATTTTGTTAAAGAAAAGGTGTATTAATTTATAATTAATAAAGAATTCATTTATGTTGTTTATAATTTTTATTTGTATTATACTTTTAATTCAACTTGTAGTATTCTGTCAAAAGGACAAATACATCAATTCAATAATTTTCTGAAGAGGATATTTGACATGATATATTAGAGAGTGATGCTTATCATTTCACTGTTATGTAAGTAAATCAAAAAGAGAGATGTTGAGATATTAATGCAACAGATTCCTCTATATGCATTTTTATAGTTAAAAGGAGGAAGAATCATATATTATAATCAATAAGTGAGTGGTGAATCTTACATCTTCCTTAAAACATGTTTATTAAAAAACAAGTCCAACGTATGATGTTTCAGAAGGGTTTTATACATTCTCACATTTTAAACTTACTTAAACAAATTTCTTCAGCCTTTCCAAATATGGTGTTCACCTTGTTCCATATGATATTCTAAAGAGGGATGTTGAAATATGAGATTTTAATGTAACAGATTTTCTTTTTACTTTTCATATCATGATCCAAAAGGAAAAATTAACTAAAAAAATTATAAATAATTTAGAACTTCTAACTTCTTTTTTCTTGTTCCTCCCCTTCCTCGTTGTTTAAGGTATACAGGGTTTCCCGGGCCAGGGGAGTGGATGAGAGATTAATGTCGAGTATTCTTAAATGTCTCCTGGCTGTGAGTTTTGAACTTGCTATCTTCGGTTTCCCAATCATAAGTTACCATGGGCAACGCATATTTTCTAACTCGACCATCCTGCCACCATAGAAACTCAAACTGGCAAGACATAAATTGAATTCAATAATGAAAAATTAATATCAAAAATTATTAATTTATTAGAAAATTGCTCTATATTTTGTTTATTCTGATTAGACGATACTATTGAGAGTTTTTCCATAGCAGCTTACTGTTTTTCTAGATCTATTCAATGAAGAATCTCAACTAATTTAATTAAATTATATTACATACATAGGTACCTATTATTTACAACTTGCAGGACTTTAATAGATTACATTACAAAGATACACAAAAAAGGAACACATTTAAATTTAAAAATTTATTGTAAAATATATTTACCTGTTTCTAATTAAAATGATAATAAAATCTTAAGAAGATAAAAATAATGTAAACAAGCACTTTATTTCTTCATCTTTTGAAATTCGTAAATGCTACTTCTAATATATGTCACCAAAATGTTTTTTCGAAAGCTAGTATTTTATTGTATAAATTAAATAATAGTTTTTAAGTTTTAAAATTTTAGAGTTTTAAGGTTATCCTCGATATTCAAAATTCAAAACATATTTTGGAAAATATTCGAGGTTCCACTTCAAATTTCTAAGAATAGAGGTAAAATGTTCTACTCTGGTTACTAAATTGAAAAACAACATTTACGCCTTTAAATAAGACTTGGTTACATTATTGGTGCAGCATAAATCCAAGGTGAATAGAGAGATTTACCTAAATTTACTTAAATAATTTAAAATTTTACTTAAATAAAAACTAATTTCACTTAAAATTAAAAATTTACTTAAAAAATCTCACTACCTTAGGAGAGTAAAAAAAAAACTTTTATACCATGATAATTGTTTTCTACATGCTCATATTCATTTAACTAATTATAACGAAATTCAAAGTAACTAATTTATATTTTATTTTCTATAAATATAACTAACCTAAATAAACCTCAACTAAATAAAAAATTAAATAAATACACATGTACGTAAATATTTTCTGTTTTTTAAAATATATTCCGCTATCTTAAATTATTGATATAGTTATGTCTGTTTAATGGTTTTTCGTAAATATTCATATACTTTTATAAAATAATATCAACCAAAATTTAGGAATTTGGTTGTGTTTACATATTTCTCTATTTCTCTTATCGAGTAATAGCTAATTCAATTAAAAGTATTCAGCATTTTATTTTAAATTAAAATCCGGACCCTACTAATAGGCGATTTCGAGAAATTAAACAATTAAATGTCCAGTGCGGGGGGGGGGGGGGGTCATTTGGGGGGTCACCACTATTACCAATATTGTGGTATAGTGGTTAGCATGGCAACCTACAATACTAAAGGTCGCAGGTTCGCGTCCCGCGGTGGCACTAGGATTTTTTAATGGGAGTAAAATATCCTTGGCTATGCCGACCCTCCAACGCCTAGCTGAGGAAAGTATAGGCACGCCATCTAAACATCCATTTCGTTTACTGTAATTATCTGGATACGACTCAATACTCGTAAATACGAGAGATTAAAAAAGAGTTTAATTTTTGAAGATGAGATACATAAATTTACAATATACGTTTTACATTCTCTAGGTATGAAACCCCAGCCCACTTGACGACTAGAATATAGAATTTACTGGACGGACAGCAAAACAAATACAGAATCTTAATTATTTATTTTTATATTATTTGAATATTGAAATAAGGAGATGCACATAAATCCAAGCTTTACCTATAACAGATTCAAAATTAATTTCGATAATTCGTAAATAACAGTAACCTAATTCTAGAAGTGACCACCGATAAAAATCTCTCCAGAAATAACCATCGAATTTTGCAAATCATATGAAAAGCCATATTTCACTTTAAAGTCAGTTAAGCAAGTCCCACGATTTTACAAGATTCTATTCCTCGAACCAACTCCTAATTTTCTCCTTCCCCCAACCTCTCCTACTTCGATTAAGGTTGCTCGTGGAACGGAGAGCTATCTACTCGACTAGAAATGAGGCAATTGGTTTACACAAGTAGATTTATCTTACTTTTCGTTGGAAATACTTCATTGGTTTCTTCCTTTTCCAAGTCCTTGAAACTAAAAAAAAAAAAAACTACTAGAATTCCTTACTCTGCGTTCTTAAGAAATTGGTAGCTTTTCAAATTTTGTATCTTAATCTCGAACCATCGATTTTATATTTCTTCATAGAATACTGCACGTATTGTTGATTCGTGCTACTTATACTTTGAATCCTTTAATCTTCTCTATTCTTCCACATATTTTTTTAAACAATATTTGTTTCATCAGCTAATCCATATCCAAACACATATATTTATTTATTACATTATATGTGTCCTTCTGTAAATATTTACTTACAATGGGATAAATAACATAATTTCTGTTTTTTTTTTTTTAAATTTTATTTCATATCGTCGCAAAGTTTAAATGACGAGTATGTATAGCTGATTAGCTAAACATGCGTTTTTCAAACATGGTGGCGATAATATGTACAGTCTGTTTACAACGTAAGGAATGAGGTTAGCACACATTATTCTATGAGTGCAGTTAAATGAATTTATTATAAGGGGCAGAAACTATACAGCAGAATTAACTGCGATTTGCAATAGTCTAAATTTAATCCACTACAAACGCAAATTATATGTACAGATTTACTATCTGCCCTAATCAGTAACATTTCTTCACCACACATTATGATTCAGAATATTCTGTTAGCATTGAGGTCAGCGCATAGCAATAATATTTCAGTGAAATTTCTCTGGATCCCTGGTCACTGCTGAATAGTCGGAAATGAGCAAGGTGACCGGGCAGCAAAAAGAGCAATTACTGAAAGCATTGCTTATCAGGGGGTCCCTGTTAAGGACTTGGAAATCGTCAGTCCGAGGTAAACAAAGGGAGGAAGTCATCCTAATGCGCCTGCGTGTTGGTCACACAAGAGTAACCCACAGTTATCTTATGGCACGTGAGCCTCTACCCGACTGCCAGACTTGCGGCTGTCCACTTACAGTGAAGCACATACTAACGGACTTCAGGGCTTATGTCACGTACAGAGATCATCTTGGAATACCTATTGACCTACAGACAGCATTATAGGACAATGTGCAGCCAATCGAGAAACTATTCGAATTTCTGAAACTAGCAAAACTGTATCATAAAATTTAAGAATTGATTGTAGGCGATGATTGGTTCTATTCTTGGTTCCTACATAAAAATATGAAAGAAAAGAAGGGGGCAGTAACCATTTGACCAGTTTTGGAATTTCGCGTTGGTAACTTGGGGGGTGAATAGTTGAACTTTATCAACCTTAAAGCGATATTCGTCTTATTTGTTTTCAACCTCAATAAGCCGGAGGTAGGTAGTTGTTTGACCACGTGGGGGAAACCAAATAGCAAAGCATCAGCTGATCCGAGTTCGTATCGAGCCTGGATTAGAGAAGCCGTGGAGTGGGGCAAGGAGTAAGATATTAATAGTGAGTAGATTGTTGGAAGAGGCAGTGCGGTGCGTGATGTCTAGGTGGTGGTACCCATGGGTGTCCCTGCTCCTCCTCTCAGCGGCGGCAGGAGGAAAGAAAGAGAAAGAGCCCCTCCCGAAGACAGAACCGACCATCGAGGAGGTCACCGCCAAGCAGCTCGAGAGGATCTTGAACGAAAACGACTTTGTCGCCGTCTTCTGGTGTAAGTAAACAATGCTTGTGAGTGGCTTTTACAACGAGGTTGCTTCCGGATCGTGTGCTAATCGTCCCCTCCCCGTCATAACCCTCCATCCAACAAGAGGATCACGACAGAAACGAACTGATTTCAGCCGGTAACAGTTAGTAAGGTGAACACTATCAAACAATTTTCAACAGATCGATTCGAATTAATAGACTTTAAACATCGAAAGGATATGGCATATTATTGATCGGATGGAATTGGCAAGATGTCTCGACGGTGTCATGCCAGTATTCCTAAGCCTATAAGTAGGACAGTCGTATTTTAAAATAACTTCGGCGGCTGACTAGATCAGAACAATGATCTTACTAAACGTTTAAATAATGTATCGATGAAAAAGCTTTCTTGATATAGTTGACCTTTAATTTGATGTTCACAATAATTATATCAACCATTATAACCTAGTTAATTTCAATAAATAAGAGTTTTTTTTTTTAAATAAGATTTCAATAAGAATTTTTTTTAAATTTACTCATTCTTATTTTTTAAAGAGAATCATCAGGTGTTCGTTAAATTATATTAAAAATAATATAAATAATAATTTAACATTATTATAAGCTGTTAACTACAACTGATCCTTTTTAAGGCATCGGTAAAAAGGATAAAAAAAAATCGAATATGTAACAATACAAGGCAATGTATGAAATATAAGCGTATAATAAATGTAAAATTATTCCTAATGTGAGTCGAACATGGTCTGAGTTGGAGTCTAGGTGACGAAAGGCTCGTGCTAAGACTATCGGTGCTTTTGGCCTAGAAGGAGCTCGTGTTATAAATAAGATGGCTCTGCTTTCTTTATATATTTTGGGCCTAAGGGTTTTATTGTAGAGGCTCACCCGGCCGTCCATCTCGCACCAGCGGGGATAACTTTATCTCGCGATCTGACCCACATTGGATCGGGTTACCATCTTCCCCTAGCGCGCCGTGCCAGTGTGAGGTTGCCAGTCTCCCCGTGAGCTAGAGAGACTAGAAGTTGGATGGGAGATCTCACAAATGCAAAAAATCGTACCAAGAAACATTCCGTTTTTTTTTTTTTTTTTTTAAATATCTACTTTTTATCGCTAAAACATTCACGCTCACTAACATTGCTTATAATGTTAATTTTAAAAAGAGCTGCCAGGAGCCAAAGTATTTTTTTCCAATTGTAACCTATATAATTATATTACTTTCTTTTGTTTGACGTAATACATATATAATTTAAAAAAAACAACACCAAAAACATTAAAATACCACTCTAAAAAGTATGTGTCAGAGCTAAGGGATGAAAAAAAAAAGACATGATAAAAAAAAATACAGACAAAGCCAAACACGTCTCATATCGACAGTCTAAAAAAAAAGTCTTATTAATTTACTTTTTCTCTACTAATATTGCCTAGCTTTGTTCAAATGTTCGCTTATTTGTTTACTCGAGTTTGTTAACATGGTTATGCTTTTACAATTAATCCAATCATACCCTAATTATTACATGCGTTGTTTTTACTTTCACTTACCTATATATGAAATATATAGTAAGTGGAAGTATTGCGATCGTGAAAATTTTCGACTTCCGGTTTTCAACGGAAATACACGTTTTGGGACCACCTGAGTCGAAATAACCAAGTCCCGCGAAATGGTCTGTGTGTGTGTGTGTGTGTGTGTGTGTGTGTGTGTGTGTGTGTGTGTGTGTCTAGACTACTAGACTAGCTCAAAAACTATAAACCGTGGGAACCTGAAATTGGGTATTTAGTGTAGGTATATGCCCGCGATGTGACAGCAAAGATTTCATCAAAATTGCTTAAAGGGAGGGGGTACTTTATTTAATAACTTTTTACGTTTTTTTCGATTTTCTCAAAAACGGCTCTAACGATTTTGATTAAACTGAGTATTTGATCGATTTATATGCCTGAAATATGACTGTAAAAATTTCATCAAAATTGATCTACGGGAGGGGGGACTTTACTTAATAAATTTTGTACCATTTTCACATGTTTTTTTTATTTACTCAAAAACGGTTTTAACGATTTTGATCAAACTTGGTATTTGATGTATTTATATGCCCGAGATATGACTGTAAAAATTTCATCAAAATTGATCTACGGTAGGGGGGACTTTACTTAATAAATTTTGTATCATTTTCACGGGTTTTTTTATTTACTTAAAACGGCTTTAACGATTAACAAAAAAAGATATGAATGTAGAAAAATGTTTGACTTTGGGAAATGATAATTAGCAAAACACGTCAATTTCTAATCTAAGTAAGTTGGTAAGTGAAAGTTGTGTGTTGCGCGCACGCACCAGATTTTTTAATTATTTATTCATTTCATTTTTCCTCGTTTCACAAACTTTTTTTTTTTGGATATCTCCTTTTTTTCCTTTGCTGTAACATAAAATATGGAGTGCTTAATTCCGACCAATTATTTTCTAATTTTTTAAATTCTTCAGATTTATAAACGATAAATACACGATAAAACTCTTAAAGAAACAATAACACCAAGCTGTCAACATAGATACAAGCATAGGGAAGAATTAGAGGAAATTATAGCAAAAAAGACAATATTAAATATGCCTGTTTTTAAATTATATCATGATCAAAAATAAAAATTAACTAAATAATTTATAATAATATTAATACATCCCGAACATACACTGCAACAAAAATGATCTTCGTTTAAAAAATTATTATTGTTCATAGTTATATAAATGTTCCATTTTAACACTGATTTTAAAATCATATTTAGTAGATTTAATCAAAAAAACGTTGTGTTTTATCTTTAAAATTTAGTTTGCTTCTATTATTATTTCCAGTTTCTTTCAAGTTCGTTGGCTTTATTCTTTTAACGGATTCTTTAAAGGTTTCTCAGACTTCTGTACTATACACTGATTACATAAAGCCATCTCCTTATTAAAATTGTTTCACGTCGGCATATAAAATTGATTCCATTTATAATTTATGGATATTAAATAGACATTCTTAGTTTTCCTTCAAGCAGTAATCCCGACAGAATAGTTCTTTACCTTGTGCACTACCATATGCAATGTTGTACATGTTAGAGGTGTCAGAGCTGAAACCCAAGAAAACCGCCCCCAAGAATTCCACAACTTAAAAAACGCTCCAAATTATCCTCAATTAAAAAAATAACTAACCAACTGCAAAGTACATACTTATAAAACATTCGCGGACATATATTTATATATTTTCCTCCCTCCATCGTCTCATTGTGAATATGAGTATTTGCAGCATGACTGAAATAAACTACTTCAAGAACTACAAAATTCTCCAAGAAGAAATTAATAAAATTATTTTGTGGACATAGATAGAAGACATAGCGATAGAACAAATGGGCACTTTCCAAATATAAATTTTTATTATTTTACCTCGGCGTTATGATATTGATAGGCCCTTCACCTCTTCAACGAAATTGCTCCACTAGTTTCGGTCCTGAGCGGGTCTCCATTGCCTGGCCCAATCGGCCGGAATCCTCCAAGAACTCCAGCCATCTTATTCGTGGTCTGTCTCTTCTTGCAGTTCCAACAAGTCTTGACATAACCATCATACACCCCCAATTTCCAAATCTGCAGAATCAAAGCGCTGTCTCTCATTATTAAATCCTCTGTCCACAGTAGATTACGAAAACATGGGCCATAGATATTTCGGAGGATTATCCTTTCACGGTGGGCTAGCAGCTTTTCACTTTCTCTGGACAGGATCCATGTTTCGCTATCTATATGAGACTAATGGCCTTCTTATGGTCTTATTGGTGAAGTCCCGTGCTCTATTTCAAGCCGATTTTTCAAATTGATATTAGTGAGCTTGTGATTGGCATCTGCCAGTAGTAACCTTAGATGATTGAACTCCTGACATACGGGGAATGCATGTAAACTCTCAGCCGCAGTTCATCTGTTCTCTGAACAATCGTGGGGGCCGAGCAACACTTGTGAACAGAATTCTGCTCTTACATCTAAGGAAGTCTTTAATAAAAACTAAATAAGGCCGCAAAGATAATTGTATAATTTTCGTCTATTTTATCTGTTCAATGGTAAATAATTGTTGGCTGGGCTAGCAATTTAATATGCATATTATAATATGCATTTTACAATATATAATATGCAATTTAATACTTATCTGCATTATTTTTTTTGACGGGTTTTGGCAAACTTTCTCCAGTTCCAATCAATCAAAATATGTATTGCACGTTTCGGGGCTTCATCAGAATTAATATATTTATTATGTTAAAATTCACTTGTCCTGATTATTTTTTGTGATAACTGTTTTACCATGTTTCATTTTTAACTTAATGTGAGTCACGCACATACATTCGGCTAAAGGAAACATGTTAAAAAATTGACCATGAAAAATAATCTTGAAGCCAAATTAACAAACCAAAGCTAGTGCGCATAAACACATTAAATGTTAATAATAAACACAATAAATGTCAGTATTATGCACTTAATAAAAGGCTAGTGTGCATAAACACTAATAGAGGTTTTGATAATTTATATATTTTTAAAATATATTCTGTTACAAAACAGTTATACAATTTGCTGGTCGAGGCCAGATTAGACTCACTCGTCGCTTGCTCACTTACATTTCGTAGGCGGTTGTCTTTTTTTAGATTTTTTTCGAAATTTCAAGAACCTTCAATAACATATGACCACGTAGTAATATCGTAACCGTTCAAGGCGGCTCTCGAGTTTTTTTTACAGAGTTACGGACCATAGCACCTTTTTTGGTTCCTTTTTCTGATTCTGATGATGGGGATCATGTTCCCCCAAAACATTAGTGTATGTCAATCATATAAATGATTTATTCCTTATTATACATTAACATGTTCAAGGCGGCAGTGTAATACATTCTCCTCGTCCATTGGCGGCTGAACTTAATGTTTTTCGCTCTATCGGACGGAGTTATTCAATGGCATTATGCAGTATTGACAATCCGGCAATAATAAAATAAATAATACAATCCTACCTAATACCCAACAGTCGTAGAAAGTTTTGTAATTGACTCAAGTGTCCAATGTGGCAGTCTAGTGTGGGCTACCGGTGGTACACGCCTGCGTGAACTTGTTAAATAAACTAAAACAATTTTTAATGTTGTAGATATGGTTAACGTAGAGGAGGATATTGGGGATGTGTAATTAAAGTAGTTTACAAAAAGATATAAAAAATAATTCTTTTATTAACGATGCCCAACGTCTCGTTTTAAGTTTTCGGCCATCGTTCGGGATGCTGGAATGACTTCCTGTCATGATTTGATGGAAGAATATCACAGAATGTGATTAGCCTCTAAGTTTTACGATTCTGGAAAGTGTTTCTTTTTTTTCATTATTTTTTAGATATTTTTGTCATTATTATATTAAAAAAATTAATTCTATCTTTCAAGGATGAAAAGTTTTTCAGCTCAGTATGTTAAAATAATTAAAATAGTTACTATCTAAGCATGTATGTTGTATAAAGGTGCCTTTACACCTTACGAACCTCACCATCGAACAAGTTCTCCTTCGAAACTTGCCGTACCGACGTGAAGCGAACAGCCATTTATACTTCACGTGACGTTAAGCGAACCAACATGGCTGACGCACCCAAAGCTAGCTTATGATAAACAAAAAATCTCCATTATAAATATATTTTATATTATCTGAAAAATAAAAAAATAGAAGACGATTTACAACGTTTCACAAATTACACTAGCATCACAAACAACTCCTGTCACCTAGGAAAAACCCAAATCAAAAGTGACACTAGCGCTACCCCCGAACCCAGGCGAAGAGATGAAGTACCTAGAACACCCGAACAGTCGACGTGAAGGCTTCACGAAGGTTGTTCGAGGGTGGTGTTCGAAGGTAAAGTTCGTAAGGTGTAAACGCATCTTAAAATGTTTTCATTGTGTAAGGAGATGTATTCCAAAAACGTATAAACTTCATAGAAATAATTAAATATAGCGAAGACAGTAGAATATAGAGGGGAGTGTAGAGACTACAATAAGGTACGACACACCACAATAAATGGAACCCCTGACCGCGGCAACGTTTTGAAAAAATCTAGCAATCTATTCTATAAATTTTATTTTTGACCCAAGACCATCAGTTACTGTAAAGCAGGCACTCTTAAATAAATAATTATTTAAGTACAGAAAGCGTCATATTTATTAGATTACCACTTTGCAGAAACGTTGACCCGAAAACAATAATGCACAAGAGATCGACAAAAAAGAATTTCAACCGTTACTGACTCGACTAGACATCTAGTCCCTTCAAACTACTTCAAAATTCACAAGATTGCTTAAAATTTATTACAGAAAAAAAACTATGACTATAATTAAAAAATATGATATACCATATTAAGCTTTGCAGAACCATTAAATCTTCCGATTCTTCTCTCATCTAAAGCTATTTGTAACATCGTCAAGGCTTCTTATTATTTTCTTAAGTAATAAACTAACAAAATTAATTTTATACTCTTAACTAATACAATTATTATAATAATTTTAAATATTTTATTTTTTAAGAGAAAAGATTGGTGGTCTCGGCCGGGAGTCAAACCCGGGTCTCCCGTGTGACATGCGCGGTACGCTAACCACTGTGTCACCGAGCTTGCTTCCAAGCGAAGCCAATCTCTCCTCTTCACTGATCGGGAGTCGAATCCGGGTCTACCGGCCGACACCATTCTTTTCTCTTCAAAAATAAAATATTTAAAATTAAATTAGGTGGTTACCCACGAGAAGTGATTAAATTAATATAAAAAATTATTATATCCCCAAAATTCTTCCCTGACTATCCTAAATAATTTTTCCTTACTTTCCTAACGGATACTGACAATCTTAAAAAACATCTGAAGTGAAGATGAACACAGAAATATAACATATCTCTCTATATATAAGAGGCTTTGTCCTGACTGACAAAATTAACGCAGAGCAAAAACTACTAATGATGGAAACTTGGAGTTCGGAATTTAGATTTTAGACGCGATGTAGGTAACCACTAAGAAAGGAATTTCAAAAATGTAACCACTAAGGGGATTAAATGGCGAAATTGTCGTTTAACTCTAACGGACACCTATTTTTGCACTTCGAAAAAAAATATCTAATTTGAACTCCTTTTAAATATCTTGATACGACGAGTTTAACTCGAAAGCCCTTACGGGACGTCGAAAACCATGTTTTAAAGCCGAAAAATGAAGCGTTCACGATGAGTAAGCAATTCTTTGTTTCGGCGGTTTTAGTAACTCTCTCCATTGCGCGCCTCCCTCTCTTCTACCGAGCCGGCAGCTTCCCCCTCCAACATTCCACCTACCGGAAGCTCCGATTCTACTAAATCTCCCTAACATCAGTTAACATATCATATTAAATCAATACCAAGATAATGATCATAGAATTGATTTTAAAGGCTCGCGGGCAAAGCCGCGACGGATAATGCTAGTAACATATATTGGGGATTAGTAGGTGAATATCAGATAGAACATCAAAAAATAGACTTATTATACTTCTTGTATCATTACCGCAAAAAGAGCTGTCTAATAACTGTACTAAGAAGTTTAAAAAAAATCTCAACCGGAATAAATCTAACTGCTGAGAGTGCGCCGCGACGTTGAAGAGAAGGCGGAGAAGTATGTAATGCTTCTCCTGTTTGATATATCCTCCGCCTTCGATAGCGTGTGGTGGCCGAGCGTACTTCAGCAGTTGCACAAATATGAAGCTCCCAGCAACTTGTTTGCCCTTTTAAGAAGCTACCTCCAGGACCGTAAATTGAAGCTAAAAGGAAGCTTCTTTGAGGTAGAAGCCGATGTAGAAAGAGGTTGTCCACAGGGCTCTGTCCTCGGCCCTGCGCTGTGGAAATTGGTCTTCGACGAGTTGCTGGGTGTGCTGGAAGAGGAGCGGTTCCCCGCCACGGCATATGTCGATGACCTCGCCGTTGTAGTGGCTTCAGATAGCAGAGCCATGCTAAAAAATGAAGCTGAACGGTGTGCCAACATAATAGGTAGATGGTGCGAGAGGAAGAAGTTGAGGATGGCCGCTGCCAAGACCCAGTCCATCCTATTGAGGGGTAAAACCGATAGGGCCCACCCTATTACTGTTGTTATAAAAGGGGAGAGGATACGTCCAAGTGAGGTTGTGACTTACCTTGGCATAAAGATTGGAAGAAAGTTCAATGTAACACCTCACTTGGACTATTTAAGAAACAGGGTGGCCATAGCCCTTAACGGACTAGGTCGTATCGGGGGCGCCTTTTGGGGTCTCAGATACCCAGCTACATTAACAATTTACAAAGGAGTGATTCTGGGTATTCTGAGATATGCGTCCCCGGCATGGAGCCAACATCTCTCGCACCATCAGAAGAAAAAGTTGGCGACGATTCAGCGGATGGCTCTGCTTCGAGTCACTAGGGCGTATAGGACTGTGTCTCATGAGGCGGTGCATGTCTTAGCGGGAGTCATTCCCATCGATCTCCTTTTGCGTGAAGATTACCTCCGGTACAAGATGAAGAGAGAAGGCCTGGTAGATCTGCCGGTAAATCTTCGAGAGAGGATCGGCGAAGACCCACGGAGGTGGAAGACAATAATAAGGCAGACCACATTAGCCAATTGGAATCGGAGATGGGTTGATACTTTAAAGGGGGCAACCTTAAGGAAGTATTTTCCTACCGTCACCTCAAGGCTAGATGCCTCCTGGGTCATACCGGACTACTGGGTCTCTCAATTCCTCACGGGGCATGGGGGGTTCCGTGCAAAACTGGTAGAATATGGTAAGGACATCGATCCCCTATGCCCAAGTTGTAGGGTACCGGAGACAGCAGAGCACATTTTACTGGCTTGCACCGCCTATGAGGCACTGAGAGCAAAACTGCAGAGAGAGACAGGGCTGTATGTTCTGGCGGAGAGCGATCTTCCTCTGCTGATGAGTGAGCAGAACTACCCGTACTTCAAATCCTTTGTGCACGGGTGGAAGGACATCATTGGTCGCTCCCACTTTGCCTTGGGAAGAAGAACTGGAGCAGTCCCAGGAAGACCACCGGACTAAGTACGAGGAGTGAAGGAAAAATGAGAACAGGAAACTTGGCACAGACAAAAGACAGATTTGTATATAATTGTTAACATGCGGCAGTGAGGTGTTTTGCGTGTGCGAAACATCTCACTGCTGCAAAATCCGTATTGCCTCAAAGGCAAGGGAGGATGTACAATAATAAATAAATAAATAATAAATAACTGTACTAAGAAGAAAGTTGCTTGTGGAAACTTATTGAAAATTTGAAGGGACACATTTTTACAGGGTTAGGCGTTTTGGAAAGGGAAGGGAACAAGTTATTTGGGATTTTTTTTAAGGTGGAAAAATCTTGAGCCATGAAAAAAAAGTATTGCAGTCAAGTGTAAATAAGAAGCCTTATTTAGCATTGAAATTTCGCAGGGATCAGTTTTAAGATATTGTAATCGATACAATTTGTTTAAGAGGAGGGAGGTTATGCCGGGAATATGCCTGGAGGGAAACCCATAAAGTTATAAAAATCCATATAGCAAATAGTATGAAGAGTTTTATGTTCATTACTTAATAATAAAAACACAATACATATTTATACGCAATTTCTATCATTTCTGTCATTGATCAATTAATTAATTAATGTTTCAGCTTATGACTTATTACAAAAATAGATATTAAATTAAATAATATATCTTCATAATATTGTTGCTTATAAAATTTGTCGGTAATTAGTATTATTACAGTTATAATATATATTATATAAGATGATGCGGCGAGGGATGGTTGGGCGAGCTCCCAGCGAGGAGAGGTATTCAAATTTCAGAGTGGGCGGTCCCATTATATCTTCCCTTCCTTGGCCTCGGCCAGCGGCTCGCGCCGCGTTCCCTGTCTAGCTCTTCCATTATAAAAATTAGTAAATCTTATGAATTTTCATTCATATATATATTTTTTTTAGAGTATTTTACAGCAAAATTACTAATAAATCGGCAGATTAAACTACAGAAAAACAAAGAAAAAAAAGACACTATTGAAAACATATTGACATGGAACATAAAACCGCCTCTCCTTACATTCTTGGAGGACTATGTCTTCAAACATCATTCGTTATTATTTTTATTTAACAGAATTCACTATTCTTTGATAATATTTTCCAATTTATTCTTTTATCTCCTCAAGGATTTCGTCAAGGGCAGTCTGATAAAAATTTCGTCTATAGGTGCCTTTACACTCTACGAACCTCACCGTCGAACAAGATCTCCCCCGAACCTTGCCTTCCGGCGTTCCACGAACAGCCATTTATACTTAACGTGACGTTAAGCGAACAAATATGGCTGACGCACCCAACGCTAGCTTATGAAGAAAAATCTCCATTATCAATATATATCATATTATCTGAAAAATAATAGTATCACAAATAACTCCTGTCACTCCCGAACACAGGCGAACAGATGAAGTACCTAAAATACCGGAACAGCCGACGTGAAAGCTGTTCGAGGGTAAAGTTCGTAGAGTGTAAAGGCACCTTATGCAACGATTGAATTCAATAATAATTGAAACTATGTTCTTTCTTCAGAGATTGTAAGAAATTATGAATAACGAATAAATTATAGGCAATTATGAATTTTAAGAAGACGATACATTTTTTTTTATGACAACCCATTTTGCCCCAACATGAATGATATAATACTTAATAAATATAGTAAATAGGGGGGCGGGATGGCCGAGTGGACAAGGGCGCTTGCAATAGATAATCAAAGTTAAGCAACGTCCATTGTGGTCAGTACTTGGATGGGTGACCGCTCCATTCCAAAAGCCACGCAGTCCAAGTCTACCCCCACCCCCGGGTATGTGAGGCCCGTCAGCCTACTGGAGGCGACTCACACCGACCGGGCGTAGGAGTGATGACCTTCCCCGTGTATCTCATCGAGAATCGTGGTGTGGTTTTCCAGGATGTCAGTAACCGCCCGGAGGTTTGGCTCAGGGACCGTTTGCTTCAGGGAAAGAAATATAGGTCCTCGGGGCCTGCTGACTCTGAGCTACTTGGACCTAGACCTATCCTTGGACCTAGACCAGTTTGTCACTGTCCTTGAACCCGAGAGAGCTGACGCCATCGGTGGGAAGGACACTGCCAAATTGGCCCCAATGGGATTGGTTATGGAGCTATGGGGAGTCTGCCGCTGTGCCATGGTGACCATGGCTTGCAGCAACGTGAGGTTTGGGCTGCCCCCTCCAGGCTGTCTGTACTCCCGCAAGCAAAACAAATGTCTGTAAGAAGAACACACTGCGCGGCCAAAGGTCTCATTAGGCCTAATGCGCCAACCGAAAAAAAACAAAAAAAAAAAAAAAAAACAATGTAGTAAATGGATAGGAATTTATTTAAGTTTTAGCTTTTGCTTCTCATGTTTTCAAGGAGGGGGCTGCCTCCTAGGGTCGCACATGCTTATGCCCATTCAAATTCCTTGTTTTCCAGCATCCTCTTACGACCAAAACCAACGCACTGCAATAATCACCAAATAATAATTTGAGGGGAACCAGGTGAGACCGCACGAAACCATTAAAAAAAAAACAACAATTCATTAAAATAAAAATGTTGGGCATTAAGGTTAAATTAAAAATCTTTCAAAGGCACCTTTCTACAACAAACTCAATTTAAAGATAAACTTTTTTGCGTTGAACCTTTCGCATTGAAAAAAGATAAAAGGAGTATCTTTAGGGAAACAAAAATTAAAATTCAGCTGGGAAATACAAAAATTTTGAATAATCCAAACTTCCAGAAAAGCCACTAGAAGCGCCGAAAGTTAGTGGAAGTAAAAAATGCCTTCCTCTCCTTTTTGATTCGGTTGGTGCTGTAAAGCATAAAGATATTTGGCTACAAGATGCAGTCTCCATTTGTAAAGCGGTAAGATCCATCTCTATGATCGGTCTTTTTGGCAGGGATCCGACTTACGGGGGTTCAAGGACGGTGACAAATCAGCCTAGATCTATGGATAATGGCTGCTAAGGGTCAGCAGGGCCGGAGGGTCCATATTTTTTCCCTTTATTACTAATCGAGTTTACTGATTAAGGCTTTACGTCCCTGATGGGTAGAGGTGGAAATGCAGTGATTTTTTTTATTTAAGTCTTTCACGCCGGGACTGTCAATGCTTTTCGCTCTAACGGACGGGAGCTATTTCAGGGCATTATGCAGTATTGGCAATCCAACAATAATAAAATAAACGATAAAACATACAATCCTACTAGTTATGTTTATAACACGGCTTTAATTATAATTGTTATTAAACAATAAATGTTTATACGATTATAAGTATATGAATATAAATATAAATAGATACAAATAAATAAAGAAATAAATGAATTTACGTTAAATTTTCATTATTTTAATTTCCAGCTATATAGAAATTATTTTTACTTTCTTAACACTTTGGCTGCCATGTCACCTGAAATCGAGTACCTACCTGTTCTCTAGTCAGAGAATTAAATATTAAAATTGTGTCGTAACAAGAGCTTATTCTCAGGTATTCTTTTTCGGCAGTCAAAGTGTCAAAGATCTAATTATTTGGCAGAGGCGGCATTCTAGTGTGAGCCACCGGTGGTACAGGCCGCCCAATGAGGCAGTCAAGTGTGAGCCATCGGTGGTACAGGTCGGCGTGAATTTGTTAAATATAACTTTAAATTTATACAGAGATTCAAAATGCGAAGTCGGGTAAATTCTTTTTATTTTGATCATATAATATTGTTCTTTCGATCAAGATTTTACACTTTTGAAGTGTTAGCTTTTAATAAGCAAGAAGTTTCTAAATAGTATGTTTTTCAGTTTTAATGGAAAAATATGTGTTATTAAATAGTTTTTAAAAATATTTATTCACATACAAATAAATAAATTATTTTTTCTTATCAGAAAAATGAAAAAATATTTGGAAGTCCCACCCCCCTACCTTCACCTCTGGTTCTTTCTTATTTAGTTTGAGCGGAATATCGAGATTTCTTAAAGTCCACAGAAAACTATTTTACGGTACATGGTGATGCTCTTAATTGTGTTGAATATAGGTCAGTCAGAAATTTGTCACTGTGAATATTAGCACCCAAAAGGCTTTGGGTTAACTTACATAGCACGATTACAATTATCAGGATATTTACGTTCCAAGGGTTCTAAAAATAATTTTAAGTAATTGAGAATAGCAGACGAATACGTCAGCAAACGGTAGAAACAATTCTTCAATTCTGTTTCTTCGTGTGCCAGAAAAAGGCTGGGAATCAAGGAATGAAGGGCGGACGGGAATAGAACAAAAAGATCAGCCACTTGTTTTGTTTCCAAACCTCAGTTGAATAATTATGCCTTGTTTAATTTTTGAAGTTACCAATAAGAAAATAACTAATAATAATAAAACAAATCTGGTGCGTGCGCGCAACACAGAACTTACCAACCTACTTAGATTAGAAATTAATGTGTTTTGTTAGTTGCCACTTCTCAAAGTTCCACATTTTTCCACATTCATTTCTTATTTTTGTTTTTATTTGATTTATAAAAAACACGAATTTATTTTATTATTGAATAAAGGTTTTTACATGTGATAATTCGGCAATGCAAACATAATACTCCAAGTCGTCTGATTTTATAATTCTCTATGTAGGTACTTGTTGAAAATTTCATTTAGTTACCATGAAACAAATAATTTCCATTAAATGAACAGAGCGGCTTTAATTATGAACAATGGCCTGTCATTAAAGGCGTACTCCGCATGCGTGGGCTCAACGTGTTTTATGAGTCGACTGTATATTTTTCTTTTTTCCTCCTCTATATGTTTACTTGATTTTTATCATATCTCATATTTAGTCATTTCTTATTTTTAGGCGTAACGAGAGACAGTTAATTTCTCCATACAAACAAAAACAAAGGTACTTTGTAGGAAACAAAAAAACAAACAAAAAAGGCGCCTTCCCCATTTAAGCCCCATCAGAACATTTTAATAATGATAAAGCATACCTAATGTTTAAGAACACCTAATTTTCATTAAACATGACGAATTTGATGAAAATCGTTAAAGCCGTTTTTTAGAAAATCGAAAAAAAAGGTAAAAATTGGAAAAAAAGTTATGAAATAAAGTGCCCCATCCGTTTGACCAATTTTGATGAAATTTTAATGGCTATCACATCGTTGGCATACACATACATCAAATATCCAGTTGATCAAAATCGTTAAAGCCATTTTTGAGTAAATAAAAAAAAAAAAAAAACACCTGAAAATGATACAAAATTTATTTAGTAAAGTCCCCTCTCCGATTGATCAATTTTGATGAAATTTTTACAGTCATATCTCGGGCATATTAATATATCAAATACTCAGTTTAATCAAAATTGTTACAGCCGTTTTTGAGATTCCCTTACTATATATTTCATGTATAGGTCCCCTTACTATATATTTCATGTTTAGGTTAGGTCAGGTTAGGTTTTGTTCTTTAAGGACCCACGACTACTGAGGTCATTAGTGTCCTTTATCTATTAGTTTCATGTTTAGGTAAGTGAAAGTAAAAAAGTTATACACCTAAGTATTTTACCCATACCAATAATTCTCATAGTGTTTTAGCTTGTGACGTCATTAATTTCATTAATTTTTTTTTTGGAAATGAGGAACATTTCAAATGATAATAGACATGTCACTCTTCGAAGAAGAATGCAACACACGAAGATTACCATTTTTCCTGTCTTTTGTTTTGCTCAAAAGGCTTGAATCGCCTAAATCATATTCCTTGGAGAAAATTCCAGATTTTCAATTTAAATCCCCCCCATATTCAACGCTGGAGAGAAGTCAATGCAGCCTTCCATAGTTGATATATAGGAATAGCGATCACAATATATTGTTCTCTTGTGGAATTCCAAGTTTTTTTGGATTATGGCAATCTTGTTCCGAACTAGCAATAACTTTTTGCTTTACTACTGTATTTACAATAAATACATCCAGTAAATGAGCTAATAAATAGAAAATAATGTGCCACGAACAAGCATGATGAGAAGCTACCCATTGGTAGCACTCAACTAGTAGAACTTAGCATAGAAGATCCCAAGGCCGTCTTCTTTTCACACGCTTAGGAGGATTGTCTGGAATAGAGGAGGAAGCGAGGCTGGAAACAAGAGGGTTTCGGTGAGTCGGTAGTGAGCAATAACTAAAATCTAAATTATGGAGGGTTTTTGGTCCAGTTCTTTGAAGAAAGAAAGAAAGAAAGTACGGTTGAAGGCTCAGAGTTTGTGCAAAGAGGTGATTTTACCAAAACCATGCTTAATTACAAGGTTTCCCTCTCTTAATTAATTATTTAAATAACAGATTATTTATAAAGAAACTGGTTTTGTCCCATCAGGATCGGTCATAATCTGCGTTAAGGGGAACTGAGTATAGAAGTTCAGTGCATTTATCAATGTGCTAAGCCGTTACCTGTAATAGAAATAATCAACAATAAAGTGAAACAAAAATTCGATAAATATGCAAAGATTTTTTTTTCTTTTTCCTCTAATAATTTTTTTTTCTCGGCTGCAAAAACCCCGGTCACACCGACAGACGTACACATATAATGTATCTAAAAATTTCCAATAAAATGTTAGAGAGACCAAGTTAGCAATGTATATTTCTAAGTTGGTTAGATTCTCGCATTGAAGTTTCCTAGTGAAATAATAAAGAATTTGAAAAAATTGTTTGTTTTAGATAATATTTTGAAGCTTGGTACAAAAAAAATCATTAGCTAATAAAATTAGTGTTAAAAGTTGTAGCGAAATCTAAATTCCTTTAAATTCAATCTCTTCTGGCACATCTATTGTCCTAATCCGTGACTCTCAATAACCAGAAACCTATATTATAGACTCATAAATGGCCTAGTTTATATATCTTCACGAAGATAAAGTACCTATAAACAATATATTCCTTACTCCTTTCAACAACGTCATATCTCAAAAAAGATTAATTTCCAGTGAAGCGGATTTAAAGTATAAAATATGTCCAGAATAGATATTAAGCCTCAGGTTGAACTTCTTATTATATACCATTATATAATTGACTCTTTTTCTTAGTTTGATGGAGAAAAAAGCATATATATTTTAAACAGCTCCTTTTGGTTTATGACATTTTCATTGGAGATATTTACAAATCATAGGTGTTGCTTGGATCGAGTTAAACATTTAACGATCTTGTAGGGATATACTACTCTTTCTGCGCAGTAAGAAACTAAAATGACAAAAAAAACAGCCGATTTTAAGATATGGCCTTGTTGAACTGAGTGAACTCATTGAGAGATTTTGCGACCTAACCACAGTAAACACGAGGAACTGGTAATTTTAAGAGAAACTCAGTGCTGGAAAAAAACAGATTCAAGACATAAAGGAAAATATTATTTTGAAATCATTGGTATTCTCTTTTTGGATAGATGATAGTTGACCGGATATAGAATTAGGTAGAAAATAGTCCGGGGAGGCGGTCAATAAAATACAAAATAGTATAAAACTATTTTATTGTTGCCGACGTTTCGACCCAACTATGCAGGTCTTCGTCAGGGCTAAATAAACAAGACACAGACAAAAACATGAGTAATTAGGACAAAGAATATGAACTGGCTAGATAAAAAATAAAAAATATGAAAGCAAAAAAAATCAAAGAATATGTACTGACTATATAAGATATAAATAACTGTAAACTATAAGGTTAAGAATATAATTTATATACACATGGTGTAATATGGTTATTGACACTGATATTGTTAACACTGATGATGTTGATACTGATAATATAGGTGGTGTGATAAGATGGGGTAAGGCACATAGTAGTGGATAAGTTATGAGAGTGGTGTACTATGGGTAGATATGGTGGCAAACTTCTACTCTGCCCCATTTTGCCACCATATCTACCCATAGTACACCACTCTCATAACTTATCCACTACTATGCGCCTTACCCCATCTTATCACACCACCTATATTATCAGCATCAACATCATCAGTGTTAACAATATAAGTGTCAATAACCATATTACACCATGTGTATATAAATTATATTCTTAACCTTATAGTTTACAGTTATTTATATCTTATATAGTCAGTACATATTCTTTGTTTTTTTTGTTTTCATATTTTTTATATTTTATTTAGCCAGTTCATATTCTTAGTCCTAATTACTCATGTTGTTGTCTGTGTCTTGTTTATTTAGCCCTGACGAAGACCTGCATAGTTGGGTCGAAACGTCGGCAACAATAAAATAGTTTTATACTATTTTGTATTTTATTGACCGCCTCCCCGGACTATTTTCTACCAGTATTCTCTTTTTATTTATTTTTTTTTTAAAGAAAGATAAGAGAGAAAATATACATTTTTTACAAGTACCTAACTATGAAACACATTTTTTTTTTGTATGATTAGCCTTTATATAAGTAATTTATTTTTATAAGATATGCCTCGGACTATGGTTTCATTCTATAATAAGATGGAGTATACTCTCTTTATATTAGCAACCATTAAACATTAAGCATTAAGTATGTATTGTCTTTACTTTCAAAATCAGCATTATTTGAATTAATACCATAATAAGTTTAAGAAAATATAAATAAATAAACAAATAATATGTAACGCTACGACCCGCGGAGAGTACTTGGATACATTCAATAATTTTTATGCTTGACTTCTAAAAATTCTGCTTTTCCAATTCTGTATCGGAATTCCGACCCGATAGCCGCTCCGAACCTCCTTCCAAGAGTTTTCCAAAAATAAGCCAAAAACACGTGTAGATGGAGGAACCTCGCATTACCTAGTGACTGTGACTCAAGCCGGTCAGAAAATATATTTTTAGACCCTCACTCCCTAGTTAAGGATCCCGACACTAGTTCAACCTGATTCAGCAATATTTATTTCTATCTCTGGTTAATATTATTATCAACAATTTTATCTATTTATTCAATGAAATAACTATAAAAACAGGTGAATATGCGCAAAATTAACAGACAAACATACATAGGGTAACTGTACCATAAGTTGACGGTTCTCCAATAGTTGACATTTTGCACAAAAAGTGTGAATAATAAGATTCAGGATTGATTATTTTGGTTCAAAATTTGGCGGTAATTTGCCAAGTTATACTAGTTAGCTGTGCTGCCATCGACATTAGTGTGATGAAAACTCAAGCTTATTTGTGAGAGGTTGTAATGGCGAATTTTCTAGTGGCCTGAAAACTTGGTTTCTGCTACCCTGTTTCATTAAGGTGGACGTCTAGTTAAATAAGCTTTTTAGTTGGTTTATTTGAGTTTAATTATGTTTTAATTACTTTTATGGTATTCATTAACCCTTTAACCGGGCGGGACGTATATAGACGTCCTGAAATATTTGTTGTTTTTATTATTATTTATATATGTATATATAATTATTTATTTATATATATGTATAAACATAGATATATGTATCTATGACAAATACCTCTGTTGAACGAAAATATAAGTCCCACCAGTTCCAGGGTACAACATATATTTCAAGGACGCATTTATACGACCCGCCCGGTTAAAGGGTTAAGTTCATGAGAATCATTTTCTATCCTTTTTAATATATTTATACAATGTTTTAGGGCTTAAATGTAGTTGTCAACTATTAGAACAGATCTTAATCCATAATTTCAATAGTTGATCACCGCAGAATAGTTAACCACCGCCAGAATTAACAAATAGTAGTTTATGAAAGTCTGAGGCTGTATGGATGACAGGTGTCTTATTTTATAAATTTATAGCTAGTGTGCTCTATCCATGGATCGTTGAGAGCGAAATTGTATTACCAATAATCCTATTTCTATATGGATAAGCGTCTCATCTGACTCTCCACTTCCCGATTCTGCAAAGGTTCATGGGATTATTAGTCTATGCTACATATTTCATCCAACCAATGAATGTAGCCATCTTTAATTGTCTAAAAGGGCACTGGAACAGTGAATTTCTTCATTGGAGAGTCGAAAATTGTGCAAACCCAACATTAGAAAAACGAAACTTTGGCCATTACTAAAATCTATTTATCATACTTACTTAACTGGGTGATCTCATTTTTCGTTTAAATATGTTTTGTTTTTTTGTTTCATGTAACCTTTTTGTATATAAAATAATTAAATTGTGGAAATTTTATTTTGTTTCCATTGTGAATTTGCTAGTTTACAAATAAAAAAAATATTAACTTTTATTGTAGTCCTTATTACCTATTAAAAATCATAGGAAATGAAATCTTAATGGATGTGTCAACTTTAAAACCATAAATGTCAACTTTCCAAACCTTTACATTTTGATGTATCAACTATTGGTTCATTTTAGAAGTTTATAAGAAATCATTTTTTATAAAAACCGTAAATGTAGACCATAGGATATTGTATTCCTAGTTTTCTAGAGGGATTGGCCTAACTAAATTCATAACAAAGATTATCCTAACATCAATATATTGGTAAACAGCGTTAATAATATAATTGTTTTTTCTTGAACTGTCAACTATTGGTACAGATACCCTAATTGACCCTTATCTATCAGGAAAATTTAATATCCGATTTCTACTGACTATATTTGTGCTTAAATAATATTTTTGTTATCAGAGAGATCATTCAGCTCCAAATTGTGTTTTTGGTTTATAATCTGTTATAAAAGCAACTTTTGGCATGTTGGTCGTATCGTAATGAGAACGGCCCCATTAGGTTCAGAACCATAAAATAAATCAAGATCAATACTTCAGTTGACCTACTTGCAGCAATTTTAATTGGAAACCCTCCATATAAAGGGTGGTTGGCCCCTTAATCTAGTCGGACTCTTCCGATTTTGAATTATCCATATTTGAATACCAATGTGAAGTTATGTCCAAAGTTTGCTAAAGGTAAAAATTGTGTTCGTGTTTATTTATTTTTCCTCTACATACACTTCCATCCACTGACTTTTTTAATGTTGTGTTTGCACAATATTCGACCCTCCAATGATGAACTTCACTCTTCCAGTGCTCTTTTAGACAATTAAAGGTGGCCACATTCATTGGATAGATGAAATATGCGAGCAATAAAAAGCAATCCCGCGATATTCCATGATGTGAGTATTTGCCCGTGATGTGACAGCTAAAATTTCATCAAAATTGTACAAACGGAGGGTGCACTTTATATAATAATTTTTTCTTATTTTTGTCATCAATGAGATAAATAATTGTTTGTAGTGTTTTACTTTTTCACTTTATCCAATAAATAATCAGTTATGTTTAATGGCTTATGCATCCGTTTAGGTGGGGTCAGTTGTGTAAATAGGACAACCATTTGAAGAGTCCACGGAAGAAAGGGGGGATGTCATTTGGAGTGCTTTCCGAGAAAATCGAGTTTTTAGGTTTGGATCTTTAATTACTTAAGTATCTTTTTATCATTTTTCTTCAATTTTTTTATATGCCCTTTTCCTTTTTGTATTGCGTGTCAAAATAATAAATTTGCCCGAAACAGACATATCACGCTCTAAAAAAAAAATGTTTTAGTAAAAAAACAACAATTTAAACATAACAGAAAGGGGGGATAGTCCTGGACGCTCCCCCTTTCTTCCCTGTTTTATTGATGACATGCTGATATTAATACACAATCCATATAACTTCTAACATGACTCTCCCCTATTCTAGGTTTTTCCGCGTGGACATTCCCCCTTTCTTCCGAGTACGTGGTTCTTTCCATCCCTTGTAACCAACCGACTGTCATTTTTTCTGACTATTTCTTTTCACCGACATATTCTACTCATCTAGACGAACAATTATATGTATATAACTAAAATTCGGAAAAAATTGACTCTCCCCCTTTCTTCCGTGGACTCTTCATTTTTACTTTTCCCCTGATAGCAATATATACTATAAAAATCAACTATACTAGAAAATAATGAAAAGAATAGAGTATAAGGTTAAACATGGATTTAAAAACATTAACATAGCTTTGATAGCTGGTTTTTATGCATAGTTGAAGTTTAACTCTACAGTCCATATGTTGCCCCACTTCACTTAACATTAGTGAGTTATTTGCAATACTGTGATTTATTAAGAAGGAAATTATTTTTTAGAAAATCCTCAAAAGGTCGAGACGTCATAATCATTGAAACATTTTTTATGCACATTGTAACTACGTGGGTTAAACAATTTTTATTGAACGAAAATAAAAATTTCACAATGGCACAAAAATTATGAAAACACAAATATTTAAACAGGTTACAAAAATTATCATTTTGTAACACAGAAATAAGCATAAGACATTAGCTTCAGAACAAGACAGGTCTCCTGTCCATCGCTCCTTTAATATATTCGTATGGAGAACATCCTCGAAGGTTCTAGGCCGGCGTAGATGGTACTCGAACAACGTAGTCACAAAGATGTACTGTGACAGTTTGTTCCAAAAATAAGTCTAGAACTATTCTAAACCATATTAGCCCACTCAATTGGTGCTCAAAAGTGCCTGTTTAAAAAAAAAATTAGGGTAGAAGGTTTCTTGACGGATTCTTATGTTTTTCGGTGTGCTAAATCCGAATCTGAAGTTTGCCAACAAAAAAAATGACGGCTTCACAGTGAAAATCGCAAGAAACCCTAAAAATTTCGGACTTTTTTTCACAAAATCGCTTATAAGTTGAAAAATATGGATCCTAGTGAATTTCTCACTATTTACAAAATTAAAGCACTGGTAACTTTAAATTTTTGAGTGCAGAGCACCGCCGCTAGAGCGCACTGAAAAATAGCAACTTTTTGGCACTTAGGCAAAAACGAGAGAAACAGCCCTAACTAGCCCCAGACGCTTTCTTATCGTATTTCCTCCATTAATAAGTGTTTTATTCATGTTCTATGGTGGTTACAAGATTACAGAGCCTTTGAAAAACATTGCCCACGGAGTGGTAGGAATTAATAAAGGACCGATCAAGCCGTTTTACTTTTTATTTCAAAAATTAAATGAAATGAATATAATGAAAAGGAATGTGATAGCAATTATTAATACATTTTTTATTATTTATTTAAAAAAATCAATGAAATTAATATAATGTAATAGGAACTATTGATACATTAAAATTAATTTCATCGAGGCCAAAAAGGAGGAAGATCAATTAAAGAATTGAAATTAATTTTAATGTATCAATAGTTAATTGCTATTACATTATATTATTTTTTTAAATAAATAATAAAAAAGTCATAATAAAAATGTATTAATAATTAATTGCTATCTCGTACCTTTTTATTATATTCATTTCATTAAATTTTTGAAATAAAAAATAAAACGGCTTGATCGGTCCTTTATGAATTCCTACCACTCCGTGAGCAATGTTTTTCAAAGGGTGTGTAATCTTGTAACCACCATAGAACATGAATAAAACACTTATTAATGGAGGAAATACGATAAGAAAGCGTCTGGGGCTAGTTAAGGCTGTTTCTCTCGTTTTTGCCTAAGTTTCTCTCTTTTTCAGCGCGCTCTAGCGGCGGTGCTTTGCACTAAAAAAATTAAAAGTTACCAGGGCATTTTGAAGGAAATTTTGTCTACTTTAATGTTGTAAATTATGAGAAATTCGCTAGGATGCATATTTTTTAACTTATAAGCGATTTTGTGAAAAAAGTCCGAAATTTTTAGGTTTTTTTTTTTGCGATTTTCACTGTGAAGCCGTCATTTTTTTTGTTGGCAAACTTCAAATTCAGATTTAGCACAATGAAAAACATAAGAATCCGTCGAGAAACCTTCTACCCTAATTTTTTTTTGTCAAAACTACCATTTGACTGGGCTATATGTTTTGTTTCACGTTGCGATCTAAAAAGATGATCTAGTCGATAAAAAAATTTATAACATTTTCTACATTTCATGAAATGAAATGTATTTAAATACATGATTATGGAAGATAATTGACCATTGAAATTAAGAAATTAATAACCTATTCGGTTTAAATTATTAATTTTAAATGAACGATAACTCTTTAAGGAACAGCTGAAGGTAATGCGTCAAATATTTGATTTATAAAGCACTCGGCTACGTAACAGCGTGCAAGTGCTACTTGATATGAGGTCATCAAGTATTATATTCATAGCACATTAGATGAATTTGGGCTAGGACAGACTGAGGACAAAATTAGGAAAAATTATGATATAAAGTGCACCCTCCGTTTGAACAATTTTGATGAAATTTTAGCTGTCACATCACGGGCAAATACTCACATCATGGAATATCACGGGCAAATTGATACATACATCAAATACCCAATTTCAGGTTCGTACGGTTTATCGTTTTTGAGCTAGTCTGTGCAAACACGCACACAAAAAACAAAAAAAAAAAAACAGACCACTTCGCGGGACTTCGTTATTTTGAATAATGGGACCCCTGAAAAGTGTATTTCCATTGAAAACCAGAAGTCGAAATTCTTCACGATCGCAATACTTTCCCTTGCTTTACATTTCATGTTTAGTTAAGTGAAAGTAAAAAACGTTTGATGGAAACCAATTATTTAGCTCCTTGATGACAAAATACGAGCTTATATAGGCGACGATTTTCGATAATAATTTACATCGAGATAATATTCTACATTGAGGTAACATTTTGCAATAGAGTGCTGTAGTGTATGAAGTCCACTCTTGCCCCCAATTTTTAAAAATGTTATAAATTAATAACGTAGTAATACATGCCTCAGTAATCTGATTTTTAAAATACCGTTGTCTACCATAATTGACTAAAAGAAACAATTCATCAAATAAAATCATAAAATAGAATTTGAACATAAAAATGTTCAGATTTAAACACATCAATTGGGTTCTGCAATATATATTTTTTCTCTTTTCTTTTGTTGGTAAATGAATACAGGTTGTCGGTGTTAGTGACCTCAGGCTATGCGCCAAAAAGCAATAACTACAAAAATTACTATAATCTAACAATAACTATTTTTTATTATTTTATATGCTATAAGATTTTTATTAAAAATTTCCGTCAGAGTTTTTACCCCACCACCCCCTCCCCCACCCGACTTTTTGTCGTATTTTTGAGATCATACCACTTATGCGAAGCACAGCAAATTGTAGTGTATTTATCCATTTGGAAAAAATGTGGCGAGATGGTCGGTGGTTTCTTTAAACCGAGCCAATTTGTATTACTAATTCGAAAAAAGTACCGAGCCTACTTTATTTTTACTCGTGTGTTTAGCGAATGCCCATCGAGTCCCCACGCATTCTTCTTACATAATGAAATTAATAGTTTAGTTGGCCCGGGCTTTGGCATTGGCACCGAGCCTGTAACCAGCGAAAAATAAGAATAAGCTAATTACCGGTCTGGTTTGCGAACTAAGCGAATGCCAGCATAGCAAAGGTTTTTCTCAATAACTGGCTATTTATCAAAGGGTAAATCATATACATATATTGTTTACATTGGATTAGCTGTGACTTAAAAAACAAAACAAACAATTTATGGAAGAATTTTCTAGCGTCCATGGGTTTATCAATAAACTTTTGTTTTGATATAAAAGCGTTGGCGCACGAAATAGAGAGAAAGCCTATAAAATCTTAATGTTAAAATTGAAAATTTACGGTGAACTAAAAAAGTTTTTCAGTTCCTTTATCGAAACCATTCGAACACAAGAAGGTCTTGTTCACATGCTTTGGTTGTTGTCCAGGTTTCTGAGCCGTACATCAGGGAAGGACGAATATGGCGTCTTGTATAGGCGTAACTTTCTTTGTTGACAGAGTATGCGGCCACCAAGCTGTTTCCTCAAACCGAAGTAGCACCGGTTGGCAAAGACAATTCTCCTTCTAACTTCAACATCTACTTGATTACCCTGGGTTACCGTTGAGCCTAAATGTACGAATTCGGAGACCTGTTCAAACATATGGCTCGCATGAGTGAGGAAGATTTCCTCAGGAAGTTGCTGACAGAGCCTCTATATGGGACAAGTAGACGAGGAAGACCCAGGCTAAGGTGGAGTGACGGAGTCGCGACTGATACCGGAAACATCCTTGGTGTGCGCAACTGGATGGCAGCTGCTCAGAACCGCGATGATTGGCGGAAGCTGCTGGTGGAGGCTAAGACTCAGCACCGGGTTGTTAGGCCGAATTAGTTAGTTATCGTAACCACCCTTTTCACTAATTTCTCCCTCGATTTGTTTGTATATAATGAAAACTAACATTATATATTACATAATAACAACATCAGTTTCAGCATACCATCAGCTGTTTATTCATTAATTACCGGCCTATTTTTCAAAGAAATCTCCATTTAACGAAAATTTAGTGAGCGAATCTCACTTAATACTCTTTTTTTCTTTAACATGGTGAATACTTGTTCAGCCAGCTTATACCCAATAAGTCAAATGTTTTGACATATACCCTCAAGGGTGAACTACGTTGAGTGCTTACACCCATGCCATCTTCCATACGTTCAATTAACTCTTTTCTAACAACAAAACATTACTTATACCCATTTCTGAAGAATGGCTTAGGCACATATAACAATTTGACAAAAAAAACTTTGTTTTATTTTTGTTGGCACTTAGCCCCTTATGCATATCCACGCTTCAATTGGAACTCCTTTTTGGAATATTGACTCTACAGTAAGCCTGTTACTGATTATTTAAATTATTCAAGGTTTGGGACAGTTTGCTTTTGTGCTAAAGAGTATTTATTAAAGGTTACAGATAGCCGATTGGTAAACCTTTTGGTCAGCATGCGGTTCTTCTAGATATCCTTTTCTGTCACATCAGGGACACATACCTGCCTTAAATACCTACCTAATTTATTTTTGTATGTCAGACGGGATATGCATATAACATCATTATCTAGTAATATGTTTAAATAAAAGAATTGATCTAAATCAAAGGATGTTCCGTCCGTTCTTTGATCAGGGTCTTCCGGACCTGCTTTTTAACAGAAATTTAGACATTATTCTTCCAAAAATTAGATAATTTAAAGGTATTTTGAGAGGTGCCATTGAGTTCTTCAGGTAATAGTCAACTTCTACAAACGTTTAATTTAATTAAAAGTTTTTTACTTATTTATTATTTTGCTTGTTCAACTCTAAAACTAATAAATTAATAAATAGAATTTAACAGACGTGTAAAAGGTTGCCTAAATGTAGTCCGAACTTTGCTAGGCATACCAATCATTCCAACACAGGAATTGGACTTTATCTTAATAATTTGGAAAATCCTCTATCAAAAAACCAAAAAGATTTAATTTGAAGATAATCAGGCCAGAAGGTGCCATAAAATCAGTGTGGTGATGCCAGATAAACATTCAGGGGGGATAGGTCGGTATATAAAAAAAACTTTATTAGATTGTCATGCATAAATAATACCTACTATCCTAGCAATTTTGTAAATATTTGCCCCCCATATACCCATATACCCATCTTATGGATGGGCTGTCCCAGCGGGAATAGTCCAGATCCGCCCATAACAGGATATCTTAAGCATAAAATATATCTAGATTAAAATGTTTCATAGTAGGAGGACAGCGTAAACGACAAAGGAAGGAGCACAACGTTGGAGAAACGTTAAGGAAAATGTAATAATAAAACATATAGAAAAATTAAAATTGCTAAACTTTGGTATAAATCCCAAGAACAATGAATAATAATCAATATCAATGTTCTTCTATGCACATTATTTTGAGCACGCTAGGGATTTTTCACTGTCTCTTATCGTTCAATAAAAGCATAAACTGACTTAAAATCTCATATTTTTTGTTACTTTTCTTTACTAATTATCTCCTCATTTTCTCTGCAATATCTTTGTGCGATAGTAATTATTACTAAAACATTTTAACAATCGGATATAGTGGGCAACAGATATTAAAAGAATATTTTTTTTAGTCGCCGGAAAAGGAAGGGATCGGAATCTTTTCAAGTTCGGGGCCAAAGGAACTTCTCTGAGAAAACTCGTTCTTTTTTGCGGATGGTATGGAAGAAAATCGTCAGCGAAGTGATAAAAGAATACTATTAGCTTTGACGATTTCGCTACGGAGATTATCATACATATTTTTCCACTCTTTTGTAGGAAATTTATCACTTTCCCCTATTCGAATAGGTATGCAATGAGGTAACTTCGTCCCATGCTGAACGAAATTCACCCCATTCCTCTTTGGCGGTGTGGAACTCTGCTTCGAAAGAGTCGGCATCAGTATCCTTTAGTTCTTCAAGGCATGAAGAAATGAAGAAACTTAAATTGGCTCTGTTAAAATTTTGCTTTTTTGAGTTAGAACAGTGTTCCTGCAGAATACTGAGGATTTTTTTTAATCTAAAGACTTTAGTAATACCGCCCTGCTGCTTAGCCCGGTCTTTTTTCTTTTTAATATCCTAAGGATTGATGAGTATGTTGTGTGATTCAGGAAAGAAATACAATTCAGCTATTGTGATACTCAGTGCGACAATATTAGACGAAAACCCTCTGAAAAAATGATAAATTTTTAAACTAAATGGATATCTTCTAAAACTATTAATTTTTATTCCATCGGATGCCGTGTAGGTTTGAAATTAATTGCAGTTGTCAAATTGATGTGAGAGGAGCAATCAGTCTGTTTGATAATAGGAATGGACCTCGAAACCATAAAATGTGTAATAATTGAATCACCTACCGACCTGGACCCCATCCAGAGCTCTTTGGCACGGTCCTAACCAAGGCAGGTTGTTAAATTTCTGTCTCTTATTGATACGGCGGTTGATTTTAGTTATATATATATATATATAAATATATATATATATATATATATATATATTTTTTTTTTTTTTTTGTAAACAAAACTTCAATAAATTATCCTCATATATCCACAAGTACATTATAAAACCCACTCTATGCATGAGAAAGTTAATAGTATATTTTTGTCCTCGATCGATTTCACCTCCACTGAATTTTGATTTAAATTTTATTTAATTCAATTTAATTATTCTATTATTCTATAATTATTATTACTATTCTATTAGTAATAATTATAATTACTAGTAAGTAGTAGTAGTAATTATAATTACTATAATTATTATTTTATTCTATTATTTTTATTATTCTATACAAAAACTTAGCTTACATCTATGATCTCATTATTGTTCCAAAAAACGAGGTCAGTTGTTGGAAGCGAGCAAAAACCTAATCATTTATCTTTATTTTTCTATCGTACCGACGTTCTTAGTGAGTAATCCCATGCACTATCATTTTCCTATTTATCTAAGTTGGAGCCACTATTGTAGTATTATATAAATTGTTCATTCATATGAATAAGCAATAAGACGATTTGATGGAGATTTATTGAACTTTCCCTTATTTATTAACTTTCACGTATTCCATTTAAGTGGATAATGATCGGTTACATTATATGGTAACTCTATTACGGAAGTTCTTTTGCCAACCCGAATGAGATCAGCAAAGGATTATAGATTGTTTAGTCCTCCTTGGGTTGCTAAATACACATACTAAATCATTTGATAGACCTAAAAAAAAAGGTACATTTGCAGTTCCATTTCCAGTTAACACTTTTAAATTTCCAAAAAAATCAAATTCTTATTACTAATAATACATTATAATATTGTAACGTTAAATAGTTAAATAAATAAAAAAAAACATATGGATTAAATCTCAAACTATTTGATGGAACGAAATAGCGATTGGAGCGAACCGTCAGAGCATGTGTTGAGAAAGGACTGACGCCCTCCAGATGGCTGGATGGGGTCAGCGACAGGAGCAGCAACCAAGGTATTCGGCAAAGCCGAGGTAAGGATACAGTTAGGAAGAAGATGTAATCCTCTGCATGGACCTCATGAATAAGTAAGGCTTTCAGCTCGAACTGAAACGGAGAATTGTCAAGATCAGTGGAGAGGAGCTACCTTCCGCAGTCGCGAACCAGCCGGTATGGGGGTCACCATGGACAAGAAAGTGGAACTCCCTTTGAGGTATAAGCGCCCAAGTACCGTTAGAAAAGGCACTAAGGTTGAGACACCTCGTTGGTTCGATAGGCGACTACGAAGAGCTAGCAGAAATACAAGAAGCAGTACAGGGAGATGGAAGGCGTCAATCCGTTAATGCATCGAGAAGGGAATCGATATTACCGTCTCGCTGTCAATAAGAGACCCATCGCCAACGATCGGATGAGGAGACCAAGCCGGAGCAGGGCCAACCAGGGTGGATACGAAGAAGGAGAGCTTGCTTGGCTCTACAACCCACAAGGAAAGCGGGGACCCTAGGTTAAGATTAAGAACATCAACGATGTGGTCTACAGTGTTTTCAAGTATCCCAAAGGAAAGCCCATAATCGTCTATAATGAATGCTTGGCCCCATATGCAGGGAACCACGATGAAGAAAAGGCGCAGCTGATTACGGAAGAGAACGATCGTTCGACCTAGGGAGCAGGCCTGTATGGAAAAGAAAACATCCAAGAGGAATGCCTCTAAGGAGGGAACGGTATAACGTTAAATAGTAAAATAAATAAAAAACATATGGTTTAAAATCCCAAACCTTTTGTTGGAGCACGTCAGAACCGTCAGAGCACGTGTTTGGGACTAGACTGTCCGAGTTCAAGGCCTGATGATTCTATTGAGGTCTGGAACTTTCCAGATCAGTCCTTTTACAACTATATACAAGGAGCGAGTGATTGGACCAGCGAGTTAGTCTTGGTCTCTGTCTTGACTGTGAAGCTCAAGCCATAAGGTTTGTGTAACAAAGTGATAATTTTTGTAACCTGCTTTGATATTTGGGTTGTTATAATTCGTATGGCATTGACTATTGTTATATTTTTGTTGACCCACATAAGTGTTACAATATATTACGATTAAAAATTAAAAACAAAAACAAAAATAGCTCACATAAATTTTAAAATATATGAAATAAATAATTAAATAATCGAGTTTTAGACAGAACGATCATGTTTTTTAACGATATATCTTAAATAAGAATCGGTTGAAAGGTCATGAACCCCTTCCATTCGTTGTGAAAAAACGGCCGATGTTCAACTGGAACTAAATTTGCAAATCTTATACGAGTACAAAGACCAAATGGTGGTATAATATTTAAGACACAAAAAATGAGTGAGTCCCTTCACTCCAAGGTAATAATATTAAGAAACATGTATACAACAAAACATTATAATAATCATAAAATAGCCTTAAAATGTAACATTGTTTGAGCAAAAGGCTCTAAATAATTTAAAACCATTGATATTATTCTTATCATTGGTATACATTCAATGTATTAAGAGGATTTAGAAAAAATATATATATATTTAAATCATTAAACAAAATATATCATAAAGGCATGATATATATATATTTTCTCTTTATTCGTTATAACAAGTAATAAAACATGTACCAAGATTTCCGGCATTTTTTATAAAACAGATAATTCTTTTAAATTACCATCACATAAATTATTCAATTGCAAATCGGATAGTTTTTTAGATATTTCAATATGCAAATAAAAATCTATATTCTTCATAACTATTTTCCAGGCTTACTTTTGTATAGTATATGCATATTTCGGAACAGAAAAAGGATTCGAAATTGATTCTTAAAAAGTATATATAATATATTCTTAAAAAGTATCGAATTTCAAATTCACCAAACCAATGGAAAAACATTGGTGACGAACCATTACTCAACGCCTGCTATATTAAGAAACATCTGTGATAAACAGAGCAGGCAGCGCACTATTTCAATAGATAGGCTATAGCTACTAAGTTTAACCGAACATCCATTCGAAATATCTAGACCACTCAAGAAGAATGAGTAGTCCTTCACAGAATTACAATATTTCATCAAGCGGAAAAATATTGGAACACTTATGTGGGTTAAACAATATTTATTAACAGAAATATACAGTTATCACAATGCCAACGAATTTATAAAACTTAAATATTTGAGCAGGTTACAAAATTGATAACGTTATATCACACAATCATATGACTTGAGCTTCGCTGTCAAGACACAGATTTCAACTTCGACTAACTCGTTCAGTCACTGCTTCTTATGTATAATCGTAAACAGTGAGGCCTGGAATATTCCAGAACAATGTGGGCAGTTCTACGCCATCACGGAAAGATCTAGACACAAATAGTACGTTCCAACCGCTTATTGTGTTCCAACAAACGGTCCGGGAGGTTACGCCATATGTTTTTACTTACACTTACCTATATATGAAACATATAGTAAGAGGAAATATTGCGATCGTGAAAAATTTCGACTTCCGGTTTTCAACGGAAATACACGTTTTGGGGTCCCCTGAGTCCAAATAACCAAGTATCGCGAAATGGTCTGTGTGTGTGTTTGTGTGTCTGTGTGTGTGTGTGTGTGTGTGTGTGTGTGTGAGTGTGTGTGTGTGTGTGTGAACAGACTAGCTCAAAAACTATAAAATGTGCGAACCTGAAATTGGGTATTTAGTGCATGTATATGCCCGCGATGTGACAGCAAAAATTTCTTTATTTAATAACTTTTTAAGTTTTTTTCGATTTTCTCAAAAACGGCTCTAACGATTTTGATTAAACTGAGTATTAGATCTATTTATATGCCCGCGATATGACTGTAAAAATTTCATCAAAATTGATAAACCGGAGGGGGGACTTTATTTAATAAATTTTGTACCATTTTCGCGTGTTTTTTTTTTATTTACTCAAAAACGGTTTTAATGATTTTGATCAAACTGGGTATTTGATGTATGTATATGCCTAAGATGTGATAGCCAACATTTCATCAAAATTTATCAACCGGAGGGAGGACTTTATATCATAATTTTGTCCTCAGTCTGTCCTAACCCAAATCTATCTAATGTGCTATGAATATAATACTTTATGACCTCATATCAAGTAGCACTTGCACGCTGTTACGAGATATTCTGACTATGCAAGGCTCAATTATTTTTTCAAATAAACCTTATGGAGTGATGGGGCTCACCCAATTTTTTGTATTTTAAATATTACACTACCATTTGGGCTTTGTATGAGACATGAAAATTTAGTTCCAATTTAATATCGGTCGTTGTTTCACTGGGATAAGGATAGAACGGGTTCATGACCTTTCTACCAATTCTTATTTATGAGATCCTATTACGATATGATATATCGTTGAAAATATGATCGTATTTAATTATTTATTTCATATATTTTAAAGTTTATGTGCACTATTTATGTTCATTATTATCAGTCTTCGTACAAAAACGCGCTGAAGGAGTTTGTTTGTTAAAACGTTCGTTTGTTAATAAAAGTGATTTTCTGCCCAGTTTTTTTTTTTTTTAATTAACCTGTTTTCTATCATTACCCATCATTCTATCATTCTACTCATACCCATCATTACCCCGGATAAGGGGAGTTCTAATGTACTATGAAATGTACTTCACCTACCTCCTAAGTACAAAAAGTTTTTCGATTTAAAAATTCTGTCTTTAAGCTACATTTGTTAGTTTTTCTTGCTAAGATACTACATTTCTATAACTAAAGTTAGCTATTACGAATATATCTATGATTCTACAATGTAAAGCAAAGAACTTGCTAAGGTGGATGTCAGTATACTCCCTTTAGTCCAGCCAAAGATCAACAAAGGAATTCATACAGAAATTTTGTTTTTAATTTTTGAACGCAAAAATTAATTCAACTATGAAAACACTTGTACCGTATAAAAAGCTAATTCTTCCGTATTATGTCAGTGATACGAGTAGAAAATTATAAGATTAAATAAAGAATACTTCATTATGATTAAGCATGAAAAGTTTAATGAAAATCGTCAAAGCCTAACAGAAAATCGTTAGACAAATCGTTAAGAGAATAAAATGAAGTTGGTATAAAGTATCCCCTATTCAATTTAAACGAAATCTTTGCCGTCTCATCATGGGCACATACTTACCTCTAATACCTAATTTCAGTTTCGAACGAAGAATTGTTTATAAGTTAATCTGCACATACGCACACACGAGACTTGGTTGTTTGGATTCAGAAGATCCTAAACCGTGTATTTTTGTTAAAAAGTGAAAGTAAAAACTGTTCAAAATTTCGTTTACTATATATTTCATATACAGGTCAAATGAAAGTAGAAATGTGTTTTTCCCCTAAAAGCTTATCAGTAAAATTATCTGGTTATAAACCTACAGTGTGAACACCATCGTGAAATCTTCAAAGAGGTTTTAAGAACGATTTTATGAAGAGATAATTCTCAAAAAATATCTGTCAATTTTAACGAGCCTAAAAGCACGCATGAAAATGAAAAGCAATTTTAACTGAGCACTGAATTGGGCTTCAAACATTTTACCATCTTTACTTTTAAGATTCTTTTTCAGTTCATTCAAATTCTTTCCGATACAATTACCTGTAATATATATAGCTGTAGATCCATTTTTTTTCTGACTTCAAAAATATTGTTTGTTTATTTCTTTTTTTCAATTGGGTTAACGTCCTAATTCTTAAGTATAGTACCTAACGCGCAAAGATTCATAGTGTATCACCAATAAGACAATTGTTTCAATAATAAATGTTAAGACATTTAAATCGTAGCAATTAGAGTGGCCTAAGGTCCTCTATCTAGACAGGACGGATGTTCTGTAACCAACAGGATAACCTTCCTATAGCTTACAGACCTATTCTAGTCCGAATGGGGAGTTCGAGGTGCAGTCAATGGGTCCTCCGGGCTGGATTCTAACTTAATCCAATAAACACTGACAACATGCGATAAACGGAAATAACATTTCTAGCGGAAGGATATCTTGAACTGAAGATTCCTTCCTATTCCTATTGAATCTGTCCGACACTGAATAATGGATGGTAAAAAAAAAGAACAATGAAAAGTTGAAAACCTGGAAGGGGCCGGTAGCCGAAGAGCCAAGGCCCGATTACTAAAGTTGGCAGCTCCTGTAAGCTGATCCCCTTCACAGTTCTGGCCCGTAGTAAGAATTCTTCACTTCCACAACTCCCACAATTTATTGGGCATATCAGCATAGAATACTTTTATATAAGTATCTATATCTATGTAAACATAGTCGCGGCTTATATATAGTTAATGGGCGACCCCTGGTAATTAAGTCATACCGCCCGATCCTCTTCCCAAAATGAATAGACGTGTGAAGGTTACTCGAATTTATTTTCGAATGTTATTACCGGTGTTTGATTAATAATATGAATTCAATATAGTTATCTTCCTCTGTCCGTCAGGACACTACATTACATACGTGGACCTTCAGAAGACAAGATCTGACTTTTTAGAAAAAAAAAGTTTTACATTAGGATTTATATAAGGAAACTATTTATATAAGGAACTATTTTTATAAGGAATATTGATAGTAAAAATGTCACTTTTTGATTGGTAAAGAGATCGAGGTGTATGTGTGTTAAAAACCAGGATGTCAACATTTATAGCAATGCATTTAACGTCCCCCAAATCAGAACCTATCCATGATAATATTTATCCTGCTTGTACTAAGATAACACACGAGAACGAAATTTGTTTAGCTGATTTCGTCGAAATCGGATAAAATGGTAAACATTTGGAACCACCTAATTATTACCGACTAATAGAATATTGATTCAAACAATTATGTCACTTCTAATTGCTAAGGATTCAACGGGAAATCTTTAATAAAGAACTTAGCCACTTGACGACATCCCCCCTCCCCAACCCCCTCTACCAGAACCACTCCCCCTCTGAATCTGGCCAATGGGAACCCAAACTTCTCCTCCGACGGAAGATTATAAGTTAGGCCCGGTGCACACGGACGACACTTTTCTGCGATGCGGACTATAAGCCAGGTCAGGGATACCTGGAGTACAATGGACCGACCGGATTAACCATTATACTCCAGGTACCCCTGACCTGGCTTATAGTCCGCATCGCAGAAAAGTGTCATCCGTGTGCATCGGGCCATAGGTTTTTAGTCCTGATCGCAGAAAAGTGCCGTCCGAGTGCACCGGGCCTTACTGATCCCCTCCACTCTCATTTTTGTATTGGCCCTGAAGAAGCCAACAGCACGATGGGTGAACGCTTGGGAGTTATCAAACATGTTACATGGTCAAACCCTAAAGAATAAATACTTATAACTTAGCCACAGTATAACTTAAATTAATTTATACATTTACATAAAATTGATAAATAAATTTTATCAAAAATATAAATTTTGGCGGGAACTCTGAACGTATCTGTACTCTTTAAGGTACTTTAATGTATTTCATCAACATCCTTGTATTTAGAACTAAAAGCAACCAACCTCATTTCTCCTAAAAACGTTATTCAAAAATATGTCTGTATACATCTTCAGTTAATATTGTTCATGGATAGTGTTTTTCCTGTTAATTAATGTATTATTATTGATTTTCTTAAATATGAAAATTGCAGCCTGATTTGACTTTATTATATTATTTTGAAAAACCTTGCTTTAAGTAAAAAATGAGGCCCGTGTGACCCCAATATCCGCATGAATCCATAACGCAAATTATCGATGAACTAAAACAAACCAAGAGTGATCTGAGCAGTAGGATGCTTCAAGATTAGAGCAATTTATCACTAATATCGATTTAAAATTATACGCTAACTGAAAATGAGGTACGCACTACTGCAGTCACTTCTGGGCGCGGTCTATTTTGACAGGTTATGTTTGCAAGCACACAACGCTTTCTTTTTCAGTTAAAAGTGACCTTGAACACACTTTTCAACTTCCGCTCGCTTCGCTCGCTCAAATGGGATAAATTAACCTTTAAGGGGTCCTTTTCATTTCATAAAAATCTGAATCAAACTAAACGGCTTCAAATATGATACACCCAGTTTTTAAGGTATTGCCAATCTCTATAGTTTCTTCAAATTCAGATACTCGACATTTTGTAGGCACTTTGCAGTTTTATTAGAGATTTCATTTTATTATAGATACTTAAAAACATTGAAGTTGCGGACCATTAAAGACAAAAAAGTATTTCTTATAAATGTTAAATATAAATATCAAATTTTTGTTAGATGTTTTTCGCTTCAGAAAAACAAACATCCAGTGGATGGTAATAAGGTTTGACAAGCAATTTCCATGAAGGAAAATGAATTAAAAGATCCCGCATATAATTTTCGAGGAACCTTGAACATGGACAAAGTTCAGAAACTTCGTAATGTGTTGTTGGAAGCCTGTTTTATATAAAATCTTATATAAATATTTTTCAAGCATATAGTCGGGAATCTGTTTACACTGTCTAATATGACTGCCCAAGGCTTGGAATAAATCTTCATAATGGATTAATATATTTAAACTATATTTTATAAACTTAACGACAAAAACAAAGATCTAAAAAAGAAAACTCGGCTTCAGAGAAGCTACGATGTTCAAAACCCACGCAGTTTTAAAAATAATTCTCTGCAATAAAGTTGGTTATTTATAATTCTAGGCCATTCACGTTAACGTCAAATCGAGATTTAAGTGTCGAGGCTGAATTTATGAAACCCCTCGCCCCAAAAATAAATTTAACACCTTTATCAATAAACTAAACAAACAAAGACTGAAAATACTGTACTCGGTTAGACAGAAACTACATAGGGGAGGGGGGGCACAATGAAATAGTCGGTGCACTGGGTGAACCAAAAGGTCTAGGGCAACCAAATTCAGACAGCAAGCGGTAAGGGTGGCTCCAAACAAAGTCAGCATATTGTCTGTCCCCTTTCGACTTGTTTCGTGGCAGACTCCACGTCCTGAAGTGCCGTTTTGTATGGCAAAACTAAAATTTTTCGTCGAATGGATTTTCGTCTCTAGGTATGAGTAATTATTTTATTCAATCTGCTCTGACAACTTTTTCCTTATGCATGTATCTCTTAAGATTTTCCTGACTTTGGTTTTCTTACCTCTTCTCGTACATCGTGGGAAGTTTAAGACATCAAAATGGCTCGTATGGGGTTCCTTGAAACAAGGGCGTTCGTGGCACAATGAAACGTTTCATGGAGTCGAGTGTTTCATCGTGCCGCATGTGTTTTTCATTCTGCAATAAGCAGTCGGTTTTTTTTTCATTTTCTTACTGATTGGTGCGAAATTGAGAGCGGAACACCAAAAACTGTATTAATTTATGACTGAATTTCGTGGCTATTCTAAAGCAGAAGAACGAAAAACCCATTGGAAGCCGAATAAAGTGTTTTTATTAATTATGTTGTTTTTTTCAGCTGTTTCATTGTGCCCCGGGCATTGGAAACAATGAAACAAAATATTTTTTTTTTGGAAAATAGCTGCTCGCGGTCAGACATGAGACATACAATAATGTTTAACGCATTTCTTACTTAAATTCGATCCTAAGCTAACATGGAAAAAATAAAAATTGAGAATAAAGTATCAGGTGGGTTGCTATGGGTAAAAAAAAACTTTTGTGTTTCATTGTGCCCCCACCTCCACCTATATACACACACCTATTTATTGTTTATTATGGACTTACGCCTCACAAATTTATGTTTCCGCAATTGAGACACACTACAAACTTTTAAATCCAAAATCTTAAAACTAATAACAAATCCAACTCGTTACGTTAATAACAAAGCTGTACATACCATCTTACGAACACCAATCATCGACCAACACTTACAAATTATTTAGTTCAGCTTTCATATTCAATTGCAAGGGTATAACAATAGTCTTATTAACGACAAGGCCATAACTAGCAGGCCTTATATTTGGCGACTGAAAAGGAGTTGGATGAGATACCTCCTCTCCTGAATCAAGACTGGGATAATGTAAGGCAGGGCACAATGCGCAAGTAAGGAGTTAAAAAATAATATTTCATTTTATCCTTCAACGGAAAATGTCATAATTATTTTGATAATTAACAAATAATTATTGGAAAAACAAGAAAATCATAGAATTTAGAAGGTTACTACTTTAATAAGGTCACCTTCAGGGATACTGTTCATGAAAATTCCCTAACAAAGGTTTTCTTTTAAGGGAAACTCCTCAGAGCGATAGACCACCTAAAGTTGAGTGCACACCTTAAGGGCATTATCTACGACCATTAACAAGTAACTTTTGCTCAGGAATGTTCAATAGGGATATGTCATTACACCTTTCATTTATTAGTGAAGATTTAGCTTTTCTTAACAGAAATTTCCAATCATTAAATAACATGCTTTCCATCGTTACCAAGGAATGCATTAAATTTTCATTAGATCCGATGAAACGATTGTCCACATAGTACCGCCCTTTTCATAGAAATAGAATTAGCACCAAGTTTGAGGTAACGACCCACCGGTCTCACACTCACATCTACTTCTACCTTGACTGCACATTAGTTTTCAAAATTATAAATGAAATTATTTCCTTGCAGCATGAAAAATTGTGATCTCAATAACCAAGTTTGGATTAGCATTTAAGATCTAGCAGCTATTTAATTGTATTATTCCTTTAAGATATAAAGAAAAAAATAGTCAAATTATTTGGGGTAGGTCATGGCATGGGACCCCCTCCCCCCACCCCCCCCCCCCCAGGATCCGCATCTTGTTGATTGAAAATGTATAGAAAGTGGACAAAAAATTGGGGGCAGTCGATGATACGATTGAATATTGATCATTGGAAGAGCCTAATACGATTACCGTTAAAAGTTCAGAATCATCTTCCAATATCAATCGGATTTCTATTTTTTTCTTCTTTTTTTTTTTGCAATTATTCTTTATATTTAACATTCATTATGTGAATGAAATATTTGAAGCAATTAAATAAATTTGTATTTTACCAAAATAAAGGTATTATTTCATTGTAAACAGTAAACTGCAGGGGACACCTGTGGTATCTAGGTTAGCATGGCAACCTACAATACTACAGGTCGCAGGTTCGAGCCCAGCGGTGGCCCTAGGATTTTTTAATGGGAGTAAAAATCCTTAGTCATGCCGTCCCTAAGATAGTCCCTGTAATATGTCATGTACTAGTTAAAGATCCCTATCCTAGTTATACTTGGATAGACAAAATTTAGGACTCCTACTCTAGAATCGTCCGATTAGCCTTAATGGCATAAAGTGACCTTAAACAAACAGTAAATCGCACGTGGTGCGCCTTCAAATTGAAAATGCTTCCCCACCCGCAAGGCTCATATCATGTAAGAAACTTGAATTCTTTCGATTCGGGGAATGGACGATTGAGGAATCAACACCTGGAGTCATTCTCATTTAATTTGACAATTTGACTTTTTAGACATTGAATTTTGGGTTTAGAAAAATTCAGCTTTTTGAATAAAATTTGATTTGAATATGTATGAGATGTTTAAGAAAACAATGTTGAACAAGATTTGTCAGTTCGTTCAGTATTAGTATTTTTAAACTAAAAAATAAATTACGTTACATGCTTTTCTGCATTTTTTTTTTTTTTTTTTTTTGTCTTTGTAATGGTTTCTTTAATTCTTGCTAAGTCCCGACACTCCATCAAAGTGTAAAAACTCATTTATAAGGCATCGAATCTTTTGATGTTTAATAATTACTAGGCTGGCGTCTAGTATTTCTGCTTTATCTGCCAAGCTCAGTTGACTATACTTCCTCGCTAGTTTTCCAATGAAAAGTCATCAACGCTTAGATTTTTTCGTCGGATATTTGCAACTCATCGATCATCTTACTGTGAAATAGAAGTATTTTTTTTTTGTAGAGTTTTTTTTTTCAGTTTTTGAAATGAAGTGGGTGCTAACGATTCACCTATTATCAATTCTTACACTGCATTACCTTTAGGGGTAAAACTCAAAGATCTGAAGTTTTTTCACAAGCTGAGAAGAGTGAATAGTTCTAGTTTCACAAGCTGTAATTTTTTTTTTTTTTCTTTTTCTTGGCTAACATTCTTTTCTTTTTTATTAAGTATATATTTTGCATTACCTCCTTCGTCTAATTTTTTTTCTTTTCTCTATAGCTTCTTACTAGAGCTTAAAGTGCCTATACTAAAGAAATGAACCTTTTATTAAATATAGACATTAAAACAAAACAACATCCCGACTACTATTTTGCCGTCACGGGTGTTACATTTTTATTCGTATCACTCATGACGATTTCCCATAAAATCTGCATCCCTAGCTAAACTAAGTGTCAGACATATGTGAGATGATGACATCGAATAAATGCCCCTAACAAACACCTTTTGCATGTATCATCAATTTTTTAAATGAACGATGATACATACAATCAACGTAACACTCGTGATGAATAATTTTCGCATGAATATTTAATATGGAATACATAATTTTGCATGGAATGTCATATAGCTACCAATCAGATACTTTCTTCTCCTATTCCACACATGAACTGATGGCCTGTATCACAATCAAAGGTTATCATGGCCCTTCCCAACATTTTCAATGAACAGTGTTGCCCATAACAGCCGGCAACAATCTTCATTAATTTTTCTACTAACCTTGGGGGACAGACCAATTTTTCTGATTTAGAGTCAAAGTATTAGAGGTAATTTAAATAATCATTTATACGCCGAAATACCACCACATTACAATGAGATGACTCATTGTTCAAATTTAATCAATTATCAGGGGTTCATTTCAGGATTTGGTGAACTGTGCATAAACAGCTTGGAGACTTTAACACTCGTGACGTTTTCAAAATTCGCATTGAGCTATTCGGTTTTTTTTAATAATGCCTAAGGTTTATTTAAATGTTACCATCATATTGCTATAACATAAAACTGTAAACTAAACAACCAACAATTGGATATGAAAAACTAATGTAAATACCGTAAATTAAATGAGAATAACTCACCGTTAAGATGGCTTGGTAAACATGGCAACCATGACATTGGAAAACATCAAAGATTATTATATTATTTTATATTATATTAAGAAAACGAAAATTTTGCTGCAAGGAGACAAATATGATAATGTTAGAGAATGGAATGGGTCCTCTGTCGAACTACATAGAAGCGCTCATCAATATGGGCCTAAGTTTCTGTTGTTTTTAGCTATATACCTTTTGACAGATTCCTACATAATTCCAAACTATATTTTCCATTCATATCCATCCGAGATCTTTCCCTTATTAATATCATTAATGATTATAACACTTCGTTAGCGATTACTTTTGTGGCAAGATAAATTCTATAAGGGCAAGCACGAGCGTAAAGCAGTTCAAGGTTACATCTGACGGTTCTTGTCTAGGAACAATTCCAACTCGTCTCTGTTAGAGCTTTAGCAACGAATTTAGGTGCTACACCATTGTCTTAATATATCCACTTTCAACTGTTCTATACTTTGAAAAGCTTAGTGGCCAATGACAAAAAAATTATATAATGAATAATAAAATCTGAGGAAATTGGAACTTATATCTAAATATAAGTTTTCGAAACAAAAAGTTTTCTAATTGATCAAGCCTGATTAATTTTAAAATTGTGATTTAAATGAATATAGCAATTTGATAATTTAACAGCTTATTTCTTGTTATTCCAATGCTGAAATTCCAAGCATTTAAGTAGGATCATAAAAACTTTCCAAAATCATAAAATAAAGCCTATTAACATAGCTTCTATGAAGATATATTTGATTATCCTCTCTCAAAAGTACTTTAAGGTTACAGTATAATGCCCACACAATGAGAAACCACAAAATAAAAATAAAAAATCATGGAATAAAAATAAAGATGACAAGATTTGCTATCACACATTTTTTGGTTTCCGAGATATCCTATGTGCATGGGCACTATTTCGCCAAACTTGTCCTTCTCGCATTTTTTGTACACTAAGATGTGAATTGAAAACTTTTAGAGCATTTGATTTCCTTCAAGAATATATATACAAATATCAATTATCTTCAAATGTTCTTAGAGCAAAAAACATTAATACATTTACCACAAATTGCTGTATATTTAGAACATTTGAAGATTAATTTTTAGGCTTTTAAGGCGAGAAGCAGTAATAGAATAATTTTTTTCAAGGAAATAATTGTAATAACTTAGTTGATAAAGCACTGCTATAATTATACAGACTTTTGGTTTCATTCACCTGTTCCGCGGTAAGATGTTACAGCCAGGAACGACCATAGCTTGACCTCCCCCCCCTAGTTTTGATGCTTGGTACGCCCTTGGTGTAAGTATTACCCCCTTCCAAAACATTGTGGGGGTGGCCCCCCTGTTCCCCCCGGCGGTGTCCCCCATTCCGCCACCCCTGTACTAACTAACTGTTGTAAATGTCAACACTTCTGAATATATTGTTTTCCACTTAATCCTTTTAAAATGTTTTAAAGGAGGTCCCCTCATCAGGGATAATCTATTGTAATGAAGTCCCAAGATTACGTTGTTATTTTTTTTAGGAAAATTTATTTGGTCTATTGAACCATTTTGGTGGACATTCTATGGCCTTTTTGTTGATTCAATTTTTAATGTTACAAACTCACTTTACACAAGATTTGATGTTTTACAATTTGTTTATGTAGCATTGTTTATTTGGGGTATCCCATTCCGGGTTGCAGGCGCTGATAAATGAGCTTAATATCATTTTATGATAAATGGTAAGCAATACTTTGTGATTCATAATGAGCGAGTTATTTTTAAGAAACCGAAAAAAATACAAAAGTTTCGCAGATTACAAATATAACAAATGCAAATATATTTTAATGTTTAAGTTTTTTTTTATTGAAAGAAATATTACATTCCACCACCATCAAGGGCATTGGTGTTAGAGCTCTAAGGACTTATTCACACACTACATATGGTAAACCGTACAGTTATTGACACCCTTAAGACTACATTTCTGTGGTTATATTAAAAAAAATATTTTTTATAAAGGGATCAAATAGAAACTTCCTACAGCTCCTCATTATCTATACTCATGAGGTTTTTTGGGTCAAAAGTTCAATATTTTTACAATATGGCTATATTTATTGTTAAAAGTGCCAAATCTAGTTATTGGCACCCTGTGGATTTAATTGTGAAATCTTCCCTATGGTTAGTTTGTTAAAGTCCTACTTCATAGATGACTTAGAGGAACCTTCAAACATTAGACTCATGTGTAATATTTCTAAACATCTGAACATTTTTTTTTTAATTTTTTTTTTTGTAATTAGATTGAGGGAGTAACTAAAATACCTCGGAATCTAGAATGATTATTCATTTATTCATCATCCATGATTCATTCACGATTATTCATCATCAAAAAAAATAAATAAATCCTTATTTAGGGTAAACCATACAGTTATTGGCACCCCAACTTTAACTTAAAGAAATAAGTATACATTGTATATCTTCTAATAAAATTAGGAGTTGTTTACTTATTTCTTTAAGTTAAAGTTGGGGTGCCAATAACTGTATGGTTTACCCTATATACAAATGTACTTAAATAAAAGAATTTAAAAAAATATACTATATACACAAGTAAAATTAAAACCTGAAAGTAGGAAAGAAATATAAAAAATAAAACAACAATGACGAAAATGAAATAAAATTGCAGTCTCACATTCATACATCTTTACAATATATACATCCAACCTGGGAAACCCCGCCCACTTTTGGGATACTTTGCAGGTTTCGGTAGCTTTTTCAGAATCTACATGGGATGATAGATTTTTGTGGTTTTGTAATACCAACAATTCCCCCCATAAATTTTCTCCTGGGACCGCCACTGAAAACTATCCTTTTAAATAATGCCGCTGCCTATATCTCGAAGTCATTATTAAATTATCTAGCGATAAATTAAAAATTAAGATTTATACTATTGACCTTAGTTACATGTTACATTTACGTATAATTATCATGTGTATATCGCGCATTGAGATTGATTGGGATTTTTTTTTTTTTAGAACGGGTATTAGGCATAGGTTAACTTCTCAATGTATTGTTTGATTTTATTATAAGAGAAATAAATTATTTAAAATTATAAATTAATTATTTAAAAAATATTAAATGAGTAAATTTCAATAATGTTATGCTGTATCGAAAAAAGCCATGCACAAATAAAAATAAAAAATCTTTCATATAATCATAAACGTCTTGTTCATGGCGAGAACTCAAAAAATGATAAATACACAATTTTTTCCGTCTTCTTCTAAAATAGCGAAATCTAAAATAGCGAAATTTACCTACATTTTTCAACGTCTATTTTTCATACAAATGTATGCTGCTATATTTAGAGTTAGTTTTTGAATTATGCTAGTATTCTTCTGGTCTAAGTACAATAGAATCAGTATACATAAGGCCCCGAGGTGTTCCTCTAATGCATCGGTTCCCAAACTGGGGGGCGCGCCCCCCTAGGAGGCGTGAAGACGAGTCAGGGGGGCGCGTGATACTTGTTGAATATTTAAAAAATCACGGAACAAAACAAAGTATTGGAACCAACTTGATGTTGCCAGTGACTTACGTTGTGCCCTTACTAAAATTCAACCGAGAATAGGCATACTTGTTAACAAAATGCTAGCTTATCAATCTCACTAACTTATTTTTCTCTTATGAGTAGGTATTTCTTTAACTTAATTTGTAACTTATAATTTTGTATCTTTTGACAGTAAAAATAAATATTTTGTTTTCAATACAAATATCAATATTTTTAATATATCCATTGCCAATACAATTTGTTGTTTAAGGGGGGCGTGGGAGGCTTTATTTCAACAGAAGGGGGCGTGGTACAAAAAAGTTTGGGAACCGATGCTCCAATGAATTTTTCTGGTAGATGGCATGTGGGGTTTTATTTTGTGGTGATAAGGAGAGAATAATTCAAAGTTAGGATTTTAAAATTTTTGAAGTGCCCTTTTAATCTCGTGATGCCGTTTGTTTTCTACTAAATTAGTCCACTCAGTAGCAATTCAGTCATATCATCGTCACCATGCTAAAGTAACGAATATGCATAGGTTTTTAGTTGCACATCCGTTACTTTAGCTTGGTGACGACGATATTATAGCCATACAGCAGATATTTACTGAATAAAATTATAATGTAAAATAATATTGAGGAATGTTACAGAGGACGGTGTACATATTATTGACATTTCATTTTTACTTCCAGCTTACATATTCGATAGAGGAGCCAACCAGTGGTATTTTCTGGTTCTATTTTCGCCGTGAACAACAGTAGACATTTTTTCAGCCGCTTTTAAATTATTTCTAAATTTAATCGTGGCTAACCTGCCAATGACTGATGGCGGCATTAAATTGGAAATGTCAGGAATGAGCCGACAAGGAGCTGGTGGGGGGAGCGCATGTTCTCAGGACAACCAGTAGCCCAGCCTGTGTCTATTCATGTACGAGCGTTCCAAAAATGGCTTTGGCCTGCTGACATCCCGCACATCTCACACCCTATTAGTAGATCGTTCTCCTCGCCTTCTCTGGTCCACCTCCGGTTTTATGTGGTCATTGGACCGTCCTTGAGTAGGCTGGAGACTGTAGCAAAAGAATCATTTGCGCAATCGCTGATTACCAAAATATGATTACGATCAAAACTATTAGCGGGCGAAATCGACTATAGGGTGCGCTAGTAGTTTTGCAAAATGCCTGAAGGAACGGGGATAGACATAGTTAATGTGATAGAGATAATTGGTAATTTTTAAAGACCATTAATTGAAGGGCAGGTTATCCTTGATGGAAACCACATAATTACATGTGGAATAATATCTAGAAGTAAAATAACAATTATTTTACAAGCTTTGTGCCTTCGAAAAAATCGAAGGACTGCCCCACCAAATAAAAGTGGAAATCAAATGTATTAATAATAATAAGCAATTTTCTTGTAATTGTTCATGTAAAGCTGGTAGTTCTAGTAAATGCAATCCCATCATTGTAACTTTACTCTACGTTTTTCGGTTAGTAATAACATTAATTACCTATTCATACAATCATTGTTATGACAGCTGTCATTTTCATGACAGCTTAGATTCTTTGTCATATTATTTATTTATTTGTCAAAACTTTCAGGCATTGCATTGAAAACTTGGAACAATTAAGCACAACGGATGTAAGACAAAAATGGGGAAAATTAAAAAAGAAAAACAAATCTATGACAGTATGGTCCCAATGTTATTTGCATAAAACTAGCATTTTGGAATAATAAAATGTCAAATACTAATATTTACCTGGATAAATATAGTCACTTTCTTTAATATGAAGACTACATGTCGTCATATGTTTCGAAACAGGCTTATCTATTCTTAATTTTACAATCCACTCTTTAAGAAGCTTTTCATTTTTTTGAAATAACAATAGCATGACTGGAAATAGCAATGACACGTCTTTTGATTTTCTAATTGAACACTGAGGGACCGAGCAATACCTATTAAACATTTTTCAAATAATATTTTGATCAATCAGGTTTTTATTATGGAAAAATAAATTAAAAACGCAAAAAAACCCTATGAATCCCTGGTACTGGCCCGGCTTCTATCCCCGTTTCTCTAGTTCCTGTAAAGAAGTAGCACCGTCGCTTGCGCTCGCCTATACCGATGATCCTGTAAAAAAAAATTAAAACACCTACCTTCGTTTATTTCTTCATGTTTCAGATCTTGGACTAACTCCTTGCTAAAAGGCTGACTCAAAAATGGTACATGTAAAATTATGTTCATTGGAGGGAGAAGAGTACTTGGAATCAAAGATCTATTAATTTTGGCCATATAGACTAATTCAAAAATGAGAAGTACTCAAATATTTTTATGTTTATTCTGGAAGCATTTTTATAAGAAAACTATAGAAAAACGTTTTCAATTAAATGAAAAATAATTACGCAAATGAATTGTTAAAGCATGGAAATAGGAAAATTATTAACAGAATTACGGCCTTTTTTTTTTTTTTTTTTTTAATCACAATTTAGCCGATTTGTCCTGTTCCAGGTAATCTTGCTTCCCGGCGATTCTCCTAGGCGTCTGTAAAGAAGACGGCCCCTTGATCTAATTTAAAAATACTAATTGAATGCTACTAAAGGGTAGTTTCTCTACATGCCTTTTCATGACATTATTTCCCCTTATTTCATGGCCACCACATTTAGTAGATGTATTTTAATGCATGGGCGTCACCAGCACCAAATTATTGGGGGGGGCTCAATATTTTCCTAGATAGAGTAGGTAGAAATTCGAGGGGCTAAAAGTTGAAATAATAAGTCCTAAAAACAACTGTTGGGGCATTTAAATTCATCCTCCAACGCTGTATTTTAAAGGTATTTATAGTCTCTTTAAAGGTCAATTTTGGCCTCAGTTATACATTTAAATAGGGAATTGTTAAGGCTTAATGTTGAATGATGTGGGCCAACATTTTTTTTTTCTGATTCTGATCCCACTAATTTCATTGCTTTCCATTAACTTCTATAAGCTTCATCAAATTGATGGAAAATAGGATCAAGCTGCTTGGTTTAGAAAAGAAATGTAGAGTAATAAAACAAAACAATAGGAGCTGAAATAAAAAAATATATAATTCTTCAAATATACAATACGCCTGACTAGCTTTTAACAACAGAGTGTGCTGAAATTAACTAATATTATATATATATATATATATATATATATATATATATATATATAAATTATAGTTTGTTTTTTTTGTTCGGTACCCCTACCTGGCCGGCCATGTGTGGCATACGGGGGGTTACTCTACAGGTGTAACCAACCTATTCTAACCAACCTAAATTATAGTTGGTTAAACTCGGATAAATTCGTAAAATCGCATTTTTATTTAATTTTTTACATTGGGTCCTTTCCTATTGGGGGGGGGGGACAGTCCCCTCCTGTCAAAATATTGGTGGGGACGCGTCCCCCTTATCCCCCCCCCCCCGGCGGTGACGCGTCCCCCTTATCCCCCCCCCCCCGGCGGTGACGCCCGTGTTTTAATGTAAAGTTGTAAATTTCAATAAATTAAAAAAGAAATTGATCACATTATTCCTGGCAAAATGTACATGAAAAAAGGGCTTAGCTTGCACAAGGACCGGTAAAATATTTTTACCACTCTTTTCTTGAATATAACCAATGGAAAACTAAGTTTTCTAACAAAATTTTCTTCGGAAGAAGTTTCTGTGGCCTAAGAAGCATGTAATTTTATATTACTTGAAAACCATGCATCAAACAGAAAACTGTATTTTCTTTATCCTAAAAGAACATGAAATTGCACGTTGAATGGCATACTCGATGTTAAAATCGACTAAAGCCCCTCCCCATAGGCGACAGAAAGGAATCAAATACTGAATTAAATTTAAATTTTAATCAGCGATCTTCCATCCAATCCATTGTCAAATAAATAATAGTATATTTTGTACTTCTACTTGTGATATATAGTGGGATATTGTTTTCTAAAATTCAATAAAATGATTTGCCCCCCTAATAATATTCCTGGTTGCGCCCCTAAATGCCATCAACCAAATCCCCGCTGGTAAGGAACATTACTGAAAGAAGTTAAAGGGAATTGCGACTAACAATCCAAAACGATGACGTTAAATCAAAACAACAATAAAAATTTTAACATTATTGATGAGGATTTCAACGGATTCACAGTTGCTGAGTGAGCTGAGCCAAACTCAATTAAAACGGGAATTACATCTTGATCTTAACTGGCAAGATTCGTCTGTTCCACATGACATTCAGATTATTATAAAACCCTATTTTTTTTGTTTGTTTTAACGTCACTTTATGCCACTAAGGCTAATTGGACGATGCTACAGTGGGAGTCCTAAATTTTTCTTATCCAGATATAATTAGGATAGGGATCTTTAACGAGTACCTGACCTCGTATAGGCTCGGGACCTCCATTTTACCTTCTATCCGAGGGACGGTATAGACAAGGATTTTTTCCTCCCATTAAAAATCCTAGGGCCACCTCGGGACCCGAACTCGCGACCTTTAGTATTGTAGGTTTCTATAAAACCCTATTTTGAAGAGAGGATTCAGGAATATTATAGGCATAACGAAAGCGCATTGTTTAATTACACGTATTTACGGTGATAATATATAAAATTGTTATGTATTGTCTTTTTCGCATTTTATTTCAGAGCATTCAATCTTTAATTTGAAACCCCATCAGCAGTAGTTAAACAGCACATGATCGTTTTAACTTTTAATCAATTCTATTATTACAGGAGAGTAGCAGTCACCTATATCGATTGTTAATACCCATTTTTCTGGAATTACTAATATCTGGAGAGGTTTTTCTATGTTTGATAAACTTTGTCTGTGTTATTTTGAGTTGGTGAACTGTTGAGTCTTCAGTAAATATACATTTGATGTTTTACTGTCACAGAACGTCAATCTGTCTCATTCTATGCCAAAATAAACTGTCTGTTTATTTTTTGTTCCGCTGTTACTTTCAGATTTGTCTCCCTTTGTGTTATGCCTATTTTTTTCGCCACCTGTTTGAGGATATTTGCCATGGAAAAAGATTTTTAAGCTTTATTTTGGAAGTATATTAGTAATTAAATTGTAATTAAGTGTTGTTCTAGAGGTGAGAAATAGTCAACTGTTATTCCTTAGGATAGGTTGATTGATAGTTGGGATTTTCAGTTAAAAATTTTGTTATTTTGAAAAGCTAATGTTTTGTTTACTACTACTTCTTCATCAGGGCTAAAAGAATTATGTGACTCCTACTTGTTACTATCTAGAATTAATAATTACATGATAAACATTTAATTGTCTTCTTCTAGGATAGGTACTCATATATTTGTCTTCTTTTAGCCCTGATGAAGATCCACATGTAGCCAACGTTGGCTTTTCAAAATAATAAATAATTTTAACTGAAAATCCTGATTGAATCAACCTCTCCTAATCTGGGACACCCTCTTCTTCGTCCTCCCCCAGGGTGTCCTTCCAGAAGCTTTGGGATTCGCTGCTCTTCCATACTGTACATGCCCCAGCCACCTAATTCTACTCTTCTTGATGCAGGTGACAATATCTGGGGCCGTGTATAAATCACGTTTTTTGTTTCTCTGCCTCCGCAGATCTCCCTCCTTCAAGGGACCAAAAATCTTTCTTAGGATTTTCCGCTACCACAAATTGAGCATTTGTTCTGATTTCCTGGTAAGGACCCATTTGTCACTACTAGTCAAATAAAACTAGTGTATACAGCCTGCATTAACTGCCAGGATCACACTTTCGACCTAAGTACCTTTCTGAGCGCTCAGCAACATCTACTTCCAGCCATCATGTGTGTCTTTATTTCTGCCTGTATATCATTCTTTTCGTTGATGTTGGCCCCAAGATATTTAAACTCCTGTACCTGCTCGAAAAAGTGCTCTCCTGTCCTAAGACCATTCCTCGCCCCACTATCACTTCGGGAGGTCTTCATATATTGGTTTTGGCTTCATTGATGTTGAGTCCTGCCATTTTTGAAGCCTCCTCACATTCCTCGAAAGCTCCTAGGCAAGATGCTCATGTGCGACCAGATATGACAATGTCATCTGCAAAAGCAAGGTGCTGTGCGATTCGGTTGTAGATTGTCCCTCCAGGATTAGTTCTAATGGCCCTCATTACCATTTCGAAAACAATGTTGAATAGGATGGGGGACAGGGGATCTCCTTACATTAATCTTTTGTTGATAGAGAAGCAACTGGACTTAGTACTTTGGATTTTTACTTTCCCTTCTGTCCCTTCCAAGGTTGTGCGCACTAATTGTATCATTTTTTGAGGGATTCCCATCTTCTTCATGGCCTGATACAACTTGTGTCGGTCTACACTGTCATACGTTTGTCTTTAGTCTACGAAGAGATGGTGAAGATCATTGTTATTTTCGTAGCACTTCTCCAGCATGGACCTTATGCTTGAAATGTGGTCAATAGTGGATCTACCTTTTCTGAATCCTCACTGGTAATCCCCAAGCTCTCCCTCAGAGTATTGGAGTATCCTGCTCATTAACAAAATGGAGAAGGCTTTATATGCTGTTCTTAACAATGAGATGCCTCCGTGCTGTGGACCAGTCTTTTGGCATCTCTTCCGACATCCAGATGTCAAAAATCAGATGGTACATTTCCTCGGCTAATGCATCTCCTATATGTTTCAGAGCTATACTGGGATCTCAACCTCTCCAGGGGCCTTGTAGTTTTTTAGGGATGCTAAAACTTCTTCAACCTCTGGCAGCTCCATGACATCTCTATTCATATGAGCAGAACTGGTGCACCTCGGTGGGCTTGAAACGGGTACCTCAGGCACTTCTGGATTCAGAAGTTTCTCAAAGTACTTAGACCACCTATCAACAATATCCAGTTGGTCTCCCAGCACCTCACCATTTTCATTCTTTATAAAGGTGATCCTTGGTTTGAACTCTCCCACGTGTTCTTTGAGGATACAGAAGAATTTCTTTCTATTTTGCTTCCCAAACTCCTCTTTCATTTGTAGGAACTTGGCTTTCTCCACATCTCTCTTCCTCTTCCTGCACATGCTCTTGACTCTCCTCCTTAGAGCTTTATACTTTTCTACATTTGCTCTGGTCTTTCTTTGGAGCACTGCTAGTCTGGCCCTGTTCCTTTCTTCTACCATCCTCCCGCATTCATCATCAAATCAAGTGTTCTGAGGACTGCCATGATTTATTAACAGGGTTTCATTAGCTGTCTCTGTGACCGCTTCTTTATTCTGCTCCATCTAGCTTCCACTCCTCTGGGCTCATCCACAGACTCTTGTAGCTTTACAGCCATTCCGCATACCTCTTATTCTCATCAGGGTCTCTCAGTTCCTCCAGGCAATACTTTCTGGTTTTTACTGCCTGCCCCTTTGGTCTAGTGGCAATGCTTTGGCAGTATTGTATTACGACCATATCAGTGATCTGATGAGCAGTCAGCACCTCTGAAGCTTCGGACATCTGTAACATATGTGGCATGTCTCTTTTCAATCAAGACATGATCTATTTGATTTTTAGTTAGTTTTTCAGGGGAAACCTCCTTGTTGTGTTTCCTTATGAATGCTCTTATGGTCAAAATATGTGCTAACTATACTGAAACTCGCTGATGTATAGTTAACTATACCTGGTTTTTATATATAGTTAGCTATACCTATTATTTTGTTAACAAAGTCCTTTGGAATGGAATTTATTATAATTATATTTTTTTTAATGATGCAATATTCCCTGCAGTTACATGTGTTGATCTAGCAATTATAGAGTGAGAATAGAGCTTTTAGTAATATTTTCAATCCTCATTTCTAATCTACTGGAAAAAAAGGATTTTTTTTTTTGGCTGGGGCTAACATCAAACATTTAATACTGTGCCTACACTTTTTTGACCCTCAAAAATTATTCTTTCATTTTTATCATTATATTAAATCTTTTAACATATACATAAATTTATACTAACATTTATATGAAATCCTACTTTTTAATTACAATCATTCGTTGTTTCCAAAATCTAATTTTCTTACGCCAATTTAAAAAAAAAATATTATTTAATTATTATTATTTAAGTCTTAAGCTAATTGTGATTTGAGGAGAAAACGAAGTATGACAATACTTTTTTGATGCACTATATATATATAATTTTAATTCCAATCATTTATATGCTTAACAAAGCTTGAAACTACCACTTATTAACACGTTAGGTGCGACGGCCTATTTTAGGGATATCCTGTTCAGTTCAGGTATCGGACCCCAGGGACCGATGCTGCACCTAACATATTAAAAAAATAAATAAATAACTTTTTTCTAGAAGTTAATTGAGTTTCCATTTTGGATCCTATTTTAGCATGATTGCTTCTACGTTTAATTTATATATTTCCAAAATTACTTATTCAATACTACTCTAAAAAAATAAATGAATTATTGTATAATGATGGCCATATGACATACCATGGTTACGTTTAGTCAGAGAACGATATGCGTGTGCCTTCATTGTAGTAGATCTGTGTGTATAAGTAGAGAATTATTTATTATCAACGACATTGTATTGCTCTATTTATCTTTTAAACCTATTTTTATGTTTTTCTTCCTCAGATGCCAGAAGTTGTGTTACCTGCGACAAGGTCTTGCAGGAATTGGAAAAGATCGACGATGACACCGACACGTTTGGAGTGGACTTCGTTAAGATCAATGATAAAAGACTTGCTAAGCAATATGGCATCAAAACATTCCCCGCACTCACCTACTTCCGAGAGAAACAACCTATTATATACGAAGGTAAGCAAGTTTCCCTTTATTAAGGTCTCAGGTGTGTGTTGCGCGCACGCACCAGATTTTTTGAATATTTTATGCAGAAATATATATTGGAACAATACTTATTTTATGGTTTAAAATAAATAAGTTGTATAGTTAAAAAAAATTTATATATAAAAATGAAAGGACCTTAAAAGTCTATAAGTAGTTGATGGATTTACTTGAAACTTTTGCACAACATTACTGTTTAGCCAAATAGCTGCCATATCTAATTCTAACGTTAATATCCGTAATGGAAAAAAATTTATAAAGAAAAATAATCCGGTTTGCCTATTATTTTCATGTAAAATTACCATTCCCCCCCCCCCCCCCCCCCACAACAAAATGAAAAATAAAACTTGGAAAAAGGGCAATTATTAACAGAGTTGTGGCCATTTTTGTTTTTGATCACAAACGGATGTAATGATGGTGGACGAACTAGGTATTTGATGTGTCTATATGCCCACGAAGTGACAGCCAAAATTTCAAATCCCTTATTATCACTGATGAAAATAAAAACTTTTCCTTAACAATAAAAAATTTATTTTACTTTAGAGAGTAAATACGTAATGCTCAAATTATTTAAAGTATTTAAGGTGTGAAAAAATATGGTATAAGATTATCTTTAATTAATTATATTTTATTATATTAATCTAATCTTAATTTGTGGGTGACCACCATTTTAAATTATTTTTAAATAATTTATTTTTTGAAGAGAAAAGATTTGGCTCCGCCGGGAGTCGAACCCGGGTCTCCCACGTTACATGCACGGATGCTAACCACTGCACCACAGAGCTCGGCTCAAGGCAGAGCAAATCCTTCCTCTTCACTGATACCTACTCCCCCTATCTCACAAATTTTGCGAGTAGTAGCGGGAGGTGGACAAATGTTGTCCAATTTATGATATTTATTGACATACGTCAATTTTTAAATTATTTTATATTAATCTAATCTTAATTTGTGGGTGTCTACCATTTTAAATTATTTTTAAATAATTTATTTTTTTCTCTTTATTTATACTTAGCTTATTTAATTTTCTATTTATAATCAAATCATCTTTTACTAATTTTATGTCTTACATTATAGGAGACCTTATGGATGAAGAAAATGTTCTGGATTTCCTGACGAGTTTAGAAGCGATGGATTTACCTGATAGGATAGAGGATGTCAATGCAAAAATTCTTCAAAAAATAATAGAGGATACTGAGTATGTCGCCGTCCTTTTCTGTAAGCCCATGTCACATTTATAAAAAGCTGAAATCTGTAACTATTTACATATTTCAGGCAAAACAAAAAACAAACAAAATAATAATAATCATTACCATAATTATAAAAATATTGTTTGTTTCACAAGCTTCTATTATTTCTTTTGTTTATATTAATTTTTCTTCTTATGAATCTCCATAAGAAGGCATTTCTAGTTTTTTATTTTAATATAATTTCTAACATTTTTATTTTATTTTTTCCATTTTTGTTTGATATCAAAGAAAAAATATTAATATTCAAGAATCAGTTAATTCCTAAATGAATTCCTGATTCTCATTTTTAAAACATATTTCTTTTAAAAAATAAATAAATAACTTAGTCTTATGAGTTAAAATAAAAAAATTAATCTAACTATAAATAAGCTGAATCAAACTTTACTAGAAAATTAGACATATATACTTATTTATTATAAAAAATATGTCTAATTTTAATATATATTGACTTTAATGTTAGTTTATCATAAAATAACGTGAAGTAACTTAAACAGCATGTGCTTTACCGCTTATATTGTGTTTTAAAGTTTTTTATTTTTTATGTTAATAATAAGTTGGAAAGTATTAAGTGTTTGAGCGAGTAAATGATTATGAGGAAATTTAAAAATGAAAATTGGCATTAATAAATCTTTTATTAACTGTTTTCATACATCAAAGGGTTATAGGAAAGTGACAAATGACGCCTTTAGTCTCAAAATTAGTAAAAGTATTACTAGTTTACATTATAAATAGTTAGATCTTATTTATTTAGTCTTATATACATAGTAAGATCATCTCTTTAATAACGCACAACATGGCTTCTACTCCCAGGGGTGCCAACTAGAGGGAAAATGATGCTTAGTTTGTGATTAAAATTTTAAAAGGAACTGAAGATGGTATTTTTTTTTTTTTTTTTGGCAGAGGAGTGGCAGTTTTAAGTAAATTGAAATAGTAAAATTCTTATTAGTTGATTTTTTTTTTTGCCTGTTGATAAATAACATTTTGTTGTAAGGCATCACCTTTCAGGTCAGTAAGTATGAGAATTGATTTTTATCAAACATTATTAACCGAAACCGGTTATTTATACAGCTCCAGGCTCAACCAAATATAAAAATGCAACAGATAATCAATGACCCATTACTTTTCTAAGAATCTGTGATCCTGGGGTTGTAAATTTTGAGCCTTTACTAAGCATTGTGTGGATTGTCTATGTAAGGAGTTCTCAAGGAAGGAGGCATGGAAGGCTTTCATTTCATCAGGGGGGGGGGGGGGGGGGGGGTACAAGAAAAGTTTGGGAACCCTTGGTCAATAGCTAATCGCAACCAATTTCTGTTAGAATTTTTATGATATTAACTTCCCTGGCCCGGGAAACCCCGTATAGCCTACAAGGCGAGGAAGGGGAGGAACCAAAAAAAAAAAACTTATAGATTTAATGTGTTCAATAAAATGCCTCTCTCTTTGGCTCACAACTCTCTAGATTCTCTCTCTTCCAAACTTTAGAGAGCTTATTTTTGATTGCAACATTTGTCCTGGGGTGCCTATTAGGAGTATTATACTTGAAAAATGTACACTAAAAAGTAAAGAAAAGATACTTTATTTTTTAGTGTACATTTTTAGTTTAGGCAGATGTGCTTGACTTATTTTTCATATAAGAGGGTGCCATTCTACTTAGTAATTTTAGAAAGATTTCAATAATAAAAATATCACTCATATAATATAATTATTTATTTTAAATATATCAGTATTATGAAAGAATAAAGTTTAAATCACTCACAATCTCGCTCAATCACTACTACTATTTAACTACTCAATTACTATTTATAAATTTATAAATTCCTGTTATTTTTCATTGTTTGTAAAATCTGTTTTGGGGTTTGAATAGAGAATATAAAAATATAGTTAGCTGTTTCAGACATCAGTTGCAGACACAGCATGCATATTTTCAACGAAATAAGAAAAAAACCAAAGAGGATTTCATTAATTTAAATATGCTTATAACAATTGACTTAATTTTTGTGATTAAAATATTTGAATGATGACATATTTGAAGTTTGTAAATTTTTGCATTCTATATGTGTCATTAACTAATGCTTTGAAAGAAAACAAAAAGAGATTATATGTTTCATGTTTGTTACTGTACATTTTGTTGCTATATGTTGTTTGATTTAATGAAGAAATTGCTTTAGGCCCGGACCAAAGCAAATGCACAGGAGCCAACTCTAGTAAGTAAAACGACCAAAAAAATTGGTATTTTATGTATATTATGTATAAATAATATTCTTTGATAACTATTCCAAATTAATAGTAGTATTTATGGTTAATCTTTCTCTTCTTCTCTAGGTTAATATTGTAGTTGTGGGCCTTATTACAAGTATATCTGTAGATAAATTAGCATGTAATTTTCTATATGTATCTGTATGTTTTAACTCTTCTCTGTCATTCTAATTCAACTTACTTTTTTTTAATATAAAAGTCTACACAATGACTCTACTAACCTTTATTCGGTTTACAAGTGAAGTACATTAAGCCAAGATTAAAAGTTTTTGGTTTTATTAGGATTTTAATCACCTTATGGATACGGTATAAATAATCTTTAAAAATTGATATCATATAAAACCATTTAGCTTCGATGGATATTGAAACCAACATCTTAATGAAAATAATATGTTTGGGCTAAATATAAATATTTTAACTTGGACTTCGGTTGGCCACTGTACATTATACTTGGTAAAAAATAATGGAATGGGAGATTCGTCTACTTCCTAATGACTAGGGGAAAAATAGGAACGCGTGGAGAGAGACAACAACACCACTGGGCCTGCATGCGAGCCACAAGGTGGGTCAGGATTTTTGATTATGGGGCGGAGCAACCCACTTGGCCTCCACAGTAATAATCATTTATGTTTTACCAGATGGCTTAAAATTAAATAATTTCATTTTAAAAAAATATATTAAGGTCATAAAATCATTCTTTTATCTTGGATCTATTATCTTAATGTTTCACACTTGTAAGCTAATGATTTTTTCCATTATGCATCTTTGTGATTAATACAAGCTTTCTTATTTAATGTAACTTTTCCCATACCTTTAAAAACATACTCTTTGTTTCTCTATCTTATTTAGCATTTACACTACAACTTCTGTTCCCTATTAATTATATAAAACAAATCTTTAATTATTTCTATTACTTATTGTTCTAAGAGTATCCAGTATTAGTATGTATTATCATATGTATTATCAGTTCTTATTATCCATGGCAAATCTTTCTATGAGAGAAATTCATTTAATTCCTTTCAGTACAGTGATCACTATTCATACTATTGCTAACAGTTATAAAGGGATTTCCAATCCCCAAAATTAATAATAATCGTGTAACAAGATCATTCTCACTTAATCCAAATTATCACCTGATAGGTCATACATTATTTGTATAATTTGGTTTCTTTATAGTTTTTATAATCAACAGAAAATATTTTCAGACAATTTATAGCGTTTATATATATTTAAAATAATACCATATTTAATTATATTGTGTTATTTTATAAATCATAAGTTTTTTCTAAACAATCTTTGTAAGGATCTTGAAGGTGATAAGGTGTCCATTTAAAGCAGTTAATGTAATTTGTTTTCTTGAAAAAATCATTTTAATTATTTCCTAGCTATAATTCATTCAACTCTCATATAAATTAATTGTTTATAAATACATATCGCTTGTTTGCAAGAAGACTGACACAATATAAAAAACTGAAATTTTACAGGAGAAGCTTATCATTATTTCTATCTCTCAAATTTATGGAGGAATGTTTTGACTGCTCTCTAGCATTTAATTTTTTATTTAAAAATCTGGTACTTTCCTCAAAGAAAGGTTATGTGATTTGAAATCATTTCACCAAAAAAAAAAAAAATTTATGTAGCAGTCTCTTCCAAACAAGGGATATAATATAACTATATAATATTTATATATAAAAATAATAATAATAATCGGCTGTATATGATTTAATTTATAATTATATTGATGACCTCTATTCAAAAGTGTCTTAAGTTCGAAAATTCAAAATCTTTATTGAGACAAAATACAGTAAAACTTGTTTATCTGAATCTCCAAATTATCCAGATCAGATTTGTAGATATTTTCATTTTATCCTAAACATAATGGCAAATTTGGAGTGCTAAAGGCCCAATGCCTTACCCAGCTGACCAGTTAGTGATAAAGCGTCTACGTGACCAATTTGTTCAAACTCTAAACGTCTTTGAAAAGAAAGACAGTAGACCAATATTTTTTAAGGCTTGGAAATGTAAAAGGGGTAAATCCAAATTTGAAAAAGTTATAAGCAACTATAACCTTTCCTTCATTTATTGTTACTTCTCACTCACTCCAAACTGTAAATGTAACATTAGATTGGATATATTACGTTTTGAGGGGTTAAGCATATAGCACTTTAAAGAGGACTCGTCTAGTTTTTACTCCCATGTTGCCTTTTGTCCCAGTTAGTCCAGATAAACGAAGTTGTACTGTAAACTTGTTTTTCTTTTTTTCAGCAACGGCTGTCAGTATATATGTTATGAAAACAGGTATACCGTAAAATGGGGTGACTTTTTGACAAGCCTATTTTTCTACAGTTTTTGAATTTCCCTCCTTAAAAGGAATCAGGTTAGGCAATTTAATGTACTTGTCAGTTGGTCAGTAATGTGCTGCAACCTACTGGCCACATATAACTTCTTTCATTCCATTTACCATGGTGCTTAATTTCATATTGTTTGATTGTTTTCATTTACTTGAAAATTTGAAATAAAGCATCATGATAAATGGAATGAAAGAAGTTATATGTGGCCAGTAGGTTGCAGCACATTACTGACCAAGGAACAAGTACACTGAATTGCCTAACCTGATTCTTTTTAAGGAGGGAAATTCAAAAACTGTAGAAAAATAGGCTTGTCTCAAAGTCACCCCATTAGTCACAATGTTACCCCATTTTACGGTAATGTTAATTAAAACATATATAATATAATGATTATATTTGCATATAATGTTATTAATTAAATATTTTATGAAGTATTGTTCTTTATAATTTTTCATTTAATTCCTGCTTATACAGGGTGTCCAGTGTCAACCTGAATAAATGAAAAATCTAAAAAAAAAAAAAAAAAAAAAAATCTGAATTAAAAGTTTCTGTAATTTTCCTAACTGCTATTACTATTTAACTTTGGACTTATATTTACATTTTATATTAATTGAAAATTTTGGCATATCAGATAACACATACTTTTTAATAATTTAATTCATTATTTAAAACATTAAGGGCCGCTTTCTCCAAGTTAGTTTAAACCGAGTTTAAATTTAATCCGGATTATCTCTTGGTTTAAACCAGATGTGAGTTTCTTCAAGTCAGTTTAACCTCTAAACTTGGTTTAAACTTAGATTAAGTTAATCCTTCATTTTTCCCGGTTTAAACTCTGAATTAGGTTTAAACTGCAAAATATAAACAAACATTTTGTGTAATAACATACTCGCTCTTGTTACTCAAGAATTATTGTTTTGCACTTAACTGAATACAAAAATGGAAAATATACAGAATTGAAATTTTAAATGACATGGAAGAAGAAGATTATGTGTTTTTGTGCCAAAGAGACGCATCAATAGACGCAATCAGTTAATCCAAGAATATTTTCAGAATATGTTAAATCAGTGAAGTAGAATTGAGATGAGAAAAAAATGTTTTTTAACGTGCATTATTTTTATTGTAATTGGTTCATAATTGATATCAAGGTTATTTTGTAAATTATGTTTCACTTGAATATGTCATAATGATGTAATTTTATTATTATTAAGCTATAATAATTATATATCGCTCAACTTAGATCATTTATTATTTAAACAAAATGATAATAATAATATAAGGTTCAACATTATTTGAAAAAAATTTATGAAATGTAATAGAGGTTATTATTATTCTTGTCATAATAATATCGTATTATAAAGAACATTTTATTAACATACAAATTAAGTCTCTGAAAACAGCACTGCTCGTTTCATTGAATCTATTCGCCAATTTCTTCTATTCGTACTCCTCTTTGACAGTGACGAAATCTGTTTTTTTGGTTTCAAAAATGTCTCTATTTTCTTCCACAAGAGCCAGAAGAACATTAATTTCACACTGAGAAAAGTTTTTACTTCTTTTTGCTCCATTTTTATAGAACACTTTCACCTAATTTACATTTTTGGTAAAAACAAAATAATATGTATAAATAATCTTTCCATAAACCTTACATTACCTTCTCTTTCCATAGAAGTTTTTACAAGGAAATGTAAACAAATATGTACCAACCTTTTAAAAAACATAATAACCTTCACATGATTAGGTTTAAACCGAGCTTAAACTAAACTAAGGCTGCAGAAAGTGAATCAGAGTTTAAACTTCAGATTAAAGATAATCCGGTTTAAGTTAATCTAAGTTTAAACTATATTGGAGAAAGCGGGCCTAAGTTTAATTAGTCAATAAAAAAAATTAATTTGAATTCTCAATGAAGATTTTTTGTCAACCATTGCATACATATTGCACCAATCATAAAAAGCAATATTCTGTATATTTTTACTACATACCCCTTAGGCATTTTTTGGATTGGACATTCTGTATAGTGTGTCAGTTTGGAATATAAAATTTCAGAATTTAAATATGTTTCATATTTGCTATAGACCACTAGTGCCTAATCTGAAAATTTGAATGAATTCTATCTTAATAGTAATAATTCTTATTTATTATTAATATTTGTTGATTGTGTGAATAATATTCTTTTTTTTAAACAGACAAACCGCAATGCAAAAAATGTGCAAAAGCCCTTCAAGAGCTAGAAAACATAGATGACGAGGCTGATCAACTTGGCATCGGCTTTGTTAAAATATCAGATGAAGAGTTAGCTGATGAATACAACTTGGGAGAATTACCTAAATTAGTTTACTACAGGCATCAAATACCTATCATTTACGAAAGTCAGTTAGAGTCCAAGTATAGTTATTTATTTGTTTTTTCAGTAATTAACTGTTAACAAGCATTTTATTAACTTGATTTGTCCATTAACTTAGACGAATTAACTCGTGAAGAGGATGTGTTAGAATGGCTTGTCCAAAATAAGTCTACAGGCGATGAGGATGACGTCATCGAAGACGTTACTGCCAAGACACTCAGCACTCTCATCAGCTCTATAGATAATTTAGTTGTCCTCTTCTGTAAGTAATGATCCTTCTTATTATAATTAATAACAGGCAAAATCTTAAAGTTCTCTAGGATCGCAACAGAAGTAAAATAAAAACTAACAGCCCCTTATACTTTTCAGACGATAACGATGACGAAGATTCTATGCAGGTACTAGAGGAACTTGAAACGATTGATGATGATTGTGATAAACATGGAATACAGTTTGTAAAGATAGATGATGCCGAAGTTGCCAAGGAATTTGGAATAGATGAAATACCATCAATAGTTTATTTTGAGAAGCAGATACCTAATTTGTATGATGGTAAACCAAGTTTATTTGATAAAATATAATATAATTTTTTACTTTAGACCTTCATGTTACTAGTTTAGCTTTTTTTAAATTAATGTTAAAGGAAATATTGAAAATGAAGATGAGATCCTTGAATGGCTTATAGCACAACTGGAGAAAGATGAAATTGAAGATGTGACAGATGAGATGCTGGACAAGTTAGTGAAAGATGGAAAAACCATAGCTGTTCTCTTTTGTAAGTAATTGCATAATTTAAATTAATCCTGAATTAAAATATTTAATTTTATGAAATTTGCCGAAGATTTGTTGCTGGTCATAATGTTTGATCTTTTGGAGTGAAAAAATGATTAAAAATTAAATTTATTAATTTTCATGAAAATCATGATAGGAAAACAAAATGAACTGCCGAAATTAGTGCAGCAAAAATGTAGTTATTTTATTTAAAATTATTCTTGACATTATACATTAAGTATTATTGAACAATTCTAAATTAATTATATATGATAAGTTAACTTCAAAAATGTCAATTAAGTAATTTAAAACAATTCTATATGAACTATTAAATGCCCTGAAAGCCATCAAATCGACTGAATTCCTAATTAGGCATTTTAAAAGTTAAGATATGTAATAATTAAATACAGAATTTTCTTAAATAATTTTCCTTTTTAGATGACAACAATGACAGAAAGTCACAAAAAGTTCTAAATGAGCTAGAGAACATTGATGACGAATGTGATACCCTAGGTATATCATTTGTTAAATTAGATAATGCTGATGAAGCTAAGGAATATGGTATTGAAAAGATTCCTACTCTCATGTACTTTGAAAATGGTATTCCAACAATTTATGAAGGTAAGGGTTTCCCTTTATTATATTTCTTTTTCATTTCTTAGGCTTGTTTATATATTTGATATTTAGCCTATTAATGGTATTTTGCATATAAACATATCATTTAACTTCATTTTTCAGGCAATTTGGAAGATGAAGAAAAAGTACTTGCTTGGCTAGAAAAACAAATTAAAAGCGATGAAATTGAAGACATTACCGACGAGATGCTTGATATGATCATCAGCAAAATGTCTCACGTTGCAGTTCTTTTTTGTAAGATTTGTTGTATACAAAGAGTATAAATAATAAAAGGTTTTTTATTTTTATTTATTATTATACTTTATATTATTAAAGGAATGTACTATATTTTATTTTTGTAGACGATAAGGACCAAAAAAAAAGTCAAAAAGTTCTTCAAGAATTGGAAAATATAGATGATGAATGTGATCAGAATAATATTGCATTTGTGAAAATAGATAACGATGAGGAGGCTAAAGAATATGGAATAGATTCTTTACCAACCTTAATATTTTTTGAAAAACGTATACCACATGTATATGATGGTATGTTAATTTAATGTTGCAAGTTAATGGTGATCTATGGGAAAATTATTTCTGAATCAACTTCTTAACTTGATGTTTTAGGTGACTTGATGAAAGAAGATGAATTACTCAATTGGCTAGTTCACCAGAAAAGGCACAGTGAGATTCCAGAAGTTACCGATGAAATGATTGAAAAATTAATTGAATCAGAACCCTACCTAGCTGTGATATTTTGTAAGTTTTTTAAGAATTCCTCATATAAACTATATGGTGTTTATTTTTTGCCTGTATTGGCTGACCTTCATAGGTATATGGCCTTTTTACAATACAGTAGAACCTTATTAACCTGGACATCACCATATAACCCTGACCAGTTTTGGAAAAATTGTGATGTTTAGCACATAATATAGTGGTATGTAAATTTTGCTCAGACTGTAAAATTAATTGTAAACTTATTAAAATTTTATTACATACAATCTGGTGCTGCAACCCACTAGCGAGTCATGGCCTCCACCAGCAGCAATTGCCATGCGTCCTGTTTTGTGCTGCTACCATCCAACCTCTCACTCCAAGTTCCTTGGCGTCCCTCTCCGCACAATCCCTCCATCACAGCTTGGGTCTTCTGGCACGTCACCCTTCATGAGGTGTCTTAGTATGGAGCTTTTTTGGTACCATCTCATCCGTCATCCTGGCTACATGGCCAGCCCATCTGAGACGGCTTGCTTTTATAAACTTTAAAACATCTGGCTTGTTAAACCTCGTATAGACCTCTTGAATTTTCTTGCGGTGCCATTCTCTATTAGCAAATGATAGGCCAAAAATTCTTAGAATCTTGCACTCAAATATCAAAAGATCCCACTCCACAACCCTGGTTGTTGTCCATGTCTCAGATCCATAGGTTAGAACGGGTCGTGTCAGCGTTTAGTACAATATGATTTTGCTGGGCTGGAAAACTAAGTGGCTTCTCAGGTGCTGTCTTGGTCCCACATTGAATCTTTAAATTTAGAATTGTTGAATCATGTTCCTTAATTTGTTGATTCTTTCACTTTTTTTTAAAAAAAAACTTTTTATCTCTTTTTCAGATGACAAAGATGATAACCAAGACATTAGAGTTCTGAATGAACTTGAAAATATAGATGATGACCTGGATAAGGAAGGAATCGTCATCGTCAGAATTGATAATGATGCTGAAGCTAAAGAATTAGGAATAGATCATCTTCCTACTCTTGTTTATTTTGAAAACAAAATTCCAGCTATTTATGAAGGTAATGAAAATATTGATAATTTCTAAGTTCTCTTATTACTTTCACTTACCTATATATGAAATATATAGTAAGTGGAAGTATTGCGATCCTGAAAAATTTCGACTTCCGGTTTTCAACGGAAATACACGTTTTGGGGTCCCTTGAGTCGAAATAACCAAGTCCCGCGAAATGGTCTGTGTGTGTGTGTGTATGTGAACAGACTAGCTCAAAAACTATAAACCGTGGGAACCTGAAATTGGGTATTTAGTGTAGGTATATGCCCGCGATGTGACAGCAAAAATTTCATCAAAATTGCTCAAAGGGAGGGGGTACTTTATTTAATAACTTTTTAAGTTTTTTTCGATTTTCTCAAAAATTGCTCTAACGATTTTGATTAAACTTAGTATTTGATCTATTTATATGCCCGAGGTATGACTGTAAAAATTTCATCAAAATTGATTAACCGGAGGGGGGACTTTACTTAATAACTTTTGTATCATTTTCACGCGTTTTTTTTATTTACTCAAAAACGGTTTTATCGATTTTGATCAAACTTGGTATTTGATTTATTTATATGCCCGAGATATGACTTTAAAAATTTCATCAAAATTGATCTACGGGAGGGGGGACTTTACTTAATAAATTTTGTATCATTTTCATGGTTTTTTTTATTTACTCAAAAACGGCTTTAACGATTAACAATAATAAGATATGAATGTAGAAAAATGTGTGACTTTGGGAAATGATAATTAGCAAAACACGTCAATTTCTAATCTAAGTAAGTTGGTAAGTGAAAGTTGCGTGTTGCGCGCACGCACCAGATTTTTTTTATTTATGTTCGAAATCTAAACATAACTGTTAAAGAAACAAAAATTTCAAATGATTTATATTTATTTTTATTTGATCCTTGTTTTGCCCTACAGGTGAACTGCTTAACGAAGAGGAAGTCTTAAGATGGCTGATAGAACAGAAAGAATCGGCTACAATTGAAGAAGTCACTGATGAAATTTTGAAAGAGCTTATAAATGAACATGAATACGTTGTTGTTTACTTTAGTAAGTTAAAGTTGAGAATTATTTTGTAACATTAAATGATTTTGGATTCTTATTTCGTAGAAAACCATTTAAAATAAAATCATAAAATTCTTTGATGAAGTTTTGAAAGCTCCCAGAAAAAGAAATGCTGTAGTTTTACCTTATGAATTTATGAAACTCAATCCTTCAGATGAAGGGAAGAAAAAATCACCATTATTATTTTATATCATTTAATAAATAATGACAGCATAAGACTTATTGTGTTTTAATTAAATAATCGAATTAGTTATCACCTTCTAAGGGCATAAGATGATGAAGGATGCTTGCCCGAGACAGAAGAGAGTGGAGAAAGATCCAAAGAGAAGCCAGGGTCCTTGTAGGACTGTAGCGCTAATAAACAAATAAATAAAAAATATCACCCTCCAACTCAGTTTAAGAATTAATAAATTAAGAAATAAAATCTTTGCTATTCAAAGTTTTTTTGTTGGTTATAGAATAATTACTTAAATTCCATACTTACTATTAAAGGATATTTAATATAGTGCTTTCTATATTAATTATATAGTAACTTCCTAATTTTCTAAATTTCTTCCTAATTATAGAATAATTACTTAAATTCCATACTTACTATTAAAGGATATTTAATATAGTACTTCCTATATTGATTATATAATAACTTCCTAATTTTCTGGGAACATTATATTTATTGATTTGATTTAATTATTTGGCAGTCTGAATACTATATCAAAATTATTTTCTTTTTTAAAAGTAATGAATTACTGTTGAAGAATTAATTAATTATTTTACTTGTATAAATATTTATTCAAATAAAAAAAAAATCCATTTTCTTAAATTAAAGTTTGGATCATTCACTAATGAACTATATCTTAAAGAGAATACCTTATATAATTTTAAATTCTTAAATATTTAAAATCTGATATTTCATTTGATAAAAAAAGGTGGTAGGTGTGAAGAAGGAGAAAAGTGTGATGACATTTTGGAAGAGCTTGAAAATATCGATGATGAGCTTGATGAATCTGGAATGGTTTTCGTCACGACTGAAGACACTGCATTCGCCAAAAAACAAGGAATAAAATCTTTCCCATCCCTTATTCTGTTTAGGAATAAGGAACCAATTCAGTTCAAAGGTAAATTTTCTGCAAATGTATTTTTCTTGATTTTCTCCTTTTAGTATAAATAACGTTTTTTTTTTATTTTAGAAAACAATTAAATTGTACAAAATACTTTGGCTTAATTTACAATGACAATTATCTGCAACAAGAAAAAATTTCTACATTAAGAAAATTAATCTGATTATTATTTTACAGGTGATATTCAAGATGAGGATGAAGTACTCACATGGTTAACAGATGATGATACCCTCGAGATTCCAGGAAAAATAGAAGAAGTTAATGCTAGAATGTTGGACAAAATCTTAAATGAAAATGAACATGTTGTTGTTTTCTTTTGTGAGTATTCTGTTCTTTTTTTTCTTTCTTAAAAACCCACCTTACTCAGTCAATATTACTGAAGCAGTATTTTTGATATGTATCATGAAAAACTGGTTGTCCTCACACGACTCAATACTATTGATCAATAAAATGTCAGATTCAATTGTGCAATCGGGGAGATTCAAACAACCAATCCTAATCGAGTCAATTATTTTCCTAAATAAATAGAAGTTTTCTCAAGGACTCAACTCATATCTACAAAAAAATTTAAGAATGAATGAACAACTGTTTTATCTCCTAGTTACATTGGTTCTACCATTATATTAACGCAGGATACGATTATAAGAAAGGCCATATCACTGGTGGGTCAACTTAAGATTTAATAGTCACATTAAGATTTCTAGCTTTGAAAGGTTGAAAATTTTCAACTTCTATGGCAACAAACACTTAAAATAGTAAAAGAAATAGGAACAGCCTATTTCTTGAGAATGACTGATGTTTTATTGCACAATATGACAATACATCCCTCTCACTTATCAATAATATTTGACACTTCCTCAATATATTGATAAGCCTTCAATAAAAATTGAATTGAATTTATTATCTTCAATATTATTGCTATTAATAATATTGCAACACTAGTACGGTTTTGAATAATTTATTTATTTATATACATAACATTACAGTACGAATTTCCAGTAAACAATGAGAAGTCTGTATCATCATTACAAAACAGTTACTCAGTTAAACAGAAAGGAACTGCATACTTCACTGGATTGTAGAGTCAAACTAGGTCTCATTCTTTTTATCTGCCCTGATTGGCACTTATCCTGTCTTAGTGTTTCTTCATATGGCCTTCACCTTGTAGCTGGCAAGGTGAAGGCTTTTGTGAACTAGTTCTTGAGTGTCTTTTTTATTTTCTGGAGTTCATACATATGATCTTGTCAGGGTACATCTATACAGATTTTGAAGCTCTAACAGGAGATCACATGGTAACCTCATCTTTCGATCAAAGATCTTTTGTTGGCTTCTATCCAGAGGATTCATTTACTGCTGAATGGTGTACCATGAGGAAGTACGGAAACTTATTGTCCCAATCCCACTGATGATCACATGCTTCCTTGGAAAGGTATGGATAAGGGTTTGGTTCATCCATGCTACCATTCCATCAGACTGTGGATAGAGGACTGGAATCCTAATATTTCGGATCCCAAGTCTTTTGCAAACTTCCTGGAGAAATTGGCTTTTGAAGTTCCTCCCCTGATCTTAATGTAGCTCAAGGGCACTCTTTTGATGGACTCTTTTACCGGAATGTCAGCCAAAGTAGCAACCTCTTGGTTGAGGACAGTTGCTTCCACTCACTCACCTGGAAAAGTAGTCCACGACGACAAAGACATATTTGTTCCAAGCTTCAGTTTCTGTAAAAGGTCATAATATGTCAAGGGCTAGTCTCTCGAAGGGACTCCCTGAACTATATATATAGTTCTCCTTTTCCGGGACTCTAAGGCCTTCACAACTTTGAAAACCATGACTTGCAGATTGTTATGGTTCACCGCTGTCCATAATGTTCATGGGTCAGGCATGTGCATGACCACGAGAAGCCTCTGTAGCCCCCTCAAAATCTAGTCCATCCATCCATCCAGGCTTCCACTAGCAACTTAGGACTAGCAAGGAAGTGCTTTCTGCTCAGGTTTTCCGAAGTTCCAGATCCCATAGGCCACTGATAAACACTTGGACAGCTAAAAATTGTAACAAAGTCTCCAGGGCCATAGGGTAAACTATCCTCGCTACGTCCACCTCGAATTCCTTCAGCTTCCTGCTCTTCAGCTGTGACTGGTATATCTGTTTTTGGTGGGTATATCTCAAGCCGGCTTACTAGCATGATTAAAATCATCGGGGTCGACATTGAGAGTCTAAATGATAACCAGAGCACCGCCTCCGAGGGCCACTGTTAGGGTTACTGGCTTATCTTTTGAAGACCACAATGAAATATTAGAGTAGAAATGCCATTTAGAATGTTCTAAATTTTTATTCCATTTTTGACTTTCAAACTTAATGCCTCATTAATTTAATTGATTTTTAGATAAAGAGGGTGATAAAAAAAGTCAGAAAATTATGAATGAATTGGAAAATATTGATGATGAGTGTGAAGAAAAAGACATTGATTTTGTTAAAACCTCTGATAGTGGAATAGATAAAGAATATGACCTACCTTCCCTTCCAACTCTGGTTTATTACAGAAACAAATTTAGGAAAATCTACAGTGGTATGTGTGTGTTCGATAGATTAGCCTTACTTATAATTTTTCTCTTTATTCTGTCTGATTTTTCTATTTTAGGAGACTTGATGCAGGAAGAAGCCATCTTAGATTGGGTGTTGGACCTCCACTCTTCAACACCCGATGTCATCGAAAGTGTTGACCGTAAAACTCTTCAGGTCTTAATAAATGATGTTGAACATTTAGCTGTGTTTTTCTGTGAGTATCTGACAGAACTGTAGCTAAATTTTTTTTTGTTAACCATAAAAATATTATATTTTTTTCTGAAGTGATTGGCTAAAGGTCGGCATGGATTCTAATCCAGAAAATTTGCAGTCCTCTAAGCAACTAAACTAAGCTACCAAGGATGCGAATCACAACCACATCAACTCCAAAAATAGGTTCGAATATCTGCCAGGGCCTATCTTTTCTCTTCACTTTTTCATTATTATTCTGATTATTTGAATAATGATAATAAAAAATTTGAATAAATGATTTAATTATATATTTATGTAATTGGTATAGGGAAAACAAAATATTTTAAGAGGTGAGAGATAGTCAACTGTTAATCTTTACGATAGGTGAAATGATGATCAGGATTTGCAGTTTGAAAAAAAATTGATTTTCAAAAGCCAACGTTTCGGTCCAACTTGTGGATCTTCACAGGGATAAAAAAACAAACAAATATATGAGTATCTATGCTAGAGGTTGACAAAAAATGAATATTTTACAGAACCGATAATAATATAAAAGATGGTAAGCATTATATATGAAATTAAATAAGTAGCTGGTTAACAAGATAAAATAGAATCTGATATTTACGTTCTGAGTCAAGGTAGATGCAAAGACTGAAGTTAAAATAAGGTAAGACATAACACTTTGTATAAAGTACCATATATTTTGTCAGTTTTTAATATTTTATTTTCACTCATTTGTCATGTAGCCTTTCACTTCAAAAGCGTTGGGTATCACCGTCATAAACTTTTGAAGTCGGCAAACTACCCCCTACCACTACCTCTTACCTTATTTTACCTTCAGTCTTTGTATCTACCTCGACAAGGTAAATATCAGATTCCATTTTATCTTGCTAACCAGCTACTTATTTATATATTCATGTATAATGCTTACCATCTTTTATATTATTATCAGTTCTGTAAAATATTCATTTATTGTCATCCTCTAGCATAGATACTCATATATTTGTTTTCTTTTAGCCCTGATGAAGATCCTTTTTTTCCCAAGTTGGATCGAAACGTTGGCTTTCAAAAATAAAAATTTTTTCAAACTGCAAATTCTGATCATCATTTCACCTATCAAAATATTTTTATATCATGAATAATTTTTTTTGTATTTATCTGGGAATAATTTATTTTATATATTACCCAATAAATCTGTTGTTTTATTTTAATATTTAATATTTATTATTATTAGTATCATATTATAGGATAATTAACTATCGTCTTCATTTTTCAGACAGTGACAACTGTCCAAAGTGCAATGAAATTCTCGATAAATTAGAAACAATAGATGATGATACAGATAAACATGGAATACAGTTCGTGAAATCAAAGGATTCCAAACTAGCATCAGAAATTGGAATATTCAGTTTTCCAGCTTTGGTATATTATGAAACTGGAGTACCTATTATGTATGATGGTAAGCCAATTTAATTTAAAACCATAGAAAGAGATTATCATTTCCAAGAAGAGAAAAGGTATCTAGTAAAAATGTTTTATTATTAATCCTTTTTATGTTTTATCAATCGCCTAATCATTTTAAAATGCTTTCTTATATAATTATTTAAATTCATTTTGTTCATTACGCTCTTGTATGATTGGCCGTTTTGGTCTATTGATATTATTATCAAGCTCTTATCTGTATCTGTTGGCGGATATTCTCAAGAAAATGTGATTTTATTAAATTTACAGTGAGGAGGGAGATATAGATTCTGCTCATGCAAATACTAGCATGTACTGAAAATTTTTTTTTGAAAAATTGTTAAAAATAAAACCTTGTCCCCTTTAAGATACTCTCTATTACAACTAATAGACCAACCTGTGCTTTCACTGCTTGGAACATTTTTTGAAGCTGTCTTTCTTGACATCTTGAATGTAGTTAAATGATTATCCTACCATCCCCCTTGTCGTGCATGGAAATAAGAAAAAGTTACGGGGAGGCAGTTCAGGCTAATAAGGTGCTTGGGGGTGAAGCAGAGAGACCATTGTCTCCTGTTAGTTACAAATTTGGTCTTTTTGATCAACTGTTGGTCGATGGTCTGAAGCCCCCCCCCCCTGTATAGAGTGTAGTTTTGTCAATATATTTGGTCAGCTTGACAATGTTCCTTGTACAAATAATGAATAGTATATTACCTTTACTTATTTCTATGACCAGTATATTACATGATATACTGATCCATGGGTCAATTTATTATTATCAAGTAAATCACCATACTACTGTTTTGATATATGAAGGGTCAGGGGCAAAAACCACGAGAGTCCACTTTTTGTTGATTTGAAACAAGTCCTACAACTGATAGTGTAGGAAGTGTACTTTCTTTTCATACTTGTTACAGTCGAGAAGAAAAACAATAGTCCACATAAAATCTATAATTCAAAATCGATACAAGGGAGAAAAACCGCTGAAGTCTTGAGTGTCGGGGAAAGATTAACAGTAGTCCATTTCTGTGGTGTTTGTCTGTGGTTGAAGTGTAAATGAACAGTGACTTTAGTTTAAATGAAGATGAATAGAAGTGAACACAATTAACCAAAAAAAACAAGAAAAAAAAACCGGCGGACAAATGTCTGATGTCATGGAAAAATTCAGACTTTCAACTCACGAGTCAGGTGAAAACTGTTTTTGTAAACGATTTAAGTATTTTGAAAACGTTCCTTTATCTGCAAGAAACAAAATATTATCTAATTTTATTAATATGTCGTCAAGAGATGAGCAAAACACCTTCCTTAGCGGTCTCATAAGGACTGTTATACCGCTGTTATACCAATCCAAAGTCCTCGTCCCAGAACTAATTCTGAGGTATCTATACCAAATAAATCTTCTTATGTTTATAAAGTTACAGTGAAAGATGAGAACATAATTATCAATACAGTGATATTCAAGTTTGTTTGAAGGCTTTTTGTCAATTCATAGCATTAATGAAACTCGAGTCCGGTTCAATAATAAAAGTTTAACTAATAGTGGGATGGGGCCAAAAGATCAACATGGGTAACATAACTATCGACCTCTCAAAAAGTCGATTTTCGTAAAGAAGACGTGATTTGACTTGGTGGAATTAATTGTGATTCTCCATTTTTTGAACCACTTTTCTAGTTCAAATAGATGGTTTTGAAGGGTGAAAGATGCGATAGTAGGATTTTGATGTGATAAAAGGATAGCCGTGTCATCAGCAAAGCTAAAGATGGTGGTGCGAGGGTGTTCAGGAATATATGATTTGTTCACTTGCTTGAATATATGGTTTGTTGTTAGTTCTATTAGCAAATAGAAATAATTTTTTTATTTAAAGTATTATTGTTTTGTTTGTTTACCCAAAAAACTAATAATAATTTACAGGTCACAAACAAATAAGCAATGGACTACAGTGGTTTTTCCCGCCAACAACAATGAGCAGTTTGGTGATGTTTTGTTATTTCATTGGCATTTAAACTACTATTTGGTTTTGAAAATTTTGTATAGTGGTAAAAAATTATCTGGGTTAAAGGAATATGTTTTTTGAAACTAATTTTAACTTTTGGAAAATGGATCAAGGGAACCATAAACTTTAAATTTCATTTTTCTCAGAATGGACTTGATTGGACTACCGTGGTTTTTTCCCATGACCCTTCATATATTTATAACAAAATTGTTTGTTGATTTTTGACTGATGACTTCCAACATTTCTGTTAATATCCTGAACATAAAAAGATTTTGGGATACGTTTTTTTCCCTACAGAAGGCCTTAGAATTAAGGCTGAAATATCAGGACATATTGAATATGATAAATTTGTTTGTGTTTATCCTCAAGTTTGTTGTTTAGAAAAAAAAATGGAAATGTTTTTTATTTTTCTTCTTAACCCCTTGAATTTTCCAGCCGGAATTTTAATAAATTATTTTACTATAAATGATTAATTAGACACTGATATTTTATTGCAAAATTTATATTTTTAATTTTTTTTTTCATTTTGTTATTAATCTACATTTATGAAATTTTATAGGTAATCTTAAGAATGAGAAAAAGGTACTGGACTGGCTTATTGAACAAAAAAGTAAGAGTTAAACATTTTAACAATAAATGTAGCCCGATGTTTCGGTTAAAAATAATTTGTTTTGTCAGCAACTAGCGCCCATATTAATGTGCCCTTTTTTTGTTTTTCTATCCTCATGTGTAATTTGTATTTTTAACTTGAAAGCTGTTAAGGATAAGTGTGGTTGTATACAATTATGCATGCATTGTAATTTAAAAAAGAAAATGTTGTCCAGCTTGAAAAGTTTGAAAAACTTGACTTCTAATTATAATTAAAAATTCAAGTTAGACAACATAACTTATTAATGTTGTACTCGACAATATTTCAATATGTGTTCTTAATATACAAATATAGCGTTGTTTATTCAAATGAGAGAGGATAGCAATACAAGCTAGTAATATTACAAAATAGAAGAACGAGTGATTGAAATTTAGGTGATGACGACGACGACGACGAAGATGATGATGATGATGATGATGATGATGAGGAAGATGACAGCGATGAGGATGATGATGAAGATGACAAGGACGACGAAGATAATGACGATGGTAGTTTGATTCATAAGGCCTCAGGTATTTTTTTTGCTAGGTCAAGAAAATTACCTGAGTGAGTTTTAGATGTTTTTTATATGTTCCTGAGTTAAAAGGTGGTAAAATTTGGTTAGAATCCTTCTATAATATCTACTTTTTCAATATAATTAAAGCTAAAATTGTTCGATGAGTTTACAAAAAAATTGTTTCGGTCAATCATTATTCTTTATTCTCCCATTTATGGCTAGATAAACAGATTGATTTATTTGTCTTTGTGATAAGTCCCCTTATAAATTTTTATTAATGATGAATATTAAGATTTAAGTTTATCTATTTTTACATTCTCATTATGTCAGTGCTATATTATTAACACTGATATTCTTCTTAGAATAGTGATTTGCTATTGAATTATTTTAAGTGCAATTGACTTAATAAGATGAAAGAAATTTTTGTCTGCATTTCTTGTTCAGGGTTTGACCATGTCACAGGTTTTCCAACAGCCAAGCTTTCACCCAACTTGCTGTGGGCTTCTTCAGGGCCAATACAAGAATGAGAGTGGAGAAGGGGATCAGTAACTTATAATCTTCCGCCGGGGGCGAAATCTGTGTTCGCATTGGCTAGCGCCAGAGGGGGCGTGATCAGGTGATTTCTATAGCCTCCCTGATGAGGATCTGTGGTGGTAGTTATCAATCCTAACTATGGCTTTGGTGTCTTCGAAGGCTATAGTGTGTTGTGTATTGTGAAAGTGTTCTGCTATGGCTGATTTATCTGTCTGTATTTTCTTAACTGCGGCAATATGTTCTTTCAGTCGTGTGGAGATGTTTCTTCCTGTCTGTCCTGTATATTGTTTACTACATGAGCAAGGGATGCTGTAAAGTCCAGGTTTGTTGAGTCCAAGATTGTCCTTTGGATTGGGCAGGATCTGTCTATGTAAGTGTTCTGGCTATTTTTTCCAAGGTGCCTTTTACGTAGGGGATGACAGCTATGGGCTTCTTTTCTGTTTCATTTTCTTCAGGGAGATGGTTGTTAGTTTTGGATTCTCATTTAATGAATTCGGATGTTATGGTTTCGTCCGAGTATCCGTTCTTTTTGAGGGCTGTCCGGAGTTTTCTGTTTTCTTTTGGAATTTTTATGGGTTCAGTTATGGTCAATGCTCTGTGTATGAGTGTTGCAATGATCCCTCTCTTTTGTGATGGATGGTGGTGGGAATCTGCGTGTAAATATCTGTCCGTGTGGGTCGGTTTCCTATAAACTGAATGTCCTAATGTGAGGTCTTCCTTCTTTTCTACTAGTACGTCCAGGAAAGGTAGCTGGTTGTCCTCCTCAGTCTCCATTGTAAACTGTATGTTGGTGTGTATGTGGTTGATGTGTTGAAGAAACTCTTTAAGCAATTTTTCTCCGAGCTCGTAAAAGAAATTTACTTAAGTAACTAGCTTATCTTATACATAAGGTATAGAGTACCCGAAGTTTTTATTTGCTATGCCACATCCAAAGGTTCTCCTTATGAGACATGCAATATACTCCACCCCCTTCCCCATATTCTACTTTCTTCGTAACATTCCTTCTGATTATATTTTCTTTTCTTGGTTCCATGACATCTTAATTTAAAATTATATTTTTGCTTATCACAAGCCATTCCATATTCTATCATTCATCATATTTTACTTGAGGAGTGTAACATATCCAACATATGTAATCAGTCTAACTCGTCCTATTGTTCTGAAAAAAAAACTTGATTTTTTTAATATCCAAAAATTAAGAATATAAAAATTTAAGTCTGCTTTGTTGTATTTCCAAAGGTTTTTTTGTTTTAATATTACAAAATACTATCAAATTAAGACTATTTTACCATTTTAAGGTGCCTTTACACTCTACGAACTTTACCTTCGAACACTACCCTCCAACAGCCAACACATCGACTGTGCTGGTGTTCTAGGTACTTCATCTGTTTGCCTGTGTTGAGGGGTAGCACTAGTGTTACTTTTGATTTTGGTTTTTCCCATGTGATAGGTGTTGTTAGTGATATTAGTGTGCCGTTCTAATTTGTCTCCTATTTTTTTATTTTTCAGATAATATAAAATATATTTATAATGGAGATGTTTTCTTCATCTTTACCTTTACTTAATAATAATAACTTTACCTTAATGCCCAACATTTTTATTTTAATGAATTATTGTTTGTTTTTTAATGGTTTCATGTGGTCTCACCTGGTTCCCCTCGAATTATTATTTGGTGATGACTGCTGGGCGTTGGTTTTGGTTGTAAGAGTGTGCTGGAAAACAAGGAATTTGAATGCGCATAAGCATGTGCGACCGTATGGAGGCAGCCGGCCTCCTTGAAAATATGAGAAGCAACAGCTAAAAATTAAATAAATTCCTATCAATTTACTATATTTATTAAGTATTATATATTTTAGATTTCAAATATCGATAAATTTTATTTAAACAATTAATTGAGCCTTACATAGTCGGATACCTCGACATCCCTCATAAGGTGCCTTTACACTCTACGAACTTTACCTTCGAACACCACCCTCAAAATGCCTTCACGTCGACTTAGGTACTTCATCTGTTCGCCTGTGTTCGGGGGTAGCGCTAGTGACACTTTTGATTTGAGTTTTTCCCAAGTGACAGGAGTTGTTTGTGATACTAGTGCGCCGTTGTAATTCGTCTCCTATTTTTTTATTTTTCAGATAATATAAAATATATTGATAATGGAGATTTTTTCTTCATCATAAGCTAGCGTTGGGTGCGTCAGCCATATTTGTTCGCTTAACGTCACGTTAAGTATAAATGGCTATTCGTTTAACGCCGGTACGGCAAGGTTCGGGGTAGAACCTGTTCGAGGGTGAGGTTCGTAGAGTGTAAAGGCACCTTTAGAATTATGAATAAAAACAATTTCATAAAAAAATGTTTTTTCTGAATACTCCAAGAAATTAAAAGTGAATATTGTATGTATTGTTTCCACCTTAGCAGTTTTATCTTTAAATAAGAATAATTAAAATTAATATCAAAGAGAATATTAAGAGACTTAACAAAATAGCTCAGTTGTCTTATGTAGGCCAAGATTTTTCTCCCAAAAATTAATGAAATTGTAGGATGAACACTAATTAATGATTCTGAATTTTAATAATAACTGAAGTAATACATAATAACAATTAAATTTTCATATTTCAATTTTTTTTTAATGATTCAATAATTTATTCAGTTTATTTATTTTTTTTTTTTTCTTGTCTCTTATTGCTCCTCTTATTAATATATTATTTTAGTAAAATCATAGATATTACAAACAAAAGGTATGACCGATGTACAATTACCAACTTTTACCACCAAAATTCAATTTGTTTCGATTGTTGCTTACGTAGATGATTGTAGTTATAAAACTCAGCAAGACAGAGTTACTCATTGTGCATTCCTGTTTTTATATTGTAATTCAATCATGATTGAAAAATCCTAATTGGTGAAATAAAATCATGTAGTAATGAAAATATATACTCATAGCTAAATTAATATTTCAAAAAATTCAGCAGGATATTATATTATAGTGTTGTTATGATTAAAGGAATGCAATATAAGTGCTTTCGTATTTGTGTGATGTTATCAAACTTTGCAAAATATAAAAATGTTTGTATTGTAATTTATGTATTTTATTCATTTTAAGCTAATGTTATCATTCCAGTTAACTTCTCTTATGTTATATAATTACTCTTCTTTAGAATAACTACAATAAGCAAAAACATCTAAAATTAATTTTAAAAATTCATTATGTGTTATGGTGCTATAGTTTAGTGACTATTCCATCATCCATTTGCATTGTGTTTTGTGCCTTCCATCCTGTTCCTGCCCTGTATTTTGGTTGTGCTACTCTATCAATTTTCTTGCTTTTTATCTGTACATTATTAAAATCATGGTAAAAAAAAACATAAAGGATTCAATCACTTTGTCCTTGTTATCATGCAATATCTTGCTTTTTACAAATTTTAAGGAAATGAACCTCCCAGACCAATGAGCTTAGGAAGTTTTCCTCTATGGTTATATAATAACCTCTTCTCATCCATGATTGTTTTATCAATAAGGTAATATGTTATAACCCATTTTGCATCACCCAAAAGATTTGGAATCTGCTTAAAGCCATAAAATTTATTAGGTTTTACTTCTGAGTAAACAACAAGGTATATCCATCCGATATCCACGATTCAGTTCGGGTTTAACGAGAATTCCCGAGCTGATGTAGTTGAGATAACCTTCCCACCTCAATAATGGGAACTACCAATATAATATAATGAATGTTCCTTTAATATAATTAAAGTACTACAAAAGATATGAGTAGAAGTTCTATTTCAATATATGAAAATTTCCTCTGATCGTTGCTTAAAATTTCAAATTTGATGGCCTCTTTAGCAATATTTAACAGATAAATTTAAACGTTTGTTTTGTTAATTTATTTTTTTGTTTTTTAAAAATATGTTATTGTCCTGTTTAAATGATTAAATGGGCTCTAGTTAAATGCACATCTAAATGCAAAAGGTACAAATAAATGAATAATATAAGAATCTGAGTATTCCTAACCACTTGATTATTATTTTTTGTAATTTCAAGAAAAGGATATTTTTTAAAATGATTTGATGATGATTTTAAATTACATATATGACTCAATATTGAAAAGAACAAATCGTGCATGATTTATTAGATTGAAGAAAGGGAATAAAAGGTTTAAGAAATTGTATCTATTAAAATCAATTAAACTATATTTATCGGCTAACTTTATTAAAATCCACTGATGATTAATTAAATAGAATTAATTTAATTAAATAAGTTTCAACTAGCAGTAATTGCACCTCAGTAGACCTTCATTGGTTATGGTATTGCCTCTTCGCAATGCTAATTTAATTAAATGTTTATATTTGTTAATGTTATTCTGCCCAAACCCAATTAAAAGTTACACATATACATCAATCATTTTTCGATCAATACTTCCAAGTTTCGACGAGCTGTTGGAAATTCATTATATAAATATGCCATTTGGATATAGGTACAGATTGTGTAGCTCCATCAGATCTAACTAATAAACTAATGAAATAAAACGAATGAATTCCCCTCCAAAAATATGGATAAAGCCAACATCAGATCTTCGGAACTCTCGGTCAACCCTAACTGAATCGTGGATATCGGGTAGGGCGTGATCGGAATACCGTGTTGTTTACTCACGTTGTCTGCCATCTTGGAGTTACTTATCCGAAATAATACCAAAAATTATCATCGAAGATAGATCTTCTGTTTATCAGTAATTTGTGTGTTGCCTGTGATCTCCATGGATGGTTAGAAGGCAGTGCATTTGCCATAAATTTTTTGTAGATCATTATATAGTATTCTTCATTCCTAAATGTTTGATGGAGTAGCGCCATTCAAAACATTATAATTATTTTGGTTAATAAGCTTTATCAAGAAATGTTACTGCTTAAAACAAGCATAATGGATATGAAGTTTACCTGATCAGCAATTAGAATAATTTCAACGTGTTACTTTGTGATATTTTTATCTTACACGATAGTTTAGTTAGTAGGAGAAAAGTAAGAATGTGACTTCCTGGAGCTCTTTTGTAACATTATAATCATAATTATTATAGGCATATAAATATATTTTTTTTAATGTATATTTTTCTTTTTATCAAGTTTTCTATATGATGAGATAATAATATATTTTCAGAATTGAAAAGAAAAAAAAAATGCATTTTATTAATATTTTTCTTTTATTTCACTAGGAAGAAGAAAACTGAAAAAGCACTAAAAAACCTAAAACAAATAAAAACTGTTGATTTTTATTTTTTATTTTTGCATAATATTCAATTTAAAATTAATCATTTTCACTGGATTCAGAAATAGTCCAAACAAAACGCTTCATTTAATTATATTCGTAAGTTTTGATTTTTTAATATAGGTTTTTTTAAAAGAATTGTTGTTGTCTAATTTTGCTTTTAGGCATTTTAAACTTAAAACTAAAGCTATGGATAGGCTTAGGAAATAATCTAACTGATAAATAAACAATTATATTTTGTATGATTAGGCCATGATGTTTGTCTCATTTCAACTTACTTTTCTCGGCAGATAATTTTTTTATTTTGCCATGTATTGTTAATATGTAATCTCATTAAATGGATGAATGATTCATGCTGTTTAGCTATTTATCTTTACTGTGTTTGATGAAAATACACATGGAAATATAATGATGTACGCTTTTATTCTGGTAGTTAATCAGATTATCCTTGGACCAGCTTAATAATTAATCAACCAGATTAATAAAATGTTGAGTATTTCTTCACTCAATTGTTTAGATGAAATTTCTTTGACATAAATTAATTAACTAATTTATTTTCACTTATATTGGACAATAAGTGGGTATAAAGAGTTGTCGGGCTTGATAAATGATTAACTACTTTTAAAATAATCAGTATCTTATTATGGGTAGATGTTCAAATGGTTTTGGTAGGTTTGTGGTATATCAATAGTATATGTCTCTGATTATGGACCTCTCTTTCTGTTTGCTATAGTCAGATTATAAATAATGTTAACAGTAACGTAATATAAGAAAAGTTTACACCCGTTGAAGAATTATCTTCATGCAATCTTCTCATATGACGCTAGGAACAGAGTAATTATTAAAAGTATAAATATATTTCAATGTTAAATTTTTCCTTTTACTCACAAACTTGTTCATTGACATTTTTATTTAGCCCTCCATTCCTTTAATATTGCTCTGGGTTGTTGAAGCAGGTAGGGACCAGTCTAGACTAGAAAGATCTATTGCACTCACATTGAAAATCAAAATAAAAGAACGGTATGTTTTCTCAATATATTTTGCTGTAAGACAATACTGTTATTATCTTTGGTATACATTTTTCTTGATTTGCAAACGAGCCTGTTGATTCTATAACTATGACTGTGTTACAATGATTGTTTGGATGCATTGCGCAGATGAAATATTCTTAGCTTAATCTGTTTATTTGTCCCCTTTTAATGCTCTTTAGATTTTGAAATTTTGTTGATCCTCCTAGGATGCAGCTAATCCCCTATAAATTTGGTATATAATCCATTGATGATTTAAGAGAAAAAGTTGTGGTTAAGCATGGTACTGGACAGATTACCTCCTAGATAAACATTGATCGAGAAACATTACTTCCTTACCTGCTACTGAACGAATATGGCTTGTAATGAAATCAATTTGTTCACCTTGGACAAAGTTCTGTACCCATTTAGGATCTTTTGATTAGTGACTATTAAATTTAAATATGGTGAATCTTTTTTGTTATATGTATCTTCCTCTGTATATTTTATTTCAATTTTTTATTTAATTTAGTTATTTTGGAATTTGAATCATGGAGCCTTTGGGATGAATAAGATCATCCATCTTATTACATTTAAATACTTATCAAATATCACATAAGTACTAAAGCACTGTATTGCATTTTTAAAGTGTAAATTATTCTGAAAGGAGTTGACTTTAAAAATTAAATAATGATTGTTTCATGCATGTGATTAAGCATTATTGTAATAAATTTATCTAATAGAAATAAAATAAAATCTTGATTTAACACATTATATTCACTTTGATCATTTGTATGTGTCATTTAGTTACGTATTAATATGCTTTACGTTTGCATGCCATTTACCACTAACTCCCAGTCAGTCGTCTGCAGCAAAAGTTGTTATAAAAGTATTTTTTTAATTTATTTTTTCATGACTAGTTCAAAAGTATTTAACAATATCTTTTTTTTATAAGCACAAAGCTTTTTGCCTCTACAGTTAAATTAAATTTAAAGCATGCTAACTTCCACCTCTCCTTATCCCTTAAAAAGTAAATACAATTTTATATTTCACAATCAATTAGTTAATTCTTATTTACCATTCTATAAAAAATAAAGAGTAGATAAATAAAATTAAATCACTTTCAGTTTCAAAGTTATAGAATCTTTACTTTTTAGAATCTGGCTAATGTGAATATAAATAATTATGAATGTGTTTTTTTTTTCTCTCTATTAAGTTTTTCTTTATGGTTTGCTGCAGGCGATGGCTGCTTCATGATCGGTCTCGGAGGCAAGCAAAATCTACCCAATTCCCCATATGAGCAATACCAATGCTGTCCAGCCACAGCGAAGAAGGGGACAAAAGTACCCAAAGTGACGTCTATTAATAAAGATAATAAGAAATCCAAGGAACCTGAACCTAAGAAATTGCCAGCAAGCAAAGCCCCGACAAAAATATCATCTAACGTCATAGAAAAGCCTGTAAAAGGAAAGAAAGGCCTCTTTGGAAGTGGGAAATACATTTGGTGGTGGTGAAAACTAGTTGGCTAAAATGGCTTTCAATAATGTAAAATAATTTTCTGATCTCATTCATTTTCTTGCCCACTTGAATGATCATGTTAAACATAATGTTCATTTATTTCAATATTACTATGTACAAACCAAATGTACATTTGTATATTTACTTTTGCCTCAATGAACAATATTTGTTTTGTACTTAATTCAAGATTATCAAATATTTAATGAATAAATCTTTTTGAACATCTGAAAAGATTCTGTATTACGATTTTTTTTTTACTTCCCTTAAAAAAATAAATTATCAAAAATTAATAGATATATTAAATAGCTTATTTACTCGAAACCTTAGAAATTATGCCTGAGCTTTTCTTCATTGTATTTTTGAGGACAATATTTCAATTTTTAAGATAAATCATTAAAGGCTAAATAGCTAGTCTATTATAGGCTTTAAGTCTAATTTTATCTTAAGTTACTAGCTGTTAATTTTGCATTTTGAAATCTGTTTTAAGTTTATTTTTAATTATATACTACATTAAGACTGTTTCATTTACATGTTTCGAGTACTGATAATTTTAATTTGTTTATAATGCTATTTGCAAGGTTTACTTTTAACTTCTAACTGATCACTGCTTATATATAATTTATTATAATCATAGTTTTATTATATTATTTGTAACATTTCTTTGAATAACTACTTTAGAATAATTATTAAAATTAAAACTATATTTAGAAAATAAATTAGTTTGTAATATATTTTAGTTCCTGTCAAAAATTGAGGGATAATGCTGTTCGAATTAAGAAACCTTTTTTTTTTTTTTTCGTTAAATCTTGACTGTTATGTTCTTTTCTGAAAACTGTTGCCCATTAATTCCTAGAGTGTCTCTCATAAGCCCATTCATTTGATTTAAAACTTTCTCTCATCATACAGTTTTCTGTTACTTCAAGATTCTTTTCATAATTACAAGCATTGAAATCAAAATATTAATAAAGAAAGCAATGTTATTTAATATATCCTTTAAATAATTAAATGTATTATATCATCAAAATAAGTAAGTGATAGTATAGTGTTGTAATTTTTATAAATTCACTCATATATTGTTAAAAATTACACAGTTGTGTAAAAGTTTGCAGAATATTAAAAAATTTAATTATCAATTTTCTCATTCCTAATAATAATCTATAAGTGAAGCCTTCACTTCTAACAATTGAGAAGTTAATGAGTTTACACCTTCTTGAAATAATCAAAGTCATATACCCAAAAACTTTGCTCTAAGCCAAAGTTCCTTTTAATTATTTAACTATCAAAAGCTGACATGTTTAGTTTTTTCAAAGTTAATCAGATACCATGAAAACATTAATAAATGGGTTCAATTTTTAAAGTGAGTTAACACCTACCACCAAAGGTTTCAATTATATTTCAATGTCAAAGTAACCAAGTTCATATTATGACATTTTATTAAGAACTTGAAGTGATAAATTTCTCTCGGAACCCAAGTCAAAATAACTAATTTTCATTGATCTTGTGATAAATCAAGTAGTCAGAGGATAGTTATGACCGTACTGCCATTATCTGTTCTCATGTGTGGCTAAATAAAAACATCTCAACAACAAAAAATGTTTTATTTATACAAATTGTTAATTTTTTAAATAGCTGTTTATTAATTTAAGGAATTAATCTACATTAATTGGGAAATAGTTTATACTGTCAAATTTATGAGTTTTTCAAATATTAAAACAACAAAATATGTTTATTCCAATTTAAATTGCATAATTCTTTGTTAAGCTATTTATATATTTTTTTTTTTAATTTTATGTGCTACTTTTATCTAGAAGTTAATACATTACAATTTTATTTAATCACTTAGATTCTTTATTTGGTTAAATATTAGATATTATTGGAAAAATTAAATTATGATCAGATTTGTAATATTTTGTTTTATAAAGTTGATATTTATTATTATTATTTAATTATTTGTAATTTTACCAAAAATTAAATAATTGAAAAAGCATGGCTCGACAATAACTATATAAATTCAGAATGAAATTAGATATTTTTTTTTTTTATTTCATTTTGGATATAATGCAGTTTGATGATAATATATAAATAAATACTTGTTCCTATGTATATTTATTTATTCTGATATTAATTCATTCACACATATCTATCAATATAGTTGTATAAGTTAAAATGATGTAAAATATGTTTTTATCTTAGAATAATTATTGTATAAAACTATCCAATACAAATTATACTCTCTACGAACTATAGGTGTAATATCTCATCAATTGTTTATTATTACAAATAAACTAATTTACTATTTTTCTTTCAACTTTTTTTTTCAATCAGCCATTCCAGTTAAACAACCCTATTTACATTGTAAATTGCAGCTTAAAATGAGATTACAATATAGGTTGTCTTTCTTTCTTGAGTTTATGGAGTGAAGGGCCAATTTTCAAGTTTTTGAGATTTTATTATTAAAACAATCTCCAAAAAATATTGTTTTTTTACTTGTAAGTAAATTTGTCATATTTATAACAGGAGATTTATCTAATGACAAAAAAGTATTGGATTGGATGATACAACAAAAAACAGATGAAAGTATAGAAGATATCGACCGAGAAAAATTGTTTGAATATATTGAGAAAAAAGAGTTTTTAGCTGTTGTTTTCTGTAAGTTTAACTCTGACAAGTATAGTGCAATTATTACATTTCATTTATTCATTAATGATATTATGATATTTAAATTTCAGACATTGAAGATGATCCAGAAGTAGCCAAAATTTTAAGGCATATAGAATTGATTGATGATGAAGCAGCAGAATATGGCATAAAAGTAGTCAAATGTAGTGACAAGCTTATGGCAAAAAAGTATGGCTTCAGAAATCCTCCTGGGGTTTCTTACTTCAGGAAGGGAAAAGTTCTTAACTACGATGGTGATTTTTGTTACTTTGTCATTATAAAAATCCATAGCTATTTATGATGGAGGTATTACTTTTCATTGTTTTTATATTTGTAGGAGACATTGACGATGAAGAAGAATTGCTGGACTGGTTAACAGACCCCGCGAATATGGAATTGACTGAGCAGATCGAGAAAGTTAATGTAAAAATGTTCAACAAAATAAGACAGACTTCTGACTATTTAGCAGTATTTTTCTGTGAGTGTTTAGAATTAAAATAATTATCTTTCAAAGTAATGCTAATAAGCTATGAAATATGCGATACTAAGCATGCATAAAAATATGTATACATACACGCTGCTTGAAGTATATTTGATACCGAGAAATCTTAGTGGGCTAAGTCCTCGTAAAAGTAAATCAAACTTTTAAAAAGTTTAAGCCATGGAAAAGTCATATTTTGAACATTCACCAGTTAGTAATTGGATATTACCATATATCCACAAGTTTCAGAACCCAAAGATATATGGTAAAGACTAGACCAGTAGGCTTTGTTGTCTTGATCAAATATTGTTATTTAGTATTATCATCTTATTAATCAACTAGTTTTTTTGTATACTTCTTTATCGGTAAAAAAAATGTTTTTGTTTATATGACTAGACAGTGATGACTGCAAGCAGTGTAATAGGGTCCTGGCTGAGATTGAACACATCGACGATGAAGCAGATGCTGCCGGGATTGACTTTGTTAAAATTAACGACAAACAATTAGCAAAGGATCTTGGTGTGTTTGCTCTACCGGCTGTCCTCTTCTTTAAAATGGGATCCAAGGAGCCAGTTATTTATGCAGGTATACCATCCTACTTTCAGGATTTATACAGAAACTATTTTGCAGTAGAGTAAATTATCCAAACTAACGAATGCCAGCTGTAGTTGGGATATTAGAATAGTAAGGATAATTGATTCAATTATGGAAGGAGTAAAATAGGTCCTATGAACAAGTAATTATTTTATAAACCTGTATGCAGCATTGGTTTGTGCAAGGAAGTGATTTGATTGATATCATGCTCAACTATTTTTTTTCCTCTTAATTAATTATTTAATATTGAGTACAAGAATATGCAATTAACTAACAGCCAGGCTCAATGCTACGACCAGGTTATTTCTGAATCGTAATTTAAAAAAAAAATAGCAAATGGGATTAAAAATTTAATTGTTGTAAACATGAGATCTAATTAGATGTAAATTACTATTTATTTAACTATGGTGTAAATAGCTTGTTATAAAATTATTTATACTAATAAACATTGATTGTCAGGATTTTCATTTAAAAACTTTTTTAAAAATGTTTCGATTCCACTTGTGGATCTTCTTCAGGGCTTCTGAGTCCAGAGTAATACAAAGACTGATAGTGTCTTTGTATTACTCTGGTCTCAGAAGTCCTGACGTGGGACAAGTCAAAGCCACAAGTGGGATCGAAACGTTGTCTTTTCAAAATAAAAAAGTTTTAACTGAAAATCCTGATCATCATTTAACCTATTGTAAAGAATAACAGTTGACTATCTCTCACCTCTAAAATAAACAATTAATGTTTTTGCCAATAAGTGAAACTAGCCAAATTTATTAAAGCGATTACAATTTCATAGCTATAAAATGAAACTAGACACATCCTAATTATTTATTGTCCGATTAATTGACCTCCTGCTGATTGACAATTGGCTGTATTTTCAATAAATTTATTCATTTCACTAACCATGAAAAAATGAATTTATTTGTTCAATTTTTTTTAACAGGAGATTTGTATGATGAAAATGAAATTCTGCAATGGTTGCTAACTCAAAAGGACCCATCTGGAGATGTAATAGAGGAACTTGAGGGTGAAGCTTTATTAAAAGCGATTCACACCTCCGATTCTCTTGCCATTTATTTTTGTGAGTATACAAAACAATTCTAAAAATATTTTCGAAAATTGGAATAAGATGAAAGTTTTGCAATTTATTTTGTCATGAATGCATAAATTAAAATTTGTTTATAACTTTGAAATGGGAATAATGATAAGACTTATAACTTTTATATTGTATTGTTAGCTTAATATATCTTACCTTCATTCACATGCATAGTAAATTTATTTATGCTTTTTAACTGCTTATTAACATCTTACAACTTGTAATCTGATTGATAAATTATCACTTTTAATATTTATTTTTATACCAATATTTATTGTTTACATGATTTTTTTTTTTTATCAATGAAATGGTCTTAAAATCTGCAACATCTCATAGAGATTGTATAATTGAAAGCAGTGGTATTCTCTGATATTTTTTACTTTCACTTACCTATATATGAAATATATAGTATGTGGAAGTATTGCGATCGTGAAAATTTTCGACTTCCGGTTTTCAACGGAAATACACGTTTTGGGGTCCCCTGAGTCAAAATAACCAAGTCCCGCGAAATGGTCTGTGTGTGTGTGTGTGTGTCTGTGTGTGTGTGTGTGTGTGTGTGTGTGTGAACAGACTAGCTCAAAAACTATAAACCGTGCGAACCTGAAATTGGGTATTTAGAGTATGTATAAGCCCGCGATGTGACAGCAAAAATTTCATCATAATTGCTCAAAGGGAGGGGGTACTTTATTTAATAACTTTTTAAGTTTTTTTCGATTTTCTCAAAAACGGCTCTAACGATTTTGATTAAACTGAGTATTTGATCTATTTATATGCCTGAAATATGACTGTAAAAATTTCATCAAATTTGATCAACCGGAGGGGGGACTTTACTTAATAAATTTTGTATCATTTTCACATGTTTTTTTTTATTTACTCAAAAACGGTTTTACGATTTTGATCAAACAGGGTATTTGATGTATTTATATGCCAAAGATGTGATAACTAACATTTCATCACAATTGATCAACCAGAGGGGGGACTTTACTTAATAAACTTTGTATCATTTTCACGTGTTTTTTTTATTTACTCAAAAAGGGTTTCAACGATTTTGATCAAACTTGGTATTTGATGTATTTATATGCCCGAGATATGACTGTAAAAATTTCATCAAAATTGATCTACGGGAGGGGAGACTTTACTTAATAAATTTTGTATCATTTTCTCGGGTTTTTTTTTATTTACCCAAAAACGGCTTTAACGATTAACAAAAATAAGATATGAATGTAGAAAAATGTGTGACTTTGGGAAATGATGTTTAGCAAAACACGTCAATTTCTATTCTAAGTAAGTTGGTAAGTGAAAGTTGTGTGTTGCGCGCACGCACCAGATTTTTAAATTTTAATTTTAAGAAAAAAATAATTTTATTTAGTATATGTCTCAAAAATTATGGATTTTATGATAGCTTATGTATTAAATACTTCAAAGATAATTTAGATTATCTACAAATTGAACAAAAAATAAATGTTTAAAATAGAGATTTGGCAAGAATCTATACTTATTGAATTCCTGACCGAGGAGTTTAAAAATATAACGTTCAGATGCGCTAGGAAATCTGTCCATTTTTTAACTTACTTTAATCTTTTTTTTTTTTTTTTTTTTTGTATCTATACATTGCCCAGAACATTTCAGATACTCCTTAGAAAATTTTTAGAAATCGGTTCTAATAAATGAAAACAATATACCTTGATAAGGCCAACGTTTTTGAATAAGGAGCAAAATATTCTTTTATTTGCCTTAGTGCCTAAACTGGTTGTTGTTGTAGTTTGTGTGTTTGTTTAACGTCACTTTATGCCACTAAGGGTAATAGGACGATGTTACAGTGGGAGTCCTCAATTTTGCCTATCCAGGTATAATTAGGATAGGGATCTTTAACGAGTACCTGACATCATACAGACTCGGGATCTCCATTTTACGTCCTATCCAAGGGACGGCATAAACTGGTTTGGAACTTAATGTGATTTTAAAATAGATAAATTATAGTGTTTTGCTAATTGTCAATTTTGTATGGCTTATTCATTGAATTGAAAAAAAAAAAAAAATTGTGAATCTAGATGGATATTGGTATGATAAATAAATATGTTTATTTTTAATTATGAATAAAAATTATTATTCTAGATAAATATTATTCAAAATTTATTTTTAATTTTTATTTCCTTGAGACTTCTTCAATGATTTACAATTTATTGACATACAAATACTGAATCTTTGGAAAATTAAAAAAAATTTACTCTATCACATTTAGGGAACAAGACCTTGTGTGACCTTTGCAATACCAAAGCATACCGAAAGAAGATGAGTAAACTCGCTGAAGATGACTCCCACGACGATAGCGATGGTATTTATATCTAGTGCTCATTCAGCCAGTAGACTAGATATTTCTCGACAGCTATTACTTCATATTAAATTCAATCATGAATTTAGATTAAGGTTTTATAATCCAACCAAATTATGACAGTTTGGATTAAGTTTGATTATTTTTATGTAAAAAAAATCAATGCTAACAAAGACAAAAATGTAATATAGTTATGTTTTTTAAACTTACGGTTGTATCACATGAAATGTCAGTTATGGGCTAACATTTTCAATCTCAGAATGGATTCCTTAACAAATTATTGAATAATTTCAATTCAGTCATTCTTAAATCTGATTGTGGAATTCGACCAAATTCATCATGAAGTTGTGTATTGCCTTCTGAAAACCACTGGATATTAATCCACTAAGAGAAAATGATTTAGTTGACGAAATAACTGATACCCCATAGTCAAGTAAACAAGTGCTGAAAATTAAGACTACATTATCATTCATTATAAAACTGTCCATTAGACTAGACAGATTAAAATTTATCTTAATTTTCAGGCTCTGAAGTTATATAAAGAGATTCATGAATAAGAAGAAAGGTTCATGATAAAAAGGGGTGTAAGTTTAGTAAGGATTGGGGTTCATCTCAAAACTTTTTATGAAACATAAATTTGACAGTATTTATAATATTATCAATAGTAGGGAAGTATATGTGTGAATTGGAAAATTATTGTATAGGCTTGTTAAGGCAGAAAAATATTTTTTGAGATATATTAAGTCAACAAAAAAGGAAATTAATATGAAGGTATTTAACCTTTGACAAACAGAAGATATTTGGATCCCTATATGTTCTTTTTGGTGGTAATAGCATCTGCCTTTGTTATTGGTCAGTTGATGAGTGTAGTGAATGAAGCATGGTTATAACATTTGGAAGAAAGAACCAATGAATGAATTCAAACCATCCAGTTCTTGGCAATAACCTATCTTCCACTCCAGAAGATCAATTTATGAATCGTTTTTTGGCTGACTTTTTTAGTAGTTAAAGAACCTGATTGGTAAATTCTATTGAAACTGCTTTCAAACTTCATTTGTCCAAAAATCAATATTATAATATTTTCTTGTTTTTTGGTTCTAGTGTAAAATTAGAAAAATTAAGGTCTTGATTCATAACAACATATAATTCATTGGAAAATTTCCAAATTGAATTTGCAATTTTATTTTATTCATTCTTCTTTTCTTAATGTTATTTCAAAAAAATTACATTCCATGTGATACAGCAATCAAAATAAAAACCAACATTTTTTTAAGTTTTATTTTTCTTGTGGGTTTATTCTGTTTTGAAATATTTTTATTGTATATAGAGCAGTTTTTTTATAAATGAAAAATAGGTCTAAATTAAGAAATATATATATATACAGCTGAAACAGCTTTTTATAATGTGTTAGTAAAAGCCGCATTTGAACGATTCGGCTTAGATTAATATGTTTTATTTTTTAAATTAGACTTTTCTAGGACCTTTACACTTTACCAACACAAAGCTGACTGGCTATAAGATTTATTGGACTTTATTTTATTGCAGATTAATGGCTATAAATTGCATGATAATTGGTATATTGTTGTTTTGAAGGAGTTTAAATGAGATTTGAGTGAAATGTTGTATTATTCATCTTATTTTTTCCAGTCTGAATTAAATAACTGTTTGATCAAACAGTGCCGTGTTAAAGTATCATAATCCATTACCAACGCTATGTTTTGTAAGTTGTACGTAACAGCTAACTGCACGTTACATCCCCACTGTTTACTATTTTAAGGAGAAATTACTCATAATTAAATTATTCTCTGCAATAAAAGATTAATAGCATATGTGACTTTAATATTTTTAGTTCTTTATCAAAGTTTATTTAATTTTTTTTTAACTTTCTGATAAAATAATACCATTTTATTTGTTATTTCTAGTAATGGAGATTAGAATCCAATAAAGTATATCAGATTATTTATTATTTAAAACTAATTCAATTTAATTTTTGTAATTTTGTTGATATTTCAAAATAATTTCCATATCTATTGAACACAAGTATTCTTTAAAATTATATACATGATTTTTTATCTTGTGATGATATCCATTTGATTTCATCTTACGATAGTCTATCTATCTAAACTGGTACTACAACTCGTTGCCGAGTCTTGACCTCCTGTAACAACCTCCTCCAATTGTCACGATCTTGCGCAGCCACCATCTAATTATTGACACCTAAAACACTCCGGGCATCAGCAGCGACTCCATCCACCCATCTTGATCTCGGTCTTCCTCTCCGTCTTTTACCATAAATTGGCTCTTTCAGGGTCCTTTTGGGGATTTCACTATCCTCCATTCGGGCCAGATGGCCCGCCCATCTTAGACGATTCAATTTATAAAAAAGAACGATGTCAGGTTCATTGAATAAGCTATATAGCTCCTTATTTGTACGTCTTCGCCACTGACCTCCAACCTGCCGTCCTCCCAATATCCGACGCAAGACTTTCCTTTCGAAGAGACCAAGTTCCTGCTCCATCGATTTTGTGGTTGCCCAGGATTCCGATGCGTACAACAAAACTGGCCTGATCAAAATCTTGTAGAGACTCATTTTGGTTTCTCTGGAAAGAGCTCTACTCCTGTAGTGACGCAGTAACCCAAAATACGCACAATTAGCTGCCTGAATTCTTTTCTTCACCTCCAGTTGAGTCTCGTTATTGTGTGAGACCAGTGATCCCAGGTAGACAAATTCAGATACCTTCTCAAACTTGTACTCTCCGAAGGTAACCATTTCACCTGGATTTGGGGCTTCCTCTGCTACCATGTATTTAGTTTTCGAAGCATTGATCTCAAGTCCAAGTTTCCTGGCAGGGCCAGTCAGGGCTTGAAAAGCTTCTAGTACAGCATTGTGGGAGCGACCAACTATATCGAGGTCATCAGCGTATGCGAGGATCATAGCAGTTCGGTTGAATACTGTTCCTCCAATCTGGATCCCGGCCTCTCTTACAGCCTTCTCAAGCACGAGTTTAAATAGAAGTTACGCCAGTGCATCTCCTTGTCTTAAGCCCTTATTTGAAGTGAAATCCTGTGATACTTCATTTCTTATTTTGACTGCACATCGCACATTTTTCATTGTCATCTTCACCAGTCTCACCAATTTTTCAGGGATTTTTAATTCATAAAGAACCTTATAAAGTTCCTTTCTGTTAACATTATCATAAGCTGCCCTGAAGTCTATAAATAAGTGGTGCGTTTTAATGTTATATTCTCGTCCTCTCTCCAGGATTGTCCTCAAACTAAAGATTTGATCAAGTGTTGATTTGCCTTTTCTGAATCCACATTGATAGACACCAAGTTGGCTCTCTGCAAATGGCAACAGTCGAGCAAATAAAATATTTGAGAATATTTTGTAAGCGGATGGGAGCAAGGAGATACCTCTATAGTTGGAGCATTTTAATTTATCTCCTTTTTTATGTATTGGGCAGATATGAGAGAAGTTCCACGTTGTTGGTATTACTTCTTCGGTCCAAATGGTGATTATTAGGTTCTGCAGTATCTTAAAAAGTTCGTTCCCACCACTTTTTATCAGCTCGGCTGGGATGCCATCGGGGCCTGCGGCCTTATTGTTTTTCAATTTATTTATGGCATTCATCAGTTCGTCCTCATCTGGTGGTTCTAGGTCAGCTGTGTGGGCTTCGCTTGGTCTGTTGCCAATACTTGATATACTACATTCCTCGGGAGAA